>JAUTXW010003766.1:0-600000 GCA_030620095.1 Kuschelorhynchus macadamiae | reverse complement strand
CATTCTCTTATACTTACCCAGAACATTTTACAAAGAAAGGTGCCGATGAGGTATGCCCGCTTTTTTTGACTTTATAATAAACCATCTTGAAACTGACATTAAAAATTTACAGATTTTTTGTTATTCTAGTGGGGGCCAAAATAAAAAGTTTGTCATTTTTAGATTCATGCACTTTATTATGCGTGATATCAAAGGATTTGATTCGATACAAATCACATTAATAACGATAAGAGGTCATTCTTATTTAGAATTTGATAAGAATATGGGCCTAATAAACTTGAAAACAAGAATGGAGCTGCCAGAAAATTCGTATGAATTACTTCGTAATTCAAGGACAAATCCGTGCCCATTTACTCTCATAGGCAAATAGGATGTAATAAGGAAGTTTTTTAAAACCCAGTTTGTTGTAAATTGTCTATTTGCAACTCAGTCTGTTAAGGAAATAATGGACAAGAAGAACCATCCGCGTCTAATTAGATACCGCACCACTTATAACGGTTACTGACTACAAAGTCCAATAAAAAAACCTGATCCAAGAAAATTCTATCCCACCATCATTTAGTCGCCAACGAATTCAGACTTCCTGATGCGAGTTATTTTGATAAGAATGTTTATTTTTGTTTATGACGGACTTTTAAGTCAGATTTGTTTTCAGATTATCTTCATATCAACCAGGCTACATATCAGGATCTCATGAAGTTAAAGTCTTTTTGTGCAAATCCCAATGCACAAAACTTTTCACGTGTCCCTGACTAAAGGTCTTGATCAGTGTGATCAATTGCGTCTAGAGACAGGAGGTAACTGTGCTTTCGTGAATTTTCGTTTCACACCAATATAACACGTTATTTTGTAACGTGTTATGTAATCGCGTTTTATAATTACGAGACTGCCTTTTTGGTTGGCCCAGGTTAGGCCTTTCTTTTTGGGCTGTAGTAAAACGACTTTTATCACACATTTTGTGTCTTCACTGCATACGGAACTCAAAGAGCAGCAGAATCTGATCTCAAAAGTACGAGATAATAACAAACAAACCGAACAAAGACAAACTGGCGTAACACGAAATCTCAGTTACCACCTGTCTAGACGCTAGTAGTACGACCAAACTATTTGAAAGACAACTAGTGCCAAAATTAAAACACAAGAAACAAAAATCATCTGATTTCGAAGTATACTGCATTTCGCGCCTGTCTTGATTACAGTGTGTACCGCGTTAGAGACATCCTGACTTTTAAATTGACTTGGGGCTGGTCCTTTCAGAGCGGAAGCTCTGTATATGGTATATTTTGTAAATTGACTACCCGGAATTACCTTGGCTCCAGTAGATGAAGGAGCATCAGCATCCCCGCCTAGATCGTAGCAGCGAAAGTCAGTCATACTACGATTAAGAGTTCAATTATGATTCAGACATTTTTAAATGAGGCAAAATAATATAGAGTGAACTTCTCTATGCCATCAGTGGAGTTTTCAAAGTGCTTGGTAGCGAAAACTAGCGAGGCCGTGGGCAAAATCTAAATATTTGAATTTCGATGACACCCAGAAACTACCATAAACGGATGACGGAAAACATGTTTTCTATTACAATAATGTCTCCAGTAATCTTTTATCCACGATCCGGTATAACAGTGTAAAATGCGGAGCTGATTTAAGCGCGGGGTCGTGTGTTTTGCCCCTCTTGCCCATGACACGCATTGGCCCTGGCTATGGAAACAGCAAAAATGTCTATGCAAATAGAAACTGCCTATAAAATTCCGTGTCCTGCGTCCGAGTATATAAAAGTGCAGCTGAACAATAGGACGTAATATTTAGAGTTATTTATTAATTACATACAGTAAAATTGGAAATATTATTGAATTCTTCAAGCACCCTAAACATTTCAATAGTGATGCAGACTACTTGCTGATCCGTTTTCATCAGAGAGATCCATGAAGAGTCGAGGGTAAGTTTTAGAATGCTATTCTTCAGAAACGAAAATCTGTTGGATTTCAATAATCAGTTTTACCACCGTCGGTTCTTCCTTTTATTCAAAAACCAGACATCATAAAACAAAAGGAAATTTTGTGAAATCATACAAATGCAAAATAATCCAATCGTGATTAATGCCAATATTGTCAATAACAAAATAAAAACAAAAAAAAACGTTAAAATAAATTCCAGATAAATTTATTCTAAATACAACTCTGTTCAGCATAAGAACAAGTGTTGTAAATTCAGCTATTCCTCAAATGAAATCAATCCCCCACAACTTTTTCTGATTAATAATCCTTCACATAGGCACATATTGTCTATCGAAAATAGGCTCTGTAATCATTCTTTTGTGCCGTTTGAATGGCCCTAAGCCATTATTCTTTTTCTCCCTTGCCCTTGGCCTTGCACTGACCAACGGTCAGTATGAATCATTCTAGTGTTTTTCTTATTGCAACTCTACCCCTAAATAATGGTAGAGCTAGTATGATTTCAGTGTTGCAATTTTTTTGTCTGGTAGTAATATTTTCCACGTTGCAAAAGCAAAAAGTAGAATTTTAATATGAATTAAACATTTATAAAAATAAACCCCTTTGCTTTTAAGATGTACTTAAATGGATATGCCTCATCTTATATGGCATCGCGAAAATATGATTATATAATTTTTGTCCTAAAGCTATTACAGTATAAAGTACATGATATTCGAGATGTTTCCGGTAGCGTATATTAATAAAATATTCTATCCACTTTAAAAAATATTAACAGATATCTGCCAAATTAAAAACAAATCTAAATACAATGCAATTTGGTCAACCGTAGACACATCCAAAATCTTCGCTGGAATTGATACTCTTTTACCACGTAGCAGCATAAAAAAGCCACCTGTGGCGAAACTCAACCCAAGAGTAATATTTTTTATTTTTTCTGCTTATGTATATATATATATATATATACCGTCCTAGCAGGCTTTTTCAAATTTTTAATTATTTTTCGTGGCAATACAAGTATTTAAAAAATGTAATATTTAAAATACACAGATTTTCAAAATAGTTGGTGGAACATGTACAGAAGAATATATTAATATACATGTTCCACCAAATATTTTGAAAAACTGTGTATTTTAAATATTACATTTTTTTAATACTTGTAGGTTGCCACAAAAAAAAACTTATACCCAAGAAACATAAGCATTATCGAATATATATATATATATATATATATATATATATATATATATATATCAGAGTAGAAATATTGGGTAAATGATTTACAAAAGGGCTGGTTAAAAAAAGACTCTTTTCTACTATGCCGAACTTTCGGAAATCTTTATTTCCTTGTTGAAGGCTACAATATTGAGTTTGATGGAAAATAAAGCTCGGCATAGTAGAAATGAGTCTTCTATTAACTAGCCTTTGTACAGAACGTTCACGTTTTATATTTGTACTGCTATATATATATATATATATATATATATATATATATATATATATATATATATATATATATATATATATATATATATATATATATATATATATATATATATATATATATATATATAACATAACGTTGTATATAAAAAAATATATAGCGTGATACTTTTATGTTACGATTAAAGATTTCTCAAAACCCTAATAATCTCACTATAATAGCCTACAAGATTGTAATGTTTTTTAGGGTCCTTAAGAATCACTATTCGCTATAATTAAGATATTTAAAAAAGTCAATGAAGCAAGGGTCCTTGTACTGATTTTCTTTAACATTTTCAAACTGAAGAAAAAAATAAAATCCACTTTTGTTGAAGACGGTTTTATTTTTTTTATAAAAATTTTAATTTCATCCTCTTTATAGAAAACTTTTTTGCAAAGGTCAGCTTTAAAGATTTCGAGGCTTAAAACCCTAGAATTTTGGAAGTCTCTAGTAAAATGTGTGAGTAGCTGTAGTATCTACTTGTATATTTGCCCATTTGTCTTTTGCATATAAAATTTTGACAAAACCACGGCATTAATATTATATCTTATAAAAGTCTCATCCATACATATTTATAGAAAATCAGCAATACACATTGTCAAAAATCAAAATAGTTAGTAAAATTGAACTTCGTGCTATTGAAAACCCCGAAAACCACATGAAAAGTCATATTTTAATAATACCCCCCTTTTCCCTTAGTCCTTCCTCTCCCACTGTATACTTTACACATTGACACAAGTCAATATGTCAATATCTTGTGCCAATAATAAAGATATTTGATATTTTTCACATTCATTAAGATTCATAGTAACCCAAATAACCTGACAAAAAATAAATTTTACTATGATATGTACCACAGAGTGCGTTGAAATTATTTTTATGGTTAATTACACCTATAACACCAAACCATTCCGGGATAATTGGTATACTATATAAAAAAATACATATGGTCAAATTAATAACCTACTTTCTTGAAATTGGTTAAAAATTGGCAGCATGGATTAAGTTTTTTGCTATTTTCTCAAATCTCTCCACTATATAATAAAAAATAAAAAGTTGTTAAGCATAAGATACAATTTTTGCTTTACTTTTTTTTGCTTGTTATGTACATCGTTATTTTTGTTATGAAATCCCTATAGCTTAATAAATCTGGGCCAAGGCAACTAAAACAAATTTTTTTCAATATTCTTAACTTTTAACGCATTCATCTTTATAGGGTATAATTTTCTTTAATTGTCAAATATGTACATTACTTTCAATTAATGTATCAAATTAAACTGAAAAGAAGCCAACTCTGTTGTTTTTTGGGCAAATTAGAGGATATTCTTTTTAAAAATTCTTCTTTCTAAAAACGAAACAAATTGCTGCATTTAAAAATAACATGTCTAACAGAGAAAAAATAAATTTTCAGCTTAATAAATCTGGGCCAAGGCACCTAAAACAATTTCTTTCAATATTCTTAACTTTTAACGCATTCATCTTTATAGGGTATAATTTTCTTTAATTGTCAAACATGTACATTACTTTCAATTAATGTATCCAATTAAACTGAAAAGAAGCCAACTCTGTTGTTTTTTGGGCAAATTAGAGGACATTCTTTTTAAAAATTCTTCTTTCTAAAAACGAAACAAATTGCTGCATATAAAAATAACATGTCTAACAGAGAAAAAAGAAATTTACATAGAAATATCAAAACATCTAGGTCAAATTGTAAAAAATACAAAGTATCCGGAAAATGGGAAATGATTATTTCGTATATATCACAATGAAACATTATTTGCGAAGCAAACACGCACAATTATTTAATTAACAAATAATATTTCACCATCGTCGATTATAAAGAATATGACTTTGTCATTTTATGTAGGCACGTGTATCGCTAAATCTGTATTTTTAGGAATTCTTTAATTGTTTTTTGGCTTACGTTTAAGAAGATCACATATATGTCCAAGGTTAGCTTATGCAACAAAGTCAGTATAATTAACTTTTTTACAAAGTTTGAAAAATCAGTAGCTTAACTATATAACATATTTATAAGTAATATTAAAGATAGGAATTCCCTGAGTGAAGTACCCTAAAAATTTTTTAGATAAACCGAAATAATTGTTTGGTAATCGTGATTATTTGATTATCGTACAATAAAAGGCGAATTAAATATTTTGGAAGTACGTAGACTTAACAAATTAGGCTTTAGAGGTTTACTAGCCTTGGGCTCTTTAAAAACCGGACCCAGGTTAGACCGAGTTTAGGTTTAAACCCTACAGAACAACAGCTAAGCTACAAGAAATTGGATCAAGCAGGGATGAACACTATTCTGGACACAACCATAAAGTATGATACTGGTTTTTACTTCTCTCGTGAGAAGAAACTAACGGAATCGTGAAAAAATCACCATCCGATGTTTCTTTAGATCTGTTTTCCTAATTCAGTCGGTCCGTTTCTCTTGGTTTGTTCGCGGTATAGCTAAAACACTACTTACCCGACTGACTTTAAAGTTTAGTCAGAATTATTACCTGATTGATTTCAAATTTCAGTCAGAATTAAGTCAAGAAATGGTAATATTTTTAAAACATCCCATGTGGCGGAACAAAATCGTGGCTTGGTAAAACGTTAAAAAATTATTAGTAGAAAATCAAGCAGTCAATTTACTCAAAATTTTGCACAAAAATCAAGTTTGACACTGGAATGAAGTGCAAGGTGGCAAAACAAAATGTTTCAAAAAATCAATCTGAAAAAACTACTTATTTGATTAGAGATGTGGTAAAAGGTTAGTATAAATTCAAGATGGCAGAACAAAATGGCGGCTAAATAAAACGTCTAAAAATGTCTTTGGGCAAACATAGTACTTTCTAATATACTTGTGTATGTACATCAATGATTTCATCATGTAGAGGGTACATGCAATAAATATCATAAATGGGTCGTGTCTTTTTTGAAAATATAATTAGTTTATTTATTAAGATTTAGTGTTTTACACCCTTTAAAAAATTTAAAATTTTATTTCTCATTTTAGAGAACTGTTTCATCTCTTTTGATTAAACCTACATAAAGGAAAAAATTGCTTACGTGTAAAAAAAAGAAAATAAATTTACCCCGTTTTACCGTGTTTTAAAAAAGCTAAACATCATAGAAATAAAAAATATTTGCATTTTCAAGAGATTCTTGTATTTACTAGGACTATCCTGTCTGTATAGCATAAGGCGATTTATACACAAAAAGATAAAAGAATTTCAGGGAGCTGTTTCATCCTAGAGCTACTCTGTATATAAGTAATAAAATGTTTTTACATACAACATGATAAATGAAATTTTACAGTAAAATATCTGTTTACTAAGCAAAATAAATGCTTCTGCAATATATAGGTTCTTTTTATTTTCAGGTCACTGTTTCATCTTATTAAAGTTAACTTGAATAGTTAAAAAAAATGTTTTAATATACAAAAATATAAAAGAAGTTTGACATATTTAGCCTTTTTTTGGTTCTTTTGGTGACTGTCTCATCCTATGGTGAAAAGAATCTTGACAGACTAGTTAAACAACAAAATCTTTAATACTGGGGTAGCGATCATTGAGCTTTGATTAAAGGAAGAAACCTTTTTACTTTTCCAAGCATTCAGAAATTTTACTACTTCCTTTTTTAAGGTACAATATAGAACAATTTCCTTTACTTTTCCTAATTTCTTTTAGAAAATAAAATATTATTTAAGATTTATTCCTAAAGTGAGTTGAAATTCTAATAGGTTATACATATTTCTATGATCTTCCTATACATATGGTGCTATTTGTATCTTGATTATGAGTAAACTGCTTCATTTTTCAATCAAAAATCGTGGCATGTGTAACTGCTTATTTATGAATTAAGTTTTTAATCATTTAAATGTCTGAGAGAGACACTTTTAATATTATAGTGACTGAAGGAAGTGAGACACTATTAGGTTTCTTTCATGTGTTATAAATATGTATATGTAAAGGTATAATAAAAAAAAATCAATCTAATGACTTCCATAATTTTTCAATGTCAGAACATCTAGCCCACCTATTTCTTCGATTTGACTATTATCGGTTTATGCCTTCTCAAAATATGCATTCTTTACGTCTTTATACACCTTAAAAATATCGAAGACATATGCCCAAATTTAAAACGAATCGGTTTGACTCGTCTCAGGTTATCATTGGACAAAGTTTACACACACACATCCGCACAGACATATTTTTTTTAATATATATTTCTTATCCCCGGCTGTCGAGACTTTTTTATTGGTAATTTCTTTGTATTTAAGAATCTTTCCTTCGAATGCGTCGTCGACATACAGCGGTTTCAGCAGGAATCCGAAGCAGTTCTCTGAATAGTAATGCTAAGCCCAGGTAATTTTTAAATTGTTGTTGCTTTTTAATTAACTACATTTGATTATTGCATCTTAATGATCAATTACATGAATGAGTCCTTTTCCCCTTTAACACCCTTCTTCGTTTGTGGTTCCAGAGAACTGCAATACTGTAAAACTCCGCTAACATAAAAATGAATCAATTAAATTGTCTTAGTTCGTTGTTGAACTGATGTGTCGTAGGGGTCAAAGAGAAGTTAACTTTCTCAATTTTAATAAACTTGTCTGAAGTGCTGATTTGCAATTTATTCTGTTTAGAATTGTTTGCTGACATGCAATACATTGGATAAGACCACAATTTTAAAAATATTTTAAATTATCACCCCTGAGGGCCATAGCCAAAAATATAATTATTTATGTTTTTGTTTATACATCCAATTATAAGGATATACCCTGTATAAATAGACACCGTAAGGGAAGGAAACGTTGCACTTCAACAAAGACGTTTCGTGGATCTGTGATAAAGCTTATTCTAAAACCTTTTGCAAGATTAACATAGAAGCCCAACGTAAGTCTATCTTAAAACTAAAATAGTAATGAAGGCTCAACAGTGGCGTAGCTACAAATTTTGGGCCCTCCCGCAGTTTTCGGTAAAGTGCCACTTCTCAAAACAGACAAATAACTGATGACAAAAAAAGGTTATTTACAAGTCAATAAATGAGCTCATTTACAATTATCGCCGTTGTGGTGGCTGGCGGGGGTGTAGCTACGCCACTGAGGCTCAAAGCATAAAGGTAAAGTCTAAAACGGTTATGTTTTAAGAATCAATGAGCACTCGATATAAATTTAAAATAAATATTCTTAAAATTATATATGTGGTAAACTTAATCGTATTTCTGCTTCATGGTTGGTAGTTGATACTGTTCAGTTTGAAAGTACAACAAAAAGAAGGGCGCAGTTTAAAATTGAATTTTTAGTTTGTAAATGGAAGGGTATGGTGCAAAATCGTAAACTACGAACATTTTTTTGGTTCGATATCATTTAAAATTTCGCGCGTTTCATATATCATTTTAATAAAAAAAAAAAATAAACAAAAGCAATAAGAAAAACGTAAAAAATTCGACCAATCAATTTACTGAAAAATTAAACACAACCAAATATATAAAATGCTTAGTATACTTTTTAAGCTTAAAACAACAGGTATTTATAAATATTTAGATAAAGTATCAGATCAGTAGCGACATTTTCACAGCCTCGTTAAGATAATGTTAAAACTATTTGCTTTTTACATAACATTTAATCAGATTACATATAGTACTATGTAGTGATGATGTATTCTTTACGTTTGTGATAAAAGTATTT
Source organism: Kuschelorhynchus macadamiae (assembly GCA_030620095.1). Lineage (NCBI taxonomy): Eukaryota > Metazoa > Arthropoda > Insecta > Coleoptera > Curculionidae > Kuschelorhynchus > Kuschelorhynchus macadamiae. The sequence goes on along the minus strand of JAUTXW010003766.1, from coordinate 590,882 downwards.
ATTGCTAAATTTAGCTAATTAGTTTTAAAATTCTCTTATTTTGCTTGACAAATGCCATCTGCAAACCATATTTTTCTCTCTTAGATCTGGTTAAATTTGCGGAGTCTCTTGGTTTATAAATATTACATCTAGGCTTTACTCATCTTTTAGTTCTAACGGTAGTTCTTTAAGTATAACCAGAGTCTAATATCTATTATCTTTGAAAATTTCGTCCTGCAGAATTATGATTCTGGAGGTTCTGAAAAAATACCCTTGTGTGACAATATTTCCTGGTTTTCTAGTCCGAATAAATTCGAAGAGGAAAACATAGTTGTGTTTCTGGGAAATTATTTGTCTTTGGTCTGTTAACTGCCCAGTCTTTATTCTAAGAGAGTCTTTTCGGGAATTTTAAATATTTTTTTTTACGATTTAAGATACTTATTAAGTAGGCAAAATAAATGGAATTTTAAAAAATGCGTAGAGATTCCTTAACAGATAAGAAGCGATAATATAAAAAATTAGTCAACCTACACGTGTCGACGAAAAACAAATGCGGAACAAATAGTACTTATATAAAACTTATATTTGTCTAAAGTCATATCATAAGATAATAGATTTAAGAGAATACGCTGGTCCTGTGCTTGACAATCTGTAAGTAGAAGCACGTATTTATGCTGCATAGCACTTTGCAGCGAAAATAGAAACATTATTTTCTATGTAGACCTAATGCACAAAAAGTGTACAGCACTTTCCATTTCATGTACTCAGAGTTTTGCAAGAAGCCGGTTAGAAGTTCATTATCAGGGAGTTCCTAAATATCATGTTCAAACGAAAGAGAGTGATTCTTTGGTTTATTTTATGACTGAAATTTCAAATAAACTTAGGTCCGCAAAAGCTCGTTACCGATCTACAAGAAGTTGTAATTTCAATAGTTTTTTAGTTTGTTCTTTACAGCTCCTGCAATTTTTCTGTTATGAACCTCAAATTCAAAAAAGAATAAGGTTGTAGTTTTTTCATATCTTTTTGTATCTTTTTCACTATCCACTTATTATGATATACTTCATTTAAATACTTCGAGCCAAAATAAAAAAATGTGCTGGGACGCCATCATGCATGTACCACATTTGATTTCTCAGCATAAGAGATAAGTCTATAAAAATATTAAAGGCAATTCGTGTTGGAAAAAGACCAGGTAAAAAGAAAGGACAAACCAAATGATCCCCGATTATACCACCCTATACATTTCTCGAAAACTGCTCCTGAAAGTGAGATTTCCCATTTCTATGAGGATTATCGTCTGCCTCTAAATGGTTATATCGAAATTCATAATGGGAGTCCTTGTAAAATTGGCTTCGTCAGTAAAAAAGATGATACAAAGTTGGGGTTTGCTGCTAGCCCATTAAGGTACCACCTGTAGAAATTAATCCTTAAAGGAAAATCCCGGGGAAGGAGCGCCTACAGCCTTTGAATGTGATAAGGGTATAGCAGAGAATCATGCAAGTCCGCCAAACAACTTGATGGCTAATATTTATAATACGGAAATGTTTCTAGTGCTGGTCTCTAGGTGTTCATCTATTTCATTTAGAACAGCTTCTTCGATCTTTGGTGTTCGAACAGTACGTGGTTGACCTGCATCATTGCTGTTATTTTTAAAAGTTCCAGTTTCTACACGAAGTCTATAAATATTCGGTGTTCACGTATTATTCTATTTGGATAGCGCTCTGTGTACAGACGTCTGACTTAAAAACGATGCCTTTTAGAAAAAAATGTTTCAAATAAAAGTGTTTTGGTGTCGAGGGGAATACAAAATGACAGTATCTATTCTGACCTTGATTTTCATTTTAAGCTCAACTTTGTTTTTTACTGGGACACTCTGTATATTATTTTATTTTTGGATTCTACATAAAGTTCTAAACATAGTTTATGTATAATGTTCTATACCTAAATTCAATTGTTTTCAAAATATTGACGTCAAAAATTTGAAATTTTGAACTTTTTAACTAGCTGTAAAATCTAAACGGTTTGGGTCGGTTTAACCGTAAGTTAAAAATTTTGAACTTCTGGATAAACCGGAAGTTGCCCTCATGCGATATATAAAACTAAGATAGGAACGTGCAAACCCTTTTGCTCTTATACTAAACGTTTAGATTTTAGAGTTAGTTAAAATGTTCAAGATATCAAATTTGAAACGTCAATATTTTGAAAACTATTGAAATTAGGTATAGAACATTATACATAAACAATGTTTAGAATTTCATGAAGAATCCAAAAATTAAATAATATACAGAGTGTCCCATTAAAAAACAAAGTTAACCTCAAATGTCCTTAAAAGGAAGGTCAAGGACAAAAACAGGTACTGCCATTTGGTTTTCCCCTCGCCACCCAAATAACTCTTATTTGAAATATTTTTATTCTAAAAGACATAGTTTTTAGGATAAATCACTAGCTCAAGTTAAATGACTCACCCTGTATATATAGAATTGGGCGCATCACAATATTTCATAATTTCTGTAGTTGCTGTGAAATATTATTGAAATACATTTTTTTTGCAGTAGTTAGACGTGGTAGCATTACAAAAAAAATGAGGTAAAGTATTTTTAAAAAATCCCACAAAAATCCTGATTATTTTACCACGCGGAGCAGCTTAAAATACTAAAAAAGATAAGTTAAGACTTGTGTAAATATTGTCACTTTTTACAAGGTAATTGTTTTTTTCGAGGACCTTAAAAAGTTATTTTCTATCAGACAATATATATTATTTGTTTGCATTATTAAGTGCCACAATGTAAGTCATTCTGGAATGCGTAGCATTAACGTCATACATATTTAAGTGTATACAATAGTATCCTAGACACTTTATCTCCTTTTTAATAGTTTACCCGGATTTTCCCTCGTTATGAATACTTCCTTTTATTAGGAATAGTGAAGTGTGGAGTTAATTCCGCACATCTTAGTTTAGTAACACATAATATATACTGTCTTTTCAAAATATTTTTTTGATCGCCATTTTGTTTCATCATATTGGATTCCTACCAATATTTTACCAATTTCTACCTATGTCCAACTTGGTTTTTGAACTTAATTTAAATTAAATTGAATAAATAGTTTTTTTTTAAATTCAACAGATTGCAATTTTGTTCCGTCAGGTTAAATTCGTGCCAGTTTATACCTAAGAAGATTTTTTATACGTTGATTTTTTAAACATTTTATCAGTTTATCTTTAAATTACATCTAGTTTTTGCATATAATTTCAAATCCATTTAATAAGAATTTTCCTCAGTCTGAATTTTTAAAATATTTTGTTACACCGCCATTTTGTTTTGCCACCTTGAATTCGTACCAAGATGTTACCAGTTTATCCCTATGTAATATTTGCTTTTGTGCATTCTGAGGTAGATCGGATAATTAGTTTTTCAGTAATATTTTTTTAACATTTCAATAGGCCTCCGTTCTGTTCGGCCATTAGGGATTTTTACAAAAATATCACCAGGTCATCCCCATATGACCCTTAATTTTAAATCGAAACTATGGGGTAACTAGTTATTAACTTATACGAACTGACAGAGACACCGACAGACAGACCGATGGAATTGAGAAAACATGTTTTTGGCGTCTAAAGACCTTAAAACGTGAAGATATGTAAAAAGCTGGAATGGTGATATTTTCATGCTTACAAATATTTTAGGTATTTGGCCACCAATTTATCTCTATACTAGACTTAATTCTTAGAGAAAATTAGAAATCAATCTAATAAGTAGTTTTTTCAAGTTGATTTTTTTAATAATTTGATAACCTACCATTTTGTTCAGTTATCTTGGATTCGAGCCAAAATTTTACCATTTCATTCTAAGTAAAACCAGTGGCGGCTGTTCGGAGGAAGTAGGGGAAGTGCCACTTCTCAAAAAAAAAACCTGGCAAATTATTCTTTAACCCACTTTAAAAATCAATACAATAAACTAATTTTTAATATTAAATCTTTTCAATATTAAATCTAATTAGTTTCATTAAAAATGATCAATAATTGCAATGTTAAATTTAATGCATTCGTAGTATTACCGCTGGCCGCTCGTCAGAAACCTAGAGGCAAACACAAAATAAATTGATATACTTGCGAGTATTAAGCAAACCCGTATGTGCGCCCACCGCATCGGCAGCAAACTCGTTTGTGTCGATCCACCAACGGAAGAGCCACGTGCGAGCTCTATAAAAATCTTCCAGCGAGAAACGAAAACAATGACTGAAAATAATTATATAATAAATAATCGCGCCTCTAACGCTTCCGTTCGTATTGTACGTAAAGTAGATCGCGGCGACCGCACTTTATTCATTATTTTATCGGCGGTCTTTTTTTATATTCTTTAGAGGAGTGGCGCGTGTGTGTGGTTGAAAATGAATTCGTTTGGGCCCATTAGAGACATTGTTTGTAGTTTGTTAGAAACTCCAGAAGATGACAAAAAAGTGTGTTGACAATTAGTGCTAAAAAAGACAATAAAAATTTTGGTTAATGCCCGCATTTTAGACCTTGTCTATCCTACTTTTCTTTAACTAACACTTCCCCTATTTTTTTACCCACGAGCCGCCACTGAGTAAAACCTGATTTTTATGTAAAATTTGAGGTAAGTTAAATACGCAGTTAATTAGTAATATTTTTTTAAATTTCACTAGGCCGGTATTTTGGTCGGCCAAATTTGTTATTACGTTTTGGTTAGAATTTGAAGCAAATCGGGAAAGTAGTTTTTTTATCTATGCCGTTGAGACAAACAGACTGGCAGAATCGAGAAAACATGTTGTTTTTGACATCTAGGGACCCTAAAAATCAAGGTATTTAAAAACCGTTGACGGTGATTTTTTCACGATGACAATATTTCCTTCTTACGAATGAAGTGAGAATATATAAATTATGAGGAAAACAAATACTGAAATAAAATAAACCCAGGATAGCACCTTACTTTGAAAAAGTAACCTGATTTGCGTGACTCGTATATATCTAGAAAATGATTTGATATTATTATTGTTTTTGGAGTGTTATTAAGAAAAAATAATTATTTTTTAATAGCTTTTTTAATTTAAAAATAAACATTTTATTTTTCCCGATATTAATGGTTCTTACATTACCCGGATACAGGTTTTGAAAATTTGATTTATACCTTATACTGTTATCAAAGCATAGAAGAATTATTGTGCAAAAGAAACGTATTTTTATTTTTTTCATAAGGTACAATATCCGAAACGAGTCTAATCTGTATCAAGTTTTTTCAAAGATGCTTCTTAATTGTTAGGAAATAATTAATGAAAATGAATAATTTTTTGAAATTCTGTCGTTTTCTATCTCCGATCGTTTCGAAAATACTTAGCAAATGTCTGAAATATGTCAGGTTCGCATAGAAAACTTCATACTTAGTAACATGAAGTCTTTGAATTCTTCCATCTAGATACATATGCATTCTTTCGAAAATTCTGTGATAGTACCAGATGTGTTTGCATCAGAGCCTTTTATCTCAGAAAATATAGCTAAACGTGCATTGACCTGTGTTTTTAAAAATAAGAGCTTTTATATTGATATCTGCTTTCCTGCTATGTTTGCTTATCTTCTGATTTTCAACGGCGATAGTCTGTAAATATTACTTTATCAGCTGCTACTCTCTTTTTCCCTTAATTTGCCATTTTTTTTTGTAGTCTGAAAATTATTTTCACCTATTAATTAACTGACTAACTACCTCAAATATTCACCTTTATATATGCTGTTTCTATATCTGAAAAGCATCTAAACATGCTTGATGTTTACTAGAACTGTTCTTCGTCTAATTGATAGTATAAATATCACAATCCGATTGTGGGCCAGTTTGTCAATTTGTACATGCTTTTATATAACTTACTTTCTTTGTATGTCTGTTTTTTTCAGTTTGTGTGCCTGTCTTTCCGGTTCAAAATTTGTAATCCATTTTTCGAGCACTTGCTGGTATCCGATTGAGTCAAAATTTGGCATACCTATGTAACTTCGGTGACAATGTAATAATATGTTACCATAAAGCTGGTCTGATGGAGCCGGAAGGTAGCCATAGGAACTCTTCCACTACATAACATAACACCATCTTGTTCGGCTTGTTGGATTTGCCTTGAAAAGTACTAATAAAATTTAACAACATAAAATAATTTGGAACTATGGAGATTTTTACGGTGATTTTATTACCTTGCTTTTATTAACAGCACTTTTCTAAGTGATTATTTGTGTGCTTACTTGCCTGGTTCAAATCTTGTATTTGATTTTTTACCCACTTCCAGTTAATCATTTCAGTTCAAATTTGGATTGATTGAACTGTCTATAAATTCGAAATGGCTCCAACATTGACGAACTGATTTGGAGATTTCCAGGACCAAATAGTATATAACATAAATACTAGGCATATTAAAAAATGTTGGGCAACATATATGAATTTATTTATATTTTATTAGGCGTGGGGCGACAATCGTTTTACTGATCATTCGTAGCAATAATTAATAATGGATTTAATTTTTCTTCTTTTATTTACAGGCGTTACTTATTTGTAAATCTTTAAATAAAAAATGTTGTTGGTCTTCAAGAAACAATGCGTAGTCTTACTGTATATGCACGAGTATACTATTTATCATTAAAAAGTCGTTTATTATGAGTGATTTTCTTAAACAAAAATTGTATGGATTATTTAAAACATATCTTTTTTCGGAACGTTGTATAATTAAAAAAAATTATTTAAAATAAACATGCTGATCATTAATATTAAATTTATTAGTAGCCTTCGCCCGCTACTACTAAAAATAAAAAAAAAACATCTGTATGCAATTATTTCCAAAAATCTCTAAAGACATCGATCGAGAAGTTGCTCTCAACTAAAGGAATAAATAAAGAATTCTAATTCACCCCAAAATCACGGGATTGTTGGTCTGGCACAGTTGCATATCTCCGAGATTCATATCAGTGGCGCATGACGTTCTGTATATGTTGGCAGGATTAATGTAAATTAATATATAAGTAATTATAGAAACAAGTGACAAAATATCATTTTTGATTTGTCTGTTACTGCTCTTCGTGTAATGCAAATATCACAAAGAAGAAGTTTGCAAGTTGTTGACGGACATTAACCAATAGGGGAAAAGAAGAAACAACAAAAAGTCAACAGATATTGCAAAACTATTTTCACAGAAAAAAAAGACTTTTAAAAATTAGGCTATAATTTTAGGGGGGATATATCCCCCCTATCTCCCTCTATGGCTACGCCACTGCATATTTTTATAGCTTAACTTCTCCAATTGACGGGATTACCCCATTTTTACAATTAACAAACATGGCGGAAATCTTTAGTAACATAATTTAAAAAATATAACAAAATATTAGACCTACACTAATGTACAGCAATTACCGGAAAGAGAAAAAAAAGTATAAATATAAATATAAAAGACCATAATTTAAACTCTCTGCTCTACAATAAGACCAACAATTTTAGTTCTAAAACTAGACAAGGTGCAATATCAGGTACACTATTGTAGTTATTCAAAATATGAAGAGCTCTATCGATGGGAGAATAGGCCCCATTAATTTGTTGAATGATGTGCAACATGAAACAGTTCGTTCCTACGTAAACACTGATTGGGTACATTAAGCTGGATTAAGGACAATATATCTGGGCTGTCGGTTATGCCACTAATCAATCTGAACACATAACAAAGGTCATTAACAAGACGTCGATTCTCCAATGACAATAGATTCAATCTATTCAACATGTCACTCCTGCGATAATTCTCAAAACCAATGTTCAGTTTATAAGCCATGTCACGCAGAAATTTATTTTGAAGTCGCTCCAACATATCTGATTAGTTTTTATATTGAGGCGACCATACCACTGTAGCATATTCGAGTTGTGATCTAACAAGTGAACAGTAAAGTAGTCTCACTACAAAAGATGGACAACTTTCAGAATTTCTAACTATAAAGCCTATCATTTTCAGCCCTTTCAGACTAGTTTTTCTTATATGCTCATTAAAATTAAGATTTTCCACAAACCACACACCAAGATCCTTCACAGACCTTAAGTATGTTAAAGGATTGTCATCAACAGTATACACGGTTTCAAACTTCTTACTCCCCTTAAAAAAAACTTATAGAGGCGCATTTGTCTATATTTAAAAACAAATGATTAACCTGGGTCCACTCCCACAACCTACCCAAATCGGATTGGAGAAGAATACAATCATCCCAAATGCTAATTGTTCAGTATAGCTTTAGATCGTCTGCGAAAAGGCTAACCTTCGAAAATTGCATAAAGTCAGCTATGTCGTTGACAAATAATATGAATAGTAGAGGGGCACAGTGCGAGCCCTGTCGCACACCAGAGTGAACAACAAAGGAGTCAGAAATATGGTTATTCAATTTTACACTCTGAGTCCTACCTCTAACTATCTAGCTATTTGAGCAATGACCCAGAGAAACTGGTCGCCTCAAGTTTAGCCAGAAATAAGTCAAAATTCACTCTGTCAAACCCTTGGAAAAATCAGTATAAACTGAATCAACTTCCTTCCTACATTCCAAAGCATTCGACAGAGAAACCTCATAGCGCACCAAGTTATCAGCTGTAGACTTGCCCCTACAGAAACCAAACTGGTTCCGGTCAACCATCGCACCGCATTGCGCAGTTGGTCATAAACTAGACAATCAAAGAGCTTTGATATTGATGATTGTTTACATACCCCCCTATAATTTTTTATATCCTGGGTGTCACCTGACTTAAAAATGGGTACAATAAAACTATATTTCCACCTATCTGGACAAATGCGTAAATTGAGAGACAAATTGAAGATAAAAGTAAGAGGTTTAGTAATAGTAAATAGGGTAATTCCGGGAGAGATGGCCCATCGGGTTAGATGGCCCGTTTTAATATATCCGATAATTTTAAACCCACGGTACCGTTACTTTAACCACCTGTTTTATACATTTCGTGTATATCGTGCCTCATTTTTTGTTGATTTTTGTGCAATTTTGGGTAAGTTATGTTAAAAACATTATTCTACGGACATGAAAAATATTTAAGACCTATAATAAAATTACTTTTTTGACTCCCCATTGCATTTTTTGTTCGTAATTGTTGCTTCTTCTTCTTCATTCCTGTTTAGCCTGTTACATAACAGGACTTATTGGCTTTGCTACGAGGCAGTCGCCAGATTGCCCTCCGTCCGGGGCTCAGAGTCGTTAAATCGGCGACCCTCGAAGTCGACCCTGCACCTTGGTCCAGTTTGGAGGCGTTATCGGTAGGATATCCGGATGGCGAGCTCAAGGCTCCCGAATACCCCGAATCTTTCAAGTACTTTAATAATTCCTCTTTAAATTTATGAAATGCATCTAGGCTTCCACTAGGTGCCCCTTGAGAGTACTACTGATATCACGAGATGACCCTTTCTTTCAAGCTATCCCCTTACCCCTCCCACTCCCGCCACGTAGCGGCCGTTACGCTAATATTCTATGTAGAACTGCGGCAGACGAACGGGATAGAATGCAGGAACAACTAGGCCTCACACGTTCACAGCGTATGCTCCCTTTCTAGCGGGGTCGTAAGTTTCCACCTGAGCGGTTGAGTCTCCCGTTTCCCCCCGAAATAAAGCAGCAAAACCGAACACGTGGCACCACTTATGTTAACAACACAGAGGTCTGCATTCGACGAGACGAACCGGAAGACTGGTAATTGTTGCTAATCTTTACTTTAGGGTTCTTTGAGGTTATGTTAACGTACCGAACATTCCATAATTGCATTGGGTTTTTGCGATATCGACTGGGCCATCTCTCCCAGACTTTTGGGATAGATGGCCCAACGGGTATCCGGGTTAGTTGGCTCACGAGCTATCTATCCCGGACTGTATAATAGTGTATAATTTGTATTGTATATTTTTATTCTAGTCATGCCAACAAAATATAATAGAAAAGGGACGGTGCAAAGAGGAAACTGGACTGAAGAAGATCTGGTTAAGGCTGCAGAAGCGGTCAGAAACGGTGTAATGGGAGTAAGGGAAGCGTGTCTTACTTTTAATGATATTCCTCCTCCAACATTTCGGAGACGATTTAAAAAGTCCGATTTTACTAAAAGAACTCTCGGGCCACCCTCTGTTCTTGGCAGCCAGAATGAATTGAAAATTAAGTTTCATATACAAAAACTACAAAAACATGGGTTTGCACCGACGCGTGAATGTGTCAGAGCAATGGCGTTTTACTTAGCAGAACAGCTTAAGATTAAACACAGGTTTAATAAAGACAAGAAGCTTGCCGGCTATGACTGGTTAAATATGTTTTTACTGCGGAACCCTGATCTAAGTGTTAGAAAGGCTGAGGGTGTTTCACTAGCTCGCTGCAAAGGAATGAATAAAACAGAAATCTCGACGTACTTTAATCTATTGGAAACAACATTAATGGAAGCTGGTTTAATAAACAAGCCTGGTCACTTATTTAATATGGATGAAACTGGGCTTCAATTAAACAATAAGCCGGGTTAAGTTATTGCACAGAGAGGCTCAAAAAATGTTGCGTCAATTACTTCATCTGAAAAGGGAGAAACCATAACAGTGATTTCGTGCTGTAACGCAGAAGGATTTTATATACCACCTGCCTGTATATTCAAAGGAAAAAACAAAAAAGCCGAATTCGAAGATGGTATGCCACCGGGCTCAGTTGTATATATGAATGAAAAATCAGCTTACATTAACACAGATTTGATGTTTACCGGTTAAAAGATCAGTTGTTGTTGTCGGAGGCATGGTCGAAATCAGCGACGGTTGATAATGCTGTGTCGGCTTTTAAATCAACTGGAATTTGTCCTTTTAATCCAGGAGCTATCCCGGAATATGCATACTTGGGGTCCAAAGAGGAGGAATTTAATAATACAGGTTAGTGCAAATTTCACGAATTTATTGTAAACCTAGGTCTAATTTTGATTTTTTTAATTTCAGTTAACGCGATGGAACCTAATAAAACTAGTGAAACATCAGATCAAGAAATTCCATCTACCTCAGCCTCAGAACCAGAACCTCAACCAGAGATGCCAAATACCGATCAAGACAATCCCGATAACGCTAATCTCGATGAAGACACTCCCGGAACACTCCTTAATAAATTCTCTCCTGTACCCAGCACCTCTTCAGCTGCCATACAAAAAGTTCGAGGAAGGGCAAAGCAAGTAGCAGCTGTATTAACGTGCCAAGGTCACATCGAAAAAAGAAAATGCGCTGTTGAACGCAAGAAAGAAGAACAGAAAAAAGAATTGAAGAGAAAGACCTTAACGATGAAAAAGAATAAAGGAAAAAAACAAAGAATGAAAATGGAAGAGTCCTCCACAGACGATGATATGTCAGATGAGTTGGTGACTCAGTCTGATGACAGTCCAGAAGAAGAAGACGAGACAGAGTGCCTTGGTTGTGGTGAACACTATAACGTTACCACAAAAAACGATGATTGGATCAAATGCTTACACTGCCAAAGGTGGTTCCACGAAAGTTGTTCGAAGTTTATAAACCTCTGTGACCTGTGTGGTAAAATATTGTCCAAAAAAAGGGGCTAGATCATAAAAGTTTCTTCGGGCCATCTCACCCTACATGCTTGGGCCAACTAACCCATAGTATGCGGGAGAGTTGGCCCAGGTGGCCATTTTTTTTCTTAATATTTTTTAAGCTAGTTGTTTGACTTAATTGTTAAATAATATTTATAACCTAATATTATAGGTGTTTTAAAGTTAAATAAATATTTTGTGTTTGATTATCCCTTTGGAATTTAATTTTACGCCATTTAAAAAAAAGGGGAGCCAACTCTCCCGGACTTACCCTATACATCTTTTCAGAAAAAAGTTGGGAATGCGATCCGGACCAGCACTCAAACTGTCCGGAAGACCAGATATTTTTGAAGACCTCTGAACATGAGAAATAAAAACTGATATATCTTTGCGTTTTATAACATTATAGTCTGGGATCGGGCAGTCAGTGCCATCATAAATAGCTGAAACATGTTTACCAAACAAATTTGCAATGTCTAAATCACTATCTGCCATTTCCTCCCCGAAATACATTAAGTTTGGTAAGCAATTTGATTTTCTCTTATCATTTACACACCTCCAGAAATACTTGGGGTTTTTGACAAAATTGTTCGTTATTTTTTCTAGAGGGCATGTAAGAAATCGTTGATCGAGATCGAAAATGATTATACAATATAATGTTTGTCTGGCATTACAATTTGGTATTCGTATTCAAAATGACTGGTCCAATAGGGCAGACAATATTCGTTATTTGTGGCGCGATTCGACTGAAATCGGTATGTGTGGCATTGAAGAGTTCAAATTACGAATTTTTAGTCAACATTCAAAAATTCCAAATTACGGCGTTAACATGTTTCGTCGGGACGTATTCCCAAATTGTAAATAACCGAATGATATTTTAATGTTGTCAACTTTTGTGGCGTTATGTGGGGTGATTTGTTAAAATCTTTGAAATAATGTGTAGGATATGAAAGCTGAAAGATACCAGGAGGGGTAAAAATGAAAAAGACAAATCTGATATGTTGCATTAGGAATCTAAATAAATCCACAAACATTTGAATAGCAACCTTCTAATCAAGAGGAGAAACATAATAGCATTTATCTTAATTGTAACATGTTTTAAATTTAATCACACTGTAGGTAATATAAAAATAAAATTTAGAACACTAACACGCACATTTAAAGCTCTTAGATTTCACCTCTATCAAAAAACCCTAATTTTGGAGAGAGTTGAGAACATTCAATGATACTTGGATGAGTTAACAATGTTTAAATTGACTATATAAAATTATTTCTTTTTATGCCGTTTTAGCCAATGGAAGACGGCCGCTATTGCAATATTTCTTACTCTATCAGGAGAAGATATTACTGGAGCATTTAAAGAGCAATCGAATTATTTTAGAATTTGAGCAAGAATATTATTTGTTTATAAAATAATTAAGTTATAACAACTAAAGTAAACTTTGAAGTGGCTCGGCTGAATCAATAATTTTTAATAGTGGTTATAGATGTCATTTTGTTTGCTCTTAAAGAAATAAACAAACCCAATTCCTTCTCTTTATCTTCTTTGGAGTGGTATTTTTCAGGTATATTTATAACTAAAAAATCATAAAAAGATATATTTTACTATTTACTGATTTGCATAATTTTATATAAAAGTGTATTTGTAATGCAACACCTACGTTACCTGCACCTTTTTCTGGGTACTTTGACACATTACACAATTTTGTATACCAAATTTCAAACGAGATATAGGTTGCCGGAAATAAATAATACTCGGAGCGCTGGTTCTCCAAAGAATATTGAAAGCATTCAACGTAATGATGCCTTACTTATAAAACTTACTTACCTTCCACTTCGAACAGTTGTGTCTTTTTCTTTAATCCAAATTAATTTTCAAGTTCTTTTATAAATCAAACTAGCTGGTTTACCCGTTCTCCGAACGGTCCACCTTTTTAAGTCAAAGTCACTATTAGACAAATAAAGCCAAATTGGAATATTAGACACTTTAAGCCAAATCAACATACGTAAACGTATCCTTATCCGTATCTATTTCATTAAAAGCATGTTCTTTCTGTCAAATATGTCAAACATTTTTGACATCTCTACGGATGCATTGACAGATACGGATAAGTATACGGAAAAAAAGACAGATCGATACGTAGATGTCAACGTATCTATTCACGCATCCGTAAAGATGTCAAAAATATTTGACATTTTTGACAGAAAGAACATGCTTTTAATAAAATAGATACCTACGGATAAGGATACGTTTACGTATGTTGATTTGGCTGTCTATAACATACGTAACGTATCCTTATCCGTACCTATTTCATTAAAAGCATGTTCTTATTGTCAAAAATGTCAATAATTTTTACACCTTTACCGATGCGTTGACAGATACGAATAAGTATACCGCAGAAAGAGGCATTGTTACGTAGATGTTAAAGTAAGTATGTCAAAACGTATCGCCATTTTGCATGAGAAAATCGTTACGGATACGGATACGTTGGCAATTTTTACATTGCGATTGGCTTTATTTGTCTACCTTTAAATCTTTACAACTCATTTGGTTAAAAGTGTGTATCTTAAATTAAAGCTTCTTTATAAACAACATTTTTTGTTTTTTCCCCTGGGGCTAAAATAAATATATTGTCTTTATTACTTACTTTTGAGCAAGCAACATAAAATTGACCGTGTGAAAAACATGATTGTCTTAAATCAATTCCAACTACTTTAAAAGTTTGTCCTTGAGCCTTATTAATAGTGATAGCGAAACAAACTTTAATGGGAAATTGAAGTCGTTTAAATTGAAATGGATAGTTTGACGGTATAAGCGGTATCCTTGGAATATAAACAATATTGCCAGTGGAACATCCTGTCAATATTAACGCCTCAATAGTATAGGGTTTTAAAGCACGTATTTGAAGCCTGGTTCCATTACATAAATGCGGAGAGTTTAAATTTCTTAATAACATAATCGGTGCTCCTACCTTAAGTTTTAATATATGAGGTGGCAGACCAGATGGATGAAGCGACTCTAAAAATTCTGTTGGGTAATCAACTGAATCGCCATCATTTAAAGGGGAATCAACAGACTCATATTGCCTTTCTTCTCCAGAAAGTTTTTTTAAAAGAATTTCATTTACGTGGGAAGCGTTATCATTTGTGGGTGTCAGTATGGCACGCTCACAAAACCACTCGGGATTCTGTTTACTTAAATTTTTGGTATCTAAATACACACTTTCAACTAAATGTTGTAAGGATTCAACAATATTTCCTATTTCACCATTAATTTTTATTTGTCCATCCTGTTCTGGTATGAGTCCATCACCGATTTTTAAAAGATTATTGGCAAAAGAATTCATTGAGACATCGCCTTTCAAGAAAACCCTCATATTTACATGCAATGTCAATATTTTAACATAACCCCAAATATAAGAATTTTTAATAGACGCATATACTTCGTCAGCTTTAGTGCCACGCTGAACTACGGGAAGAATCTGCCTAAAATCTCCAGAAAGCAACATCGTAACATTACCAAAATGGTTACTGTTACTTCTAAGGTCTTGAAGAGTTCGATCCAAAGCTTCAAAAAGTGACTTATTTGCCATGGTGCATTCATCCCACACAATTAACTTACAATCTTTTAAAATTCTGGCTAAAGTTGTCCCTTTTTTTATGTTACAAACAGGTTGTTCAGAATGTAAATCTATGGGTAATTTAAAAGTTGAATGAGCTGTTCGACCTCCTTGTAAAAGTGTAGCCGCTATTCCCGAGGATGCGACAGCAATAGCGATTTGACCAGTGGATCTAATTTTTGCAAGTAATAAATTTAGTAAAAAAGTTTTTCCAGTTCCACCAGCGGCCTTAAGAAAAAATATTGTACCAAGTGTATTTTCTATGCTATTTAAAATATTTTGATAAACTATAGCTTGTTCTGTATTCAGCATTGGCTCATGCATTTTAAGCTCAGCTAATAATTAGGTTTTATTATAGCTTGTTTCCTTTAAGTATTCAATTTCATCTAAATTTCTGTGATCGCGATTAAGAGGACCAAAACCAAAACTTTCCAAGCGCTTTCCTGCCACTGTAAGTAATTTGTCTTCTATAAGGATAAGTGCTTCATTGTACAGATCTTCTCCAAAACAGACATCTTGATTGTCTAGTAAAGATTGTCTTTGATTTAAAAGATCTTCCATAAGACAATCTTTATGATTATTCCACAATACTGGAGGCTCGGATACCTGACAAAATGCCAATATAATCACAAATAAATCCCTTAGAATTGTTGGAGATTTTGATAATGCGGCTTCTTTCAGTGTTTCGTTCCAATGATTATCATCTTCAAGCAATCCAAGAGATTTGCATGCTAATTGAAATGTTGGAAAATCTTGTCCATTAACATTCTTAAGAAATTTAAAAGACGTGGGTCCAGGTATTTTATGCAATAATAACCGAAGAAAAAAGCATTCTGTATTGCTAGGGTGGACCGTATATACACGTCCTATAGCGGAGCTTTTATATATACCAGGGTGGCCAGAAACTGGGCTACTTTGTTTACGTCTTTTAAATTCTTTACCGCTCCATGTGTAAAAAGAAGGGACATCACAGTATAGCAAGGTTCTGGCAAACGGATCAGTAAGGCATAACTTAAAAAACGCTGTTAATGTGGTTTCTGGTGGATTTGCAGCCATACTATTCGCGTTTTCCTTTGTAAAATAAACCCTTTGGCCATTTTCCAGATGTACCGCTAAATGTATAACTGTCGGATATCTTTCATGAATTGGAAATGAAAAAATTCTCCATACTGCCTCGGAAGTGCTTATATAGCGGCCACTTTGATATTGTTGAATTTCGTCGAATTTGTTTGTCAGTCCAAACGTTGTTTGATCGCTGCCTTTATTTACATATTTACAAATATATTTTATAGATTTAACGGAATTACAAAATTCCTCATTAATATGGGCTGCAAAGGTTTTTGACAATAGTGGGCAATAAGGAACAACCCATCGATTATCAATTTCATTTGATTTAATTTTAACAGTAAACCCACCATCTTCTGGAGCTCGACGTTTGTACATAGGATATCCATCATCTCCTGTTTTGGTTTCTTTAATAAATGGTCTAGGGTACCGTTTACTACATTTACCATCTTTCATACATGGCGAATTCGCATTAAAAATACCACACGGACCATGTATCATATTTAATGTTACAATGTTATGCAAAACAGGATCAATTTCAACATTTGGAATTTCGGCACAAATTATTAAATCAATTTGATCGGGCGTTATTTTGTTTTCCATCCACAGTAAAATATGTACATGAGGAAGCCCCCTTTTCTGCCATTCGATCGAAAACATGTGACATTTTACTGCACCAAAGACTTTTCCTTTGACTAATAAGTCCATCAGTTTAGTAACCTTTATTTTAAAAATTCTAGCAATGATATCGTGTCTGTCGCTTAGTTTCTGATTGGACATTAACACTTTGGTAATATCATCCCATTTGGGGTTACACGTAAATGTAATGAATAGGTCGGGTCTGCCAAATTTTCTAACGTAAGTCATTGCATCTTGTGTTTTTTCGCACATATATCGCGGACTACCTGTAAAAGTTGATGGAAGGATAATAATTTGACCAACGTTTTCAGAATTTCCATCTTTAGACAAAGCATCTTTGAGATGAATATAATCATCTACGCGCAACTTTTTTTGATTACTTCTAATAAAGGGAAGTCGTTCAGATTCAATTTTTGCATACATATCAACGCAATATTGATTAAAAAGTTGCTTAAACAGATGTAGATGATTTGAATGACTTGACCTTATCATTAGATGAAAAGCATAAAATGCCATTGCTGAAACTGTTTTTGTGGGGTTCTTTTCAGAGAGTAGTATATTTATACAATATCCGTCTTCTCCCCTAGGAAACATTAAAGGATATTGAAGTGAATCATAACTTCTATGAATTTCAGAGATTCTTTTTAATCCGCCACCTCTACCACTTAGTATGATATCACGCTTTTCGAACTCTTGTCCTACTATAAGAACAGCTACTTCATTTGCAACTGGTGCATTAAATCTACCTGGATGTTCGTGTTGAGGTCTTTTATCTGCGTTGATGATAACACTAAATTCTTCTGTATTGTTTTCAATAGCTATTTTAAAATCGGTTATGAACGGATTTATGTCTAATAACATATTTTGCAAGTTTGTCACTACTTTAGGTCGAAGTTTTTGGGAAATTTTACATCTTTGAGCAACTTGAGCTTCAGAATCGCCCATAAAATAAATTTGTAGAAATCTTGGTTCTTCATTTGGTAAAGGTAGTAAAGAACCTGCAAGATGGTAAACTTGACCTTGCACTTTAAATGTTGGCATATAATTACCCTCCGAAATAACATTAGCACCGAAGGATGTCATTTGAAAAGCGCAGTTATAGTTTCTTATAAATTCACGAAAATGTACAGAGTCTGGTTCGTTGTCAGTTAAAAGATTATGTAACAGTTCTGGTGGTTCCATAAAAGCTGGTAAATTAACCTTTCCACTTTTGCAACACATACCTTTTGGTTCTGATTCCCATAACATAGCATCACAATAAGTACATTTTACTGACATTAACCCAATGTTAACCATACTATCCTCTGCATACATTATATCTGGATTGTATTGAAATGCTGAACCTTCTATATTATTCCAAGCCGTATTTTTAATATTATGCGTTATCTTTCTGATACTTTCTAACCTAATTCTTTTTTGATCAATTGATTCTTTATTTCTTACTTGCGAATTTATGATTTTTTGTTTGGTTAATCTCATTTCACGTTTCTCGTTTGTTTCGCGAAACCTTTCTAATTGTTTTCGTTTAGATTCACTTGGATGTTTTTTAGGTCGTCCTCTTTTATTTGATTGATTATTATTTAAAACAGCTCTAGGTATCATAACATCATAATGCCCTTCACTAAGATTCCCGCTAAATCTTATTTTCTTTACTCTTGGGCTTTCTCCAAACCTAGCAACAATATTACCCTGACAATAAACTTTAAACGTTATATTAAAGATTAAAGAGGCTGCCTTAAGTTCACAACTTGTGCCATAAGTATGTGGATTTGACATATCCGCAGAATACAAAATCGGGTTTTCATATACGCCTCCATGGGGTGTAACCGTATAAACCTGAAAGTCAGCCCAATATTCTACCACATATTCTACAATCCTTTGACGTATACCCTGCGAATGAGTTATATCGCCATATATACAAAATGACAATGAATGGAAGAGGCATGAGCCGTCTCCTGGTATTGGAATAATCTCATGCCCAGACAAAACCCAGTCTTGACTAAAATCCATTTTGGAAACAATAAAGACCACAACTAAAAGACAATAATATTTGTCAATATCAAATTAACCTAAAATCAATGCTCAACACAACAACGGACGGAAATCACAAATACAAAATCAGAACAACTAAAAATTATAGTTTCCAATAACAAATTTAAATTAGGTAACCTAATCAACACTTAACACCACAAAAAAACGACAAAAAAATGTAACGTGAACATGAAATTAAGCAACCAAACCAAAAAAGAAATTTTTCAGTAAGAAATTAACCTAATCAACGCTTAACACAAAAAAAACGTAAATTAAGTCTTTAATCAACGCTTAACCCAAGGAAAAACGTAAAATAGATACCAAAAAATCAAAAATCTAAACACCAAAAATCAACGCTTAACATAAAAAAAAACTTAAATTAAGTCTTTATTCAACGCTTAACCCAAGGAAAAACGTACCAAAAAATCAAAAATCTAAACACCAAATCAAAAAAAAAATCTGTAACAAATTAACCTAATCAACGCCGAAAATTTCCTCTATGCTCAAACACAACAAAATTCGCTTTTATTTAATAATTAATCGCTCCGCTTTCCGGTCCTCAGTCAGTACTAACTGCGCTACGGTATCAAGCTGAATGAAATGAAATCTCGATTCCGACGGCTATTTATAACCTCGGACTGGGGAGCGGAGCTAAAACGAATACGCTCGAGAGCAGTCGAGAGTACGCGAATCTATCGCCTCGCCCTGCCTTCGACGCTTTCTCTGTTCGACATTGGGTACACGCATAAAGCTATCTTTTTTACGGACAACCATACTTTGCCTTTTATATGTATAAGAGATTATTTATAAAACAAGCAGGATATTTCTAATTTGTTAAGAGCCAGGACCACATCTAGGATACGTGCTAGTAAGTGTAAACTAAATATATGTTTTTCCAGGAGTTGTGATCTTGTATTTGTAGATCTTATACCTAAATTTCAGATGTATCATCAAGCTACTTAGAGACTTTTCTAGCCCATTTCTTTATACGATTTTTGAAAAATGTATAACTGCTCATCAACACTGTTACCATCAAATTTTAAAATATTCTTATTATTATTAAAAATTGTTATTATTTAAAATTAACGTTAGTTATAATAAATAGTGGTCAACAAAGTTATACAGAGCTATATGCACGCTACTGCATAGATATGCAAAACGAAAATTTATGAATGGGGCTGAAAAGACTGCAGTTAAACATTCTGTAATAGTAGAAGCTCTAAGTTATTTCCGTTTGCGATAAAAACTAAGGACACTTGACGCATTTAGCACGTGGATAGGATTTACTCAATAAAACATGTGGTTTCTTGTTTTGTCAATTAAGATTTATTTTTTGTCCCTACATTTTTACCTGTACCTAATAAACTAACCATAAGATTTGGTAAATTTTAAATAGGAACTTCTATTATATATATTATTATAACATTTTTCAATTAAAAAAAAAACCTTTTTATGATTTTTTCTGGAATTTGAAAACGTAATTAAATATACAGGTCCTATTAAAAACTGTACTTGATCTCACTCGATGACATTTGCAAAATATAGTTCACTTTTTTATTTCATTGTTTAATTACTAGTCATAAGTAAGTATCATTATTTCGAAAATAGTTGACGTAAGAATTCAGATACACTTACCGGCAATTCAACTTGAACTTTTTTTCAACAAAACTAAAATGCTTGTAGTTTCAAAATTTAAAAATCATTTGGTAAAGAATTTTCAAATTCTTTAAGTTTTTTTGTTTCTGTCCGGAAAATGACTTTGAGCCCCGGAGAATACCTTACTTTCTTCGAAGCATATGTCACCATGAGAAAAAAAGCAAGAGATTTTTTTGGAGATTTTTATGTAACCGCCATTTATTGTAAAACAACGTTTTTGAGATTTTGTGAATATCTTGACCAACTAGGATTTTCCTACAATTTTGGCGAATGTTTTGTGAATTTGTGTGGTTATTGGACATTCCTTCTAAAAATGACCAACATATTTTACTGATCACTGCTTTTAATAATGTTTTACGGTGGTTCACAAGCCAACACGTTTTGCAGAATAAGATGAAAATTTGTTAACTAAGAATAATTGTCTTT
Source organism: Kuschelorhynchus macadamiae (assembly GCA_030620095.1). Lineage (NCBI taxonomy): Eukaryota > Metazoa > Arthropoda > Insecta > Coleoptera > Curculionidae > Kuschelorhynchus > Kuschelorhynchus macadamiae. Next base: position 569,905 of record JAUTXW010003766.1, on the reverse strand, counting down.
GTATAGAGCGGCACGAATGTTTTACCTAAATTGCAGGAAACGTAGTGTTTCTCCGAAATCGTTCTGTTTTTTTTATAAGAACTTCCTTAGTTGTCAAAATATTATCCTAGAGTGAAAAAACCGCTAGTAACAAAAACTTACAACTGACTTCAGCTTGAATGTTAATAATTATCCATTAATTCAAGGTCAAAAGCCGATTTATGTACAAATATTGTCTGTCTAATTAAGGGGGGCAGTTGCAGTCAATTAGCATTGAGAAAATATCGCGTAAAATGACCAAAAATAGGTTGTTTTCTGTGATAGTCTGCGAAGTTATAAAAAGGAATTTGAGGATCAGAGTTTAACACATATCTTCTAAAACACTTCTAAATTAAATTGAGTATGTTGAATTTTTCATTTCAGCCTTTAAAAGTAAAAAAAAATCTGTTTATATGTCTAGTAATTTTTCGAAAACAATAGCGGTACTAACCTTGAGCTTTTCTATGCTCAGAAGTAATTTCGTCAAATTCCAAAATACTCAAATTGGAGAGCATACATATAGGTACATTTCTGAAAAAAAATTGATCCGAAAAACATAGTAGTTTTTTTCCAAACTATCACCAAAGATAATTACTAAAATCTTGGAATATTTTTCGGAGAATACGTTAGGTTGGCAATTGCAGTTGGTAACAGACAAAGTTTGAACCCCTACCGCAAGAGGTCGGCCCAAATTCTTCAATATTTTCTAATGGAAGGGAGAGCGCAATGACGTCAAAGAAAATGGAATTCCAATCGCGTGTTGTCAATGACGTCAGATAAATAAACATTTATCTCTCGCATGATCTTTCGTTTATTTTTTACGAGATTCTAGGGTTTTTCTTTTAAATAACGTTTAGAATATCTTAATACATATCATGTTGGAACAACTAAGTAATCAGTAGATTTGGGCAAATGGAAAAACATAATTTTTTAAACAATATTTGTATTTTAAGGGAGAAAATCGATCTTTCCTTGAACTATGTGGGATATTAAGGAAGAGGAATGTATGTTTAGGTCATATCTTAGTTTGTTACGGTGGGTTCGTGTAACAAATTTTAGTTTTATCTTTTTCTTTAGTTAATAAGAATTCACACCGTTATTGGTTGTTTTTTGTCATGTAACATAAAAAAAATAAATCAAACTATTCTTAGTGGCAAAAAATTATGCCAAATACTAAATTTTGGAAAGGATTTCTTAACTCAAAATTGTTCTATTCTAAAAAATAGAAATATATAGATTTATTTAACCCTACGCAAAAAAAACGAATTGATGTTTCATATAGGTATTTAGTAAAGTATACCTAACTGGACATTTAATTAAAGTTTATAAAATTTCCTGCATGCCTTTAAACGTCCTCAAATGTAGTTTATAATTTTTATATCGGGTATGCAAAATAGTCCATTGTATAAAAAACAAAATACGCCTTGAGCGGGTGAAAACCTTCTCCCTCAAACTGTTAAGAAAATAGGAACAGTTGTACAGAATTTAAAAGTAAAGTAAGTACCTAAATGTACTATAATTCTGCCATAGCACAAAATATGAATAAGGATGTTGTTTCTACTCTTTTCTTGCAAAATTACAAACAACTTTTTATGAACCATGACAAATTATTTTAGTAAAAATTAAGCACTGAAATTTATTAGTCATGAAATGTTTTCAGGTATATCTGGGTAGAGAGTGTTTTTTTCTTTATTTTGATTCCAACTTCTACAATTTGTTATAAAGGTCAGAAAAAAAAATAAACTTCAAATACAAAATTTTAAAAAATATCGCCAAGATTCTAAACATATTTAGTCTCGTTTGAAATCTTAGAATTGCAATGTCAGTAAAATGAAAATTGTTCTACTAATGAGTTAACTTCTAGTCTAAGCAGATAAAAAAACTGTTCTGCTTTTACAAAAATAAAAAATTGTTTTGCAAGTTTCTGATGGGATTTTTCTATCTTCTGATAGGTCTAAAAGATGGCAAGAGAAAAAGTTTGAATATAAAGTTTTTTCTTTTATAAATATTGAAGATGGATGAGAAAATATAAAAAACTCTGTTTGCGGGTTAGTCATTTATTAGGAAATAATAGCATTTACATAAATGGTATTTATATATTACAATATCATCATATACATTTTTAAGATTAGGAAAATAGTATCTATCTACAGTAATAATGATTTATTGAAGAAACCAATAGATCTTTTATTTTATATAAAATGTAGTTGCTTAGTTGCTAACAGAACGAACTGACTATATTTGTAGTCTAATTAATATATTTAAGCATTGATTAGATTAAAAAAAAACAATAATTCAAATTATGTACTCGAGTTGGTTAAGATATAAAATAATTATGTTTTTATTTTTGAACTACATATATAACCAAATGTAGAAATGAACATATTTTTTATTGGTATCCTAAAATTACTAAACTAAATATTCCTAACTTACAAATCAGTAATTATCTTTTTTTTTTGCTTATAGCGTTTAAATAAATAATATGTAAGAAAACATTTTAGTGGCAATTGAAAGATATTTTTTGTAGTTTGGCTGGGTATTCATGAGTATGCTATCAAACTGTGGAACTTATACACTACAAATGTATAGTAGGTATAATAAATTATAAAATTCTGAGAATAGTTTGACTTTCTTGGGTGTAGTGTGGTGTAGAGGTAACATTCAGTCTATTCTGACCGGATTTAAGTTAAAACCTCCATACTCCAACACAAAAACAGCCAAAGTCTTAGAAAGAGTCAGTTAATAGTGTATATATATATATATACACTATATATATATATATATATATATATATATATATATATATATATATAAATATTTTATTAATTATTTTCTTGGGCATAGGTTAGCTCATTTAAAAGTAAAACTATAATCCATATTGACGTTTCGCTCATTATAGTGAGCTTTCTCAATTTTTTTCTTGGAATCATGTCAAAATAAATATCTTGAGAAAGCTCAATATAATGAGCGAAACGTCGATATGAATCATAGTTTTACTTTTCAATGAGTTAACCTATGCCCTAGAAAATAATTAACAAAATATTTATATATGGTTAAAGAAAAAAACACCAAATATATATATGTATATATATATATATATATATATATATATATATATATACATATATATATTTTATTTGCCACTTTGGCTGCAGAATCATTCTCTTATTTTAGTTCTCATGTAAATAACATTAATATTTGAAAAACTTACTATCTACAGACAAAAATAACGTGATGCTTTCTAGAAAGTACGCTTTGTCGAAGCTTTCCTATTCGACAGTAAGTTTAGTTTACATTACCCATTGCAAACTTAATCACAAATCCATAAATTGGCTTTTAACCGAAACCATCTTAAAGGATTGCACCTCACTTATTATGCAGTTTATATATGAATATGACGATTTGCCTATTTTCTACCTAAGTACATACTCAGAAGCCTCTCTTTTTTATGGAAAGTGTATACAATTTATAATGTATTGTCAAATAATTATATGTATATACAATTTGTTGGCTGAGTTTGATGAAATCCATGATGAGCGATGTTTCGGGTAAATGCCAATGGCTGAAATCTTTTTTTATTCATATTTATTTTGTATATATGTAAATTTCTATGTTCCATTTTTAAACCGATAGTCACCGTTCTCTTGAGAAGTTTTATTGTTATAACAAAAATTACGACAATAAACAGGGTGTCCGCTAACTAATGGTACACAGCATAACTACAGATTCTTTGAGTAAAAATATAGCGATTTAACCAAACTTACTCCAGTCCAAAAGTTAATAATAACAGAGATACAGGGTGTTGATGAATGAAAATTCTATTTGCAATTTTTTTGGATAACTTTGGCAAAAAATAATATTTTTGCACAAAATTTGGTAACCAGGGGGTTTTCGAAGTAAGAAATCAAAATATAGTATTAATTTTTATGTAGTAAGTAGGGGGCGTTCCGTACGCTATCATTATTTATTTTAATTTCCCGTAACTTTTTTGACAGTAAACTTTTGAGATTTTTTATAATCGTATCTTACTCCAAAACTTGTTCTAAGAAAAAAGTGTATACTTGCTTAACAACCCTAAGTGCAACCGTTTTTGAGAAATTTGCAAATTTCTGCGTGGGTTATGGGACGATTTAGACGCCAGATAAAGTTGGTCAGAACTTTACGAAAACTGAGGATATGATAGACCTTGTCAAAATGAACAAATTTTCTCCTACAAAGATGTATCGAAAAATTATTCGTTCTCAAGATACAAGGTGCTGATTTTCAAAAAATATCGGGCTTTCTCAACAACTGGTATCTTTAGAACAAATAATTTTTCGGTACACCTTTGTAGAAAAAAGTTGTTAATTTTGACAAGTTCACATCACATAATCAGTTTTTGTAAAGTTCTGAGCAACTTCATTAGGCGTCTAAGTGACCCCATAACCTGTATCGATGCAGATATTTGCAAATTTCTCAAAAACGGTTAGACTTAGCGTTATTAAGCAAGTATACCTTTTTTGCTTAAAAAAGGTTTTGGAATAAGATATAATTATAAAAACTTTCAAAAGTTTACTGTCAAAAAAGTTACGGCAAATTAAAAAAAAATGATAGCGTACGGAGCGCCCCCTACGTACTACATAAAAATTAATACTATATTTTGATTTCTCACTTCGAAAACCCCCTCGTTACCGAATTTTGTGCAAAAATATTATTTTTTGCCAAAGTTATCCAAAAAAATTGGAAATAAAATTTTAACTTCAACACCCTGTATCTCTGTTATTATCAACTTTTGGACAGGAGTAAGTTTAATTAAATAGCAATATTTTTACCAAAAGAATCTGCAGTTATGCTGTGTACCATTAATTAGCGCACACCCTGTATATTTTATTTGCATACCTGAAAATTATTGCAGCTTTTTATTTTTTATGATCTATTAAAAGTAAAACAAATATTTATTGTATGTTGTATATGTAATTAAAATATGATATGTATTGCATTGCATTGGTTTCTATGTGTAAACACACCTCACATCAAATCTTATTAACACATGCAAAAATGTACTGGATCACATTTTGTTTAATTAAAGGAGATTGGAATAGAAGCTATTTAAAAGGACCTATTGATAACAAGTTTTTACACTGTTCCTTTAACATTTATCTAAAAAGGTATGTAAACAATTATAGATCAAAATACAAGAGTTCTAACCACACTACACCACAACTTGTTACGTCTTAGGACTAAACAATTCTACAAAAAAAACAAGCTTTATTTACTCTTAATATGCAAATACAAGTAAAGGAGAAAATATAAGAATCTCTTGGGCAAAAGATTAAAAATGAAAACAAATACATTTTTTAAAACTTAATTTAAAAGTAACTAAATATTTTGTGTGAACTAATCGATCAGTCTATTTATAATAAACAAATCATCTGGGTTAATCGTCAGCTTCCAGTTCGCCTTTCTTTGTATAAGTATTTTGGACAAATACTTTTATTTTAATCCATGATTTATTTTTTAAAAGTTCTGGATATTTTTCTAACAAGATATCACATTCTCCCTTCTTTGGAGGCCTTTTACGTTTAACGTGTTCCTTAAAGAATTCTAAAACAACTTCTTTCTGAGACGCTGTCCATGGAATCAATTCTCTTCTCTTTTTTATTTTGTTATTATCAACTCTGTTGGAGACTTCCTTTAAGTGTTTCTCCTGTTCATTGCTAGAACTATCTAGAGGACAACTTTCTATAGCATTTTCTATGACTATGTTTTTGTTTTCCAGTGCTTCGTTTTCATCTAAATCAATCTCTTCATCCATATGCAAGTCTATTTCCTCTAGAGATTTTCCCTTGTTTTTGCCAGCATCTCCATTAGCAATAATAATTTAGCTATTTTTGCAGTTTGGAAAACGTCGTCCGGTAACCGATAAGCTTTCTTATGTACGTCCAAGGTGTGGCCCATGAACGTGGCTAATTGTTCAATATCGCTTGGCGCCATATTAAATACTTGGCTTAATGTCGCTAAGTGCTTCCGTAACCTTGTTGAAGTTAATGCTTTTGGATTTTGAGCTCCACACAATCGAGAATGCTTTTGTACAATTTTGTATCCCACAATGGGATGTTTAGATTTTATGTTGGGGAACAAAAATACATTATTATTTTTAAGGAAATTTGATCTGGCTTCAATAAGAAGATTCATGTGGTCTTGCATGTTCTTGCTAAACAGAACTGGAACACCTCTTCCCCTTTTACCCCTAATTACCACCCGCTTAAAAGTTTTCAGTAGTATTTTTTCAGATGCTGTAACGGTCTCGGAAAACTCTTCATAGGTATTGAGAGATTTGTCTTCTACTGAAAGATATGTCGCTAATTTCATGCGTTGTAATTCACCCACTCTTTTTCTGTTTAGAAGAAGTAACTGACAAAAAACTGTCTCCATTAACAAATTAAAATTTCTGGTATCAGTCAAATTTTCTTTTAACTTTTTCTCAGCTTCATTCCCCTTTTCAATGAGATAAGATCGAAATAATTTCAAATCGGCTGCCAGAGGTACCATTGTAATTTTATTCCAGGTTTTGGTGTTTAAGTCATTCCCAGCTTGACTGGATATTTCATATTTCCATGTGCTTTCTAGCAATTGCTTAAACATATTTATATTAGCCTCGACTTCCGCAGCTGATGCAGTATGGTAGTTATATTTTTGCTTGACAAGATGCAAGATTGCAATATCGCAACAATCCTTCAAACTCCTACTTATGTTCATTCCGAAAGTAGGAGACAAGTATACATCATTAAGAGAATCATATTTCGCGATAATTTTTGCCCCACTTACTACTATATCAAAATACTTTGGCTGAAGCAAATCATAGAGGTTATTGATTTTTGAATCCAATTTTTGGCATTCAATTAATATTTTAGCTAATTCTCTTAATTTTCTGGAACAAATATTCACGTGATGCTGCTCTCTATGTGTGTTTAAATATCTTTTTCCAAAAGCGCAAATAAGTGGATCCTTTTTTGCAGCCAGAGACACTTTATCAGCCCGCATTCTTGGAAATACTTTTACTTTTAAATCATCATGAACATGTAATTTTGGCAATAGAATATTGTGCGACTCACTTAGTGGGGACTTTTTAACGCCTTTTGTATTTTCTGGGCAACTCTTTTTATGCTTCCACAGCAATTTCCGCGAGTAAAATCCCAGACAAAAAGGGCATGGAATATAGTTGGCTTCAGAATTATCTACGTAACTTTTGTGAACAGGCTTCAATGCAGACTCTGGGGTTTTGAGAAAATTTCCCTTTTTTCGCAAAGATGCTATCAAACGCTTTCTGTCGATAGATTTCGCAGGTAACATTTGTATTTTTTGTACTTGAAGTTCTTGAGAATGGTTTCGTAGTATATGCCTGGCAAAATTTTAGACTTCACTTTCACAAAAATAACAGAAGTCTGGACAGCGTTTAATCTTGGTTTGAAATATTTTTGTTTTATCCTTTTCTTGTTTTGCGAACGTGGTAGTGCTTGCAACATCTGTATCCTAAAAATTGTGTTTCAATAATTATATTTATTTTATTTTAATTCAGTACTGTTACCTGAGAGATTATGGGTGCCGTTTCAGAAAAGTTTGTTAATGTATCTGATGAGGTCTGAAAATAATAAAAACAATTTATTACAACTTATGTATACCCACACTAAAATATCGTCATATATCTACTACATTACGCTGTATTGTGGCACGAGCATGGAGTATATAAACAACCGCACATTCTCGCCACAAACCCAAATGGGTTTGTGGCGTAGATGTAGTACAAAACCTATTTATATTATAAAACAACGTGGCCGCAATGCTTTAAAGGATGCGTAGATTTTTTTTTTGAAGTTTGCGTTTATAGTGGTGGTTCTGATTAAATATATTTTGCTTTGATTTTTTCTAAAAACAGTGGAAAGCTCATATCTCGATAAAAATAATTTTAAAGTCTTCTATAAAAAGCCGATGATATAAAAATGGAGCCTAAACTAAACATTTATTTTTTAAGTAAATATTATGCAATTTGTACATTGAGGTCGTATAGCGTATAGAAGTATAGAAGTAATATGGTATCAAATGTATAATACTAACTGTAACTAGTGAGCTTTGCACAGCAGTATCTACTTGGACGTTTATTTTTGGTGGTCTGTCATCATATCGGTCAACTGCAATATTGTAGCTTATTTCATGTAGTTGCTGTAAAAAAGAATATTTTTGTTATCAACATTTGAAAATTAATTACTGTTCGTATAGGTTTTAAACAATTGAAAACTATTATTCATGCTATGACAGTAACCCATCAATAAATAACCAAAACGTTGTCCCATAACACCATTATATACATTATTTAATAATTTTTAAAATAAAAAAATATATAAAATAATATCGACGGTTTTGACAAATGCGGTAGTTGTTCCGCAGTTGTTATTGTGAACATAAACCAAGAATAACTAAATTCCTGCTTGGCTCTACAAATGTCTAAACAGCCAACTCCAGTCGAGTGGTTACCCTTCTATGAGTTTTAAGTAAGTTTAGTAAGTAATTAAAATATTTTGTCACATGTCAGTATAAAAAATGTGCGTCTAACTCTAAATATAATTTTTACCTCACCAAATAACGAGCCGCCATCACTATCTGTTGGATAGAATGTGGGATCTTCCAAACTACCGGATATTATGCTACTCTCATCATCTGAATTTGATGCACCTAAAATTACAAACAAATAAAAACTACTATCACCAATGGACTTAAAAAAAAGAACGAAGTGTAGAACTCTAAAGCGTAATTTTGAAAAATTCCCATATATACTGATTTTTGCGTTTTGCTTCTATTACTTACTTTCAGGATGTGAGTGCTCTGTGAGACCATTTTCAGAATTTTCTTTTTGCGGATTTAACAAAACGTCTTGATAAATTATAATTTTCCTATTTTCTTCTGCGGCTTTGTTAAAGGTAGGAGATTTTAAAGTTACATAGGTGTTGGGTACATCTAAAATTAACATTAAAATAGTTAAAATACTTTTTAAAATAAAAGACTGGGGCGTACCCATATTTGGCACTGCGCCAGAGATTACAAGAACATCTAGCTTTTATCGAAAGCGTACAGATATAACAAAACCGATTTTGCAATTTAAGGTGATCGTTTTGCTATTAGTTTTTGAAATTATCACGAAATACATATTATTAGATAATAACGTAACGAAATTACCTGGTAGTTTTTGATCGCTTTGATTGAGATTTCTCACCATATCAACCAGTTTGCGGCTCCTCGACGACATATCTACCCTAAGTAAGTATACAAAATTAGGTCTTGTGATATAAGAAAGTTTACCTATCTATAGGGTTTGCTAAGGGACAAATACATTAAAGCTGGTAAAATTACCTTGAATCTTATAGCTTACGCAGGGGTGTCTCACTGTCTCTGTATGTTTTCCTCAAAATCACTCCAAAATCACGCGCTCGAAATCAGGAAATCATATAAGAAACGTCCAGAATCACGGCGGAAATAATAAATATAATTTCCACTTTATAAAGTAATTACCTACTACAACAATCCCACTAAAATCAAAAGGTTTTGCCGAATGTGGAAACATATAATTTTTAAGATGTACCTATCCATATTTAATAATATTTTGCACTTTTTCTTATAATAGGTAGGTTAAAAGCAAATTAGTTTTCTTTATGTTATGCTTATAGATTTCATAAAGCTATTATGCTTATAGATTTCATAAAGCTAAAACATCATCATGTAGATGTATTGTTAGCACGTATATTTCGATTTCACCTAGGCAGTATCTTTGCTTTTAAGTAGGTAGTGTAAAATAATTTTTTGTATAATACCTAAATTACACTGTTCATGGAACTCTAGATTTAATTTTTTGTTTGTTAATTTGTCATTTAGCAATAAAATGTCTTAAGGCGATGCCCGCTACTGCATTGTTTAATTAGTTTCAAGGATAAAACGTCAGATTAACTGGGATTTTTAAAGCTCATATATAATTTTTAGTCATCAGTTACCATTAAAAAAAATAAAATGATTTCAAATAAAGCAGGCAAATTTTCGCATTTATGCCGATATGACTATATGTAAATCTATATCTGAGGGTATTTACAGTGTACTTTATGACTTTTAATACAATTTAAAAAAATGACTCTTACCTATTCCAAAGACATTACTGAAAAATTGGCATCTGGGGTATATAAGAGTGTATATCACCAATTTTTAGTAAATGTTTCAAACTGAAGATGTCAACATTACATTTAACATTTTTATACAAATCGGTATCTGAGAATACTTATTTAATGTCTTGTAAATGTAACTAACATTTTTTATGTGTTCTTTTTGTAGCTCCAAAACTATTATAATGCGCACATAATAAATGGCGAATGTTAAAATATACAGGGTGTCATAAAGTTGGGTAAAATATTTCAATGGAATACTCTTTAATACAGTTTGTTTAAAATAAGCAGGCAGAAAAACTGTGAGTTTTTGCGAGAAATTTATAATAGCCTTATAAAAGCATTAAAACAGATTTTAAAAATATAATGTTTATGAAAACATTTTTACCTTTTAATGCCCAAAAAATAGTCATTTAAATTCCGTCACCCCAGATGTAAATAAAATGTTGATTTAGAAAAATGGTTAGAACAACTGCTTAGAAGTGAAAATATTATCCTATAATAACAAAAGTACAGTTGCCTGTATACAGCTCATGCCATTGAAGATCTAGTGATTTCCGAAATCTCTGTACGTTTTTTTTCGAAGTGAGACTCCCCTCGGCTTTAAGTATACATAATTATTCTGAAATAATCCGCTTTGATAAAAAAAACTTGCCAATATGAGCAAATGATATCGGTTTTAATTGATATTTGATAGCATTATCATCTAACTTTAAAAATAATCCATGGGTATGAGGGTGCGATAACGTTTCAATCGAACGTTCCGAATTATATCAACAATTTCTTACTTATTGTTAAAACCTTAGTGATGAACATTTATTAGAAATAAATAAAAAGACACACATTACGTATAACATAAATACAACAAAACGCCGAAGTCACAAAGAGCAGGCATCTTATTACCAACGCATCGAACTAAAGTTATAACAATCATCTGGAACATACAATGCCTAAAAAAATGCTCGTAGCTGAATACAATAAAACTCCACTAAAAATAACATAATTGATTTGGATTATTGAGAATTGCGCGGGATTTCTTTTTACAACACTCGATATATAACCTAAAAATCATGGAAACCTTTCCAAATTAACCCTTGATACAACTGGATACAACTTTACTTAGCTTAACACAAATTAATATTATCTAAAATAGTTACTTACCATGTACTAAAACACTTTGTTCACATTAAATTAAAACTAACGAACACCATAAACAAAAAACATCTAAATCGAACCTATTCAATAGTAACTACCGAAATTTATTCCATATTAGCATCTATTTTCTATTTGCTAAGCGCTGTTGTCAGCTTGTAGGACGCAGAATCATCTTAAAATGGATACATATATACATCGCAACAATATACACGAGCAATGATGGCGCTATCTGATGTTAAAAAGTATGAACTTCTCTCCAAGTATTGTTTTCCATTTTGGCGTTGATTCTGCGTCCGCCAAGAAAAATTTAACATTATCTTTGCCAAATATGCGTTTGATTGCAGTATTTTTTTTTACGCTATTTCATTCAAGGTCGTAAGTAGTTTCGTTTCAGATTTTTAGAGGCCTCTCATGACATTCCCAATTTGGTTACAAGGAGATTATGTTTCTGCGTCCGTATATGGACGTTGAAAGTTGGTGGACGTACAAATATATGGAAATTTAATATGTACGGACGCGGAAATAATAATGAGATATATATATATATATATATATATATATATATATATATATATATATATATATATATATATATATATATATATATATATATATATATATATATATATATATATATATATATATATATATATATATATATATATATATATATATATATATATATATATATATATATATATATATATATATATATATATATATATATATATATATATATATATATATATATATATATATATATATATATATATATATATATATATATATATATATATATATATATATATATATATATATATATATATATATATATATATATATATATATATATATATATATATATATATATATATATATATATATATATATATATATATATATATATATATATATATATATATATATATATATATATATATATATATATATATATATATATATATATATATATATATATATATATATATATATATATATATATATATATATATATATATATATATATATATATATATATATATATATATATAGATATATATATATATATATATATATATATATATATATATATATATATATATATATATATATATATATATATATATATATATATATATATATATATATATATATATATATATATATATATATATATATATATATATATATATATATATATATATATATATATATATATATATATATATATATATATATATATATATATATATATATATATATATATATATATATATATATATATATATATATATATATATATATATATATATATATATATATATATATATATATATATATATATATATATATATATATATATATATATATATATATATATATATATATATATATATATATATATATATATATATATATATATATATATACATATATATATATATTCATGTGAACCCCTTCCCTGTCCCACATATTTTAACGGCCTATACCAAGACACATTTTTACTTTTTAAATGTGGTTGTAAAACAGTACAACCAAGTGCCCAAAATTATGGAATAACGTCTCTACAGCCAACACCTTACATTTTGCCACCTTGTATTGTTTGCCCTTACAAAACATGTCAGGGCAAACACCACTTGTGCATGCATAATCTTTTTTTTATTGTAATTTTGTCAGGGTTTTAGTATCTACTTGAATTATATAATCTTTAAAAAATTTTTTCGTAATTCATTTTGGCACATTGTATTAGGAATACTTTTACTAATATGTGATATTTTCAAATATTTTACTGAAAGATCTCTTAATTTATACTCACAAAGATATCCCTGGAGACCTCGCTGGAGACTCATCTTGGAACTTTAAGCTCTCAACATCATTACCACGCTTCTTTGCAAAACTGGTTGAATATGTATGGCCTTTGTTAATATCATCCCTACAATAAAAGATGCATACATAGTAGTTGAAACTGTTGTAATATTATCTGAAATATTAGTGAACTATATTTATTTATTTTTCTTTATAAATATCTTTGGCATGTCCAACGTGCTATTATATCTTAACAACATGGTAAACTGACTGGTAAACCAAAGGCACTTATATGATAATGCCCAGGGGCATACACTTTTGTTTTTGAGGGAACCAAGTAAGGCTCCAAAAATAGAGAGAGCGGTGAAAGAAAAAAAATGTCAGGTGGATTTTAAGACATACATTTGAAGTGAAAAAATTGAAATAGTAAGACTAAGATTCCAAAAAATATATTTTATTATAAAAATATATTTATTTTACTTAGAATAACTTTAAACAAATATATAAGTAATATCTATAAAGTAGTAAAACTAATCAGATCAATAAGACTTATAAAATTTTTAGAACATTAAATTGATTAGTTGATATCTCGATGTTACAAGTTGTAGCATATTTTTTCTTGGTTGCAGTTTTAAGCGCATACTTAAATCATGTGTCTTTAAAGCCTTTCACAAATTTGAATAATTCAGGTTATTATGTCTGAAAAAATATTAAAACATGTTAATTTATTTATTACATTGTGCTTTTGACTCTACATATTTAAAAATCCTAAGTTCAATTTTTTTTGAGATATGACATTTGAAAAATGACAATTTTATATTTAGAAAGACTGTAAAATCAAAATAATTCTACTTAGAGCAGAAATTGTATACTCCTATCTCAGTTTTGTATGATCTTTCTTATGGTCCAGTAAAAGGGAAGTATTGTAATCGTGAAAAAATCACCCTAAGAGATTTTTACTGATCTTTTAGATTTTAGGGTTTCGGGATCTCAAAAAAAACATGTTTTCCCATTTCGATTGAGATTTAGAAGAGCAGAAATTATGCACTCCTACCTCAGTTTTATATGGTCGTCTGTGTGGTTTCTTAAGAGAATTCTGTACGAAGAAACTTGTTGGTAAAGGTGAATTTATCGATTTTTTTTATCAGAAAAACTCTTTCTTCTATTTAGTCTAAAAGCTGATGCTATAAGGAAGACCTTCGGAAAGACCTTAAAAAACTAAGCATCTAATAAAAAAATGGTATTATATTTAAAGAAAATTACCATCGATGTTAGCATCTGAACCTTGTATAGTGATAATGTTAAAAAGAAGCAATAAATAATATTACATATTTTAATATTTCTGCTCGTATTTCTGTCTAAAATAATTATTCAATTTTCATTGAATTTGTTTAAAACTTAGAGGTTCCATATCTTTTTTAGGCAGTTGTGTTGTAGGCCAGATTTCTCACCATGTATACTTTTTTTTTTCAAAAAATGGATTTAATAATAAACATCACATTCTTGTGATATTTGTTGACTTGCACACTGCCTTAACAAATAAAATACCAGTTCTGGATGGCACAATTTCGTTCAAGTTGATAAGAAATATGACAGTACAGAGTAATACCAGTAATACCTAGAATTTTGAACTAGAAACAATTCTGTATTAAAAAAGCATGCCAGTTAAAAAAAAGAGGAATACACATTTGAATGCTTATTTACTTTACTTATTTTTGTTACATTTTAGAGATATTTTTAAATTTACATATTGGTATAAAACGTAGTGGTGGTATCAACTTTTATTTTTTAAATAAAACACCAATTTCTTCTGGGTTTTGAATTTTGTCCCAGATTCTAGCTATTTGTATGTAGTATCTTTACTTGTTTTTGAGATTTTGACTTCTGAAAATTTGTATTTTCATATTTGGAGAGGATGTAACATCACAAAACAGATTTCGCTTATTGCAAGAGATAGAAAAATGGTTAAATATAGAAAGTTTTGGACAATTTCGTTACAAGCCTAATAGCACCTGCAGGCGAATTCTAACCATTATGTTCTTGAGATATTTAGAAACGAATAAAATATTGCATTTTTAAAATTATGCGGTAACTTTTTTAATCCTAAAATTTTTTTAAAGTTGTAAACATATTGCCAAAGCGTTTTTTTGTCTAACATTTTATGGTGCTGTCATATTTTGAATCTGATGTTTCGTAAATGAGGGGCCATCATCAACTTTTAAATACACACCTGGATTTTTTAATTTGTTTTGTAACAAACCTTTGCATTCCAAAATCCAACGATGTAATGCACTCATACATTAAAAGTATTTAAAATTTGAGGAAATCAAGGTTATCCCTCTCCCTCTAAAACATTGTCTCTTATTGGAAAATCTTAAATATGTGTTGTCCAAATATTAAGTCTGTTATATTATTAGTGTGGGAGGGTCAAATGCTTGTTAAAAAAAATTACATAAATTACCAAGCTTGTAAAAAACGAAAAAAAAAAGACTGTCAATTTTACAAGATATTACTATGAATTATATTTTTGAAATGGCACATCCTGACTATTATATGTCCCTCAAATGGATCTCTTCTTGCAGATTATAATTATATCTGGTTTGATACCTATCCACTCCACTATGTAATAGTTAAATTAACTTAAATTGATCGGGTCTTTGAAGATAAAGTTATCAAACCAGATATTATATTTATAATCTGCAAGAAGAGTTCCATTTGAGGGAAATATAGTATAGAGTGTGTGCCGAGGTGTGTCCGATTTAAGCAATACAACTTATGGTGATATCTTGTAAAATTAATAGTCTTTTGTTTTTCTAATAACCAGAAAAAAAGTTTTAAGTAACCCTACAATTGGTTTTTTGTTCACTGCGATAAGTTAAAAGGTAAAAGTTATTAACATTAAAATGCTATCAAGATACACTGATCACACTGTACATACATAAATACAGTAACATACATTAGTACACTAAATTACCTGAGAAATGAAAACTAATATCCCCAATTTTTTCTTACTTTTCCAACAATTCAGGAATCTGTATATACATTTTTGGTCAAGATTGAAAATATATAAAAGGTCAATTTTTCTTTGTAGATACAAGACTAAGATATTTAATATGTTATGCATAGCCATGCGCAAGAATTATTTTCTCACTAGCAAGCAATGCCTTAGTAAATTAGGTACCGATAAAAAGTTGCTTCCCAATAATTTTCTCTTTGTGATATGATAACTGTGGGGGTATACGCTGTTAAAGCCTGCTACTGTCTGCAACAGCAAAACGTTCTAAGTGGAAGTCACATAAAAAGGATCAATATAATACTGATAACTAAAAGCTTTATTCTTACACAGATTGTCATGGATCCGGTGAGTTAAATTGCATCAGCCAGCATTATGGGACTACCACTATGAAAGTATTAGTGTTGCATAAAAAGTGTCTAATTTTATGAGCTTTTAATTTCTACCACAATTATATGACTAACAGGAAATAAGTTTTTATACCTACCCAATTACTATACCCCTGAAGGTACACTCTCTTTGTTAAAAGTTAAAATTTAAAATTAATCCTACAAAACATATTTAAATTTTACAAATATAAAAACTATAGATATTTATGTGAATTTCAGAGAGAATTCACCTCATGTATAAAAATATGAATATGAAATAAAAATGAACCAGAAAATTCTAAAAGAATTGTGTTGCCTAGGTACCTATAAAAAACACATTTATTAGTTTTATTTATTTTCATCATTGTTTGAAAACAAAATAGTCTTCCTTCTTCAAAGTTGGGCTATTTTAAGTTTCAAACAAAAGATATATACTCCAGAAATACATCCACCATGTACCTTCTAAAAAATTACTATAGCATGGACATACAGATAAAAGTTTATATAAGTAGTCCCAAATGTAAAAAATAGGTTGATATTTTTAATATGTATGTACTGTAATCAGTAATTGTCCATTTCTAATTCTTCAAATTTATGAAGGGTCTCAAAATCGAGCACCTATAGTTATATTATTTGAACTTACCTTATTCTGCATTTTCCCAGGATTCTCATTGCAAAATTTTTTGCAGTTCGGCGCCGAGGTCTTGCTGCTCTCGTATTTTTACGCCCTTTACACTCATTACACATATCCTAATTACACAGGTAACACAGGAATTCATAAACAAATATCTAGAAAGCTTAGACACAGTCACAAGAGTGAGAAGTTCTAAACTAAACGTCGACGTTTTAAAAATACAAGTACTTGTCATTTTAAAACACACCTACAATAAACAAACAGGAAATTTTCAACCCAAGGCTCAAGCTATCATAAAATCATGTTGTAATAAAAATAAATATAAAAATATAAGGAAACCAATATTTCTGGTATTTAGATATTAAAAAAACTTGTTTTTATCGGCAAACACCGAAAGGTGCCGAAAGTCGAAAGGCCTTGCAATTATTACTTCGGCTAGCTGATAAAAAAACAGTCTATAGGGGAGATCATAAATAATATAGTCTGTAAAAGAGGTATTCTTTAACAGCACTCTCTCGTTTTATTTCATTTCGCAACAAAGATAGATATATCAACGAGGCAAGAAATACATGCCATGTGCAATATTTTGAATTTTCTACCAAAGGAATGTAAAACTCCTAAAGTTATTTGCTTGGGATGGAGGGGATACCACAATGTTGCGTCACTGTTAAGCGTTTTCTGAAATATTTGAATTTTTCCGTTAAAAGTGAAACTACTTATTTGCATAGTATTTGATAGATTTTATTTAATGTTTGTACATAAATATGTTATAACATTAAATATTGAACGTGTTAATTTATTTATATGGCCTATTTTGGAAAAAATAAAAAAATAATCGGATTCCAACATTGATGACGCATCTACAGAGTGGCGCTTGAGGTTTGAGTTCGAAAAATGAACACGAGAAATTTTATAGCGTGGATTTGAACTCTTAAGTACAGATAACGGTACAAGTCAGAAGACAAGAATATTTACAGATTAGTTTACCAAAATGCACTTCTTAAATAAAATTAATGAAATGCTTGAAAAACTTTCTAAAATTTTTAATTTTAATTAAATTTAATATTTAATAAGCTTTAATCCTATAGATAATTTTTTTTTGATGGAACTTAGTAGAAAAAGTTCATATTTCAGTTATTAAACACGGTAAATATTAATTTGTACTTACCATCGCCGATTTTGATGATTTTTGGTAGACCGGTAGAGTCTCAGACGCTGATTCAAAGCCACATTTTATCGGTGACGTTTCGTTTCCGAGATATACGCCATCAAACTTCACAATCTTATACACACAGTTTTCACCTTCATAAGTAATTTGGATAAGAAAACTATTGAATGCACAAATAAAATATCAAGATTACACATGCTTTCCAATTTATGACGGTATATGACTATTTTTAACAGGGAATTGTTCTTGGTTTTGTGTTTTATGTTGGCAATCATTATCATTGGAAAAAATATTCAAAGTTAAAATTTGGCAAATTTTATCAACGTGTTTACAATGTTTATTATGGGTATTTAGTTACATAAGTGGATCAGTATCATGTTAGCAGATGATCTGTTGCCGGCATAAAAAAAATAAACAGTTAACCTTCGTTATGAGAACACTTAAGAGTCAAAAAATAAATCCACATTATCGCCACACATTTCATTAAATGGATGATTCATGATACATATTATATATTGGTGCTTTAGACAGCATGTTCGTATTGGGGTGATTACAGTAAAATGTACGAGGATTTCGGGCACTGAATGACGGAACTAAAAGTTTTATTTGATTTAATAACTGCATACAGTCAATTTTACTGTTTAATAATTTGTATAAAAACGATAGAGCTGTTGTTTTTCTGCGAATGTCTAATGATAACAAAGTCTACTGAATGAATTCTGTAAACTTTGATGATATCATATTAAAGCGATTTAGCAAGAAACTCTAGCTAGTTCTTCTAGCTGAATAAACACCATCACCCTTTATTGCTAAGTACTAAAAAAACGTACGCTGTACAGATTCTAACCTAAGTATATCATACTGATAAATGGGACCAATGCTCGATATTCTAATTTTGATCTTATGAAAGAGTAAAACAATATTATACGAGTTACATCCTTACTAAAGCTCTTGAGGCAGATTTGACAACATTCATTATGTGAGTTCCAAAAGTAAAAGTCTAATCGAAGGGAACACGGGGTCTTTTATTTTGCTGCAACGAGAAAGAGTGTTCGGGTTTATCTTACAATCGTACTGTATACACGTTTTTCTACGAATGTAAGGAACAACCAAAGTATTTAGAGATATTCATATTAAGTCTATTTACGACGCCATGTATTTATACTGTTCAACTCTTTTTGCAACAACTGACAGTCTGCCGATCAATACTAGTAGATACTTAAGTAGTCAGCAAAAAACAGTTTTAAGCAATTAAGTTTGTATGCTAGGTCATTTATGAAAAGCAAAAGTTCCAAGCCTTGTAGAACTCCAGATGTTACAAAATATTCTCAAGATCTAAAATCCTCGATTTCTACAAATCGCTGCCTCTCAAGCAAGTAAGACTTTCAAAAGCTATGGTCTATCTGATCGAAAGCTTTTTGGAAATCCATATAAGCAACATCAACTTGACCAGTGTTATCAAGTGTCATCAAGTGAAGAGCAAATATATTGAGACAAATAAGTCAGACTTGTGTAGCATTATCTTTAATCTATGAATTTATGCTGATTGGGAAAGATATAGACCTAACCTGACTGAAAATCTGTTTATATATACATATCTCAAAAAGCTTAGAATTGAAATGGAATAGATTGGATGAATACAATAGACTACATTCTAAAGTAAATCAAAGTGAATGATGGTGTTTATCTACCCTTGATATTGCCACTTCCTCTGTAACATCACATATAATATTTGATAATATCAAACCCAATGTATGTCCGTTGACATTTTTTATATTGTTAAACGGATTAAAGCTCAGCTGATCTGAAAAATTTAATAATGCATTGCATTTAAAATCATTGTTAATAATACCAAAAAAGGAGGCATCAAAATCTTAAAAAATCACCACTCGTTTATCTCTAACAAAATTATTTAGGGCTAAAGCATCGAAAACACATTTTCATATTAATCATTTGTAAACGAAGAAGGAATATAAATAACAAAGTAACTTACACTTATTTTGCGCCCCCCTATATGTGTTAGAGAAAACTGATTCGAAATTCCAGAAAAGTCAATGGGAATGGGTTTGAGTACATGCTTTACTGCCATCAACACTTCTCCGCCCGTAGAGACATCGTATGCAAATAAGTTGCGACCAACACAAATAACCGAGTACGTGTCTGGAAACAACTCCGAACTAGAAACATCACTTTGCAGCCTAGTCTGACTAATACCAATTACACCATACAAATTTGTGGCGGCTGAGTTGAAGATATAATTAATTTTAGTATTAGCGTCCTGTATGTTCTGATAGTAAAAAATGAGTTCATTATTCCTGCAGGAGGGTGACTTTATTAATTGAAAGCCACATTCTTTAGAATACCCTGTATATATTTAATCTTTAGGTTTTCTTCTCCGTTCTGTATCCTTTCCAGAAGTTTCTTAAGTCCCAGATAACAACTTGTTTGCCTAGGGGTCTTATCAAAAGCAATGGAAATGTTTTTGTAATTAGTCGATTACTTCAGCTTATTTGCATTCCCAATAATTCTGAATAAATCGTCTTTCCTTGGAAAAGCAAGGTATAACGGTCTTGGATGATTTCTTTCACCACTTTCCCACTCTATGAGAACGTAGATCATTGAAACGAATGTCATGCGAAGCAATGATAAAATATTCGAAATATTAGATTTTTTATTATCAATTCGTTGGTTTTTGGTTAAGGTAGAAGAAGATTCCTCAAGATTAAAACAATGATATTCTTTCTTCAAGAATTACGTGTGACCTCATTCCTATTCAAGGTTATATCCTGTAGTTTTGTCTCTCAAGTTCAGTGATCCTTGCCAGAAGCCTGGACATTTCATTCTCAATCAATTATTTTATATTTGAGAACTGGTTTATGTTAGTGTCGCATTGATTACATGATTTCTAACGCTTGAGTCTTATTTCTAGTAAGACGTCTGATTTCTTCATGTGCCTTTGCCCTACAAGGGACTCGCTAGTCTATGGTGGCCTAATGAACTCTAAAAACATCGAAATCTCGATCGTTGTTTGACTGAAATGGATCATTGCGCCAGCGGCATTTCAGGAGGTGCTTCAGACAAGAATCATGGTATCCTTGTTTTGACGATTGTAAAAATTGAAACAAAAAAAATATGTTAAAATCTGTTCTTGATGGCCTACTTTTCAAAATTTGTCGAGATTTCTTCTGTATATAAATAATAATAAAACTTCCCTTAATATAATAAATAATTTAAAACCTCTTTTTGGTAAATAGGTATACCTAAAGTATTAATATCTGAAAATAGTTCGCAATATTCTAGTAAAATATTTAAAAAAATTTCAAAACAATGAGGATGTAACGTCTTCTCCAAGATATCCACAAAGCAATAAAACGGTGAAAAGAACCATTCAATCTATAAAAAACAAAATAAAAAACTAAAGATTACAAAAAAGACTTACAGTTGGCACTTTTGCACTACAGAAACAATCCACTTTCTTCCAATTTAGACAGTCATTCTCAGCTATTTATGTCAAGAAGATTGCAAAGTACTTTGCCCCTAAATAATAGCCTTTTAAATCCTCGGGTTCAAAAAATATCAAAATATAATTTCAAAAAAGACAAAATTGGCAAAAATCCTATTAGAATAAGTTTGCTAAATATCTACCAAAACTAAATCAAAATCAAGGAATATTGGTCCAAACTAAAAATCCGGCCTCAACCTGGAAACCCGGAAAAATAATTGAACAAATAAGAGCAAGATTTTATAAAGTTAAACCTGACAATAGCTCAATTTTAGAGAGAAATAAGCGATATTTAGTTATAATATCAGATAACAATATGGATAATATAACAATAATATACCAAAATGAGAGGGAGGTACATAATGTTAATGTAATAGATCTTGTATGTACCTTACGCGACTTAGATATATTTGTTCTACCACATTGAGTAGCAGAGGTAGAAAAAATTCCTCTACAATGTTACAGAATTTTAAGCTCGCTACTCACTATTTGGTGAGATTCGTCCGTGCCATTTGTTAATGCTATTCGTCAATTCATTAAGGCATTGGCGCATGCATGAAATTACGTATGTTCATCCACACTGTGCATCAATTTGTACTTAATTTGTTCGCAAGTATTTCGCGCGTTTCAATGTTTGACAGTACACAAGAAACAACAAATTTGATGCGGACGCATGGTCCACCAAAGTCAAAGCTTTCCTTGAAGATTAGCCCAAAATCCGGAATTGTCGCGCAACGAATTGGACAGTCGAATCGGACCCTCCACTACGCTGAGATTTGCAAGACGATCAAATTAATTAATTATGTTATGAAATTTATCGACAATATACTCTAAAAAATATATATATAATATATATTTTTATGACATCATTTCAATGTGTAGTTTAACAGAGTTTCAGTTACATTTGATTTGGAAAAAGAGAGATGTAGCCTAACTAGAAATAAGCTTTATTGTATTTACCTATATGGGCCAGCGCAAATACACAAATAACATTCTGTTTTTTCTACAGACTCGACCTCGAGTATGCTTTGGGAACTATTATTTCTTTATATAAAGTGAACATATTTTAGTCATGAAAATAAGTGGTTTCATTTAACAGAGTGAATTATTAGACATACATTTCGCTTAAAATCACACAAGTTATTTTCTTTTTATTTGTTGCGTTTAGAATAAAAAACAAACAAAATTGCTTTTTTGTCTTTTTCGTAGTTTAATAAAATATCTAATTATAAATTCATTGAAACACTTGCGAAAAAACCAGAAAAGAAAAAAAAAGATGGACAATATCCGACAAATGGTAAAACCGTGCACACATCTCGTTGTTGATATCATGACGATAACTCGGTTCGACATTTTAATTCTTAATATTTTTAATCTAGAATTAGAAATTAAATCATAGGGTTTTGCCCCATGATTTAATTTCTAATAACTCAACGGTTCCGCGTATGAAAGCAACTCAAATGAAACGAAATAATTTTAGCTAAAATGCGAGTATGGTTTCATCGAGTTCAGAAGAAATAAGAGAAATAAACCTGTCTGATTTGACAGACTCCGCTGATGTTGATTATTTTGAAGATATTAATGAAAATAATTTAAAAGATTTGAGGGAACTAAATGAAATTGTTTGTTAATTCTTTTGTCTTTGACAAAAGAAAAAAAAACGTGTAAATATTATTTTGAGAAGTTTTTAAAGAAAGTCAGCGACAAAGATTATAAAATAAGTTTTCGAAATGTGTTTATTTTTCCAAAAGAGGAATATGAGCCATGTTTTATTCCAATATATACAAGTGCATTTACCTGATCCCGATTTTACAGGTGCAACAGATATATTGTGTAATAACATTAATTAATGGATTTATCTTATAGTAATAAAATTTAATGAATTGAAATTCAAAAAATAATAATTCTTATTATTCTTTACACTGCTTGCTTGTTGATTTTAAATAAAGGAACCGTGGCCGCCTTTTTGTTGTACGAGATGACCTCTGTGTACGTGAAGGGTTCAGTGGCTAATCTGTAAATAAAATTTTGTTTTAGCAAGGAGAGAAAGCAAATAAAATCAATGGTATTAATAGACAGAATTATATCAATAAAAAATAATGTAAACATTTCAATCCGTTTAAAATTAGAAAAGGTTACATGGAAAGGTGGCTACTGTAGCCGGACGTCCCCTACCCAAAAAACGCTTAGCGATAATCGTTATATTTATCGGGCAATCTAAAAGCGTTATATATATATATATATATATATATATATATATATATATATATATATATATATATATATATATATGTATTCATTTATTTTGCGTGCACCGATATCGTGTACTCTGAAAACCTCTCTTCACTTTCAAATTAAAAAAAATACGAACACATAAAATTTTGCATGTCACCCACTCTATCTACCAAGACAAAAACTATACAACAAAATTCCACATTTTGAGAGAAACGATAGTTTTTTGAAATAGTTTCTTGAATTGTTCTTTACATCCAAGTTGGCTGTCTAAAGGTGGGGTCCCACGGCCTGTGATATTACGGGTCGAGGCGCGCTTTAAAGACGAGCAAAGGCCGGCACGCGCCGGAAACCCCACGGCGCGTACTGGTTCGTACTAGGCTAGCACCAAATATCACTTCGGTTGTGTCATCATGATCATGAGATACTGCTTGATTGAACTATTTCAAAATAGATAGTGACAGTCAATGCATCGCTGAGTGCGCAGCTTCTGTTTGTTGTTTTATTCAGTGGGCACTACTTGATTAATAAAGCAAAAAAGATCAACAAGAGCCGATGGATGTAAGTACCGACTGCCTATTAAGCCCTTAGTGCTCTGATCTGTTTATAAATAGACTTTAAGAAATAAATCCATGTCCTAAAATAAGCCCTTACTTTGTTTACAAGCGAGTTCGCGCCGCGCCTTAGAGGTTATCCACTCTTAGCGGATCGGCAGGGCTAGCACAGGCGAATCCGCGCCGGCGCCGCCGCGAATCGAACCAGTCCCACGGCACGTCCGCGTCACCTTAAAAACTAAGGTTGTTTTGCCCTGTGAACTGACTAATCTTGAATTATTTAGATCAGGTATGTGCAACCTTTGCTTAGCTGAGCGATAAAAATTCACACATTTTTTTATTTATTAATTATAATAGCATAATCAAACAAATTAAAAAAAAAGCTGAAAAGCAAGATGATCAATATTGGGGTCAATATAACGTCAATACACATAAACATGATTGAATAAAGCTGCTCACATATATACATGTTACCGAATGTACAAATTATTTTTCGTGCAAAAACTCTCAGCTGTGGATACTTTTCTACGCAAAGGTATGTTCTGTAAAATTCGCTTAGTTCCACGTCATCAAATTTAGATTTCAAATATGAGTCTTCTTGAAGCTCGAACAACTACATTTGTAGGTGAAGCGGAGCATCTTCCACATTACACTTACAAAGATTTGCAAAAATGT
The DNA here is from genome assembly GCA_030620095.1 of Kuschelorhynchus macadamiae. Taxonomy (NCBI): domain Eukaryota; kingdom Metazoa; phylum Arthropoda; class Insecta; order Coleoptera; family Curculionidae; genus Kuschelorhynchus; species Kuschelorhynchus macadamiae. Next base: position 544,599 of record JAUTXW010003766.1, on the reverse strand, counting down.
TGAAAGTGCTATCCATATTCTCAAAACCGAAAACCAATCAGTGAATTGCTCTGACAGTAGTTTCAGTTCTTAAGCATAGCAATGTTTTCGTGACTGGATAATGTTAAAAAATGAAAACTTTTTACTTCTCATTTCTGTTTACCACAAGAGAATTTTGTTTTGAAAAGCTTTAAGATGACTGTACAGCTGATTTACCAATTAGTTATTTTATTATTCACCAACAAGTTTTGTTGGTGAATAATGCAATGCAAAATTATTAAATCACATTCTTGCACATTCAAAGCGCTTGCTCTTTTCTTTAGAATTCCGATTAAATCTTTTCGTGAACCGACCATTGAATGCGGATCATCAGTTCATACTCCAACTAATTTACACCACTGCAAATCATATTGCTCAAAAGTACTTTGCATCTCGTCAAAAATATCTTTTCCAGTAGTGGTCCCTTGTAGTGGCCATAAAACCAGTAATTCCTCTGCACTATATCAACACCTCGTATAAAAATAGCTAACTGGGCTGTGTCAGATAAATCGGTACTCTCATCCAAAGCAATCGAAAATACTTGAAAACCAGCCAATCTATCAGTCAATGTTTTTTTGATATCACTAGCCATCACATCTCTACGTCGAACAACAGTGCGTCGCGATAAGCTCACTTTCTCAAACTCTTTCTTCTTTTCTGGGCACAAAAGTTCTGCAACATCTACTAGGCACTCTTTAACAAACTCTCCCTCAGAAAATGACTTCGATGTTTTCGCTATTTTGGAACTAATTATAAAACTAGCTTTAACAACACTGTCTAAATTTGATCTTTGTGAATGGAACATTTTTTGCTGTTGCCCTAAATCGATAATGAATGTTTTAATTTTATCCTTTCTTAACTGGCCCGTAAGTAAATTATATTGAGCGAAATGCTTGTTGGAGTAATGCCGCTTCATATTGTATTCTTTTAAAACATAAATTATTTAATTGCACAACTAACATATAGGTTTACTCACTGTGCATGATAAAAAAGTATTCATTAGGCTATTTATTTTGGAATTAACGACATTCTGTGTCCACTTACGGCTTTTTTAAACCAAAATTCTTAATAGATTTTTTTCTTCTGAACTGAATTTGCTTGAATATTTCCTGCGTCTTTTCTTATCAGTTGTTAAGAAGTAATAAGTTGACACGCGCGCTGAGCGGTTTATATATTATCCACAATAAGCGACTAGAATACTCTCGAATCGAGAGTCTCGATCGTACGCGAATATGCGATGCGAGCGCTCAGAGCCGACTGTTGTATATGTACGTTTTATAAAATTATTTGTCGATTTTAGTCTTTATGATTTGAAGAATACAGTTTTAGGTTGGTTGACAATACTTACAAATAAACTATGTGTGCTAAATCTTTAATTTTTTTGCGCCTTACTTGAAATTTCTGAATCTGAGTATGTTACTTTTATTGCCCAAAAAAAAAACATTAAAATAAAGCATCTTAAAACCTATCAGCAGTATGTGCTTTTTTATTTAAAAGTAACTTGTCTTGGTTTGTGCTACTAAAGGCTTCCGGTGTGCGATGTGCGCATTACCGAGTAGAATATGCCAAAGGAAATGTAGAGCTATGGAATTTGTAAAAACACTTTTTTATATTCACTTCAGTTAGAGTCATTTATTTTTAATTGTATAATTCCGTCTCTGATGTGTTGTGTATAAAGCTGTTGGTATACAATCTTGATCAGAAAAAAATTGTTGACAATTGTTTTATCAAGTAGGGCGTACGCTCGCATAAGTTACATCGATCGTATCTCTTGCCTTGACTGTGATTTGGCGGCTATCTGTATAACTTTCAAATATTTTTTAGGTATAAGATGAAAATTTATAAAATAAAAATATATTTTTGGTTAGGAATAAGCATTTATTTAACATACAAAAAGTAATAAAAAACACTTAACAATTAAAAAATTTAAAAACACTGATACAAATTATTCTTAGTTAATATTTAATAGCTTTTCTTAAACAGCTCACTAGGAAAACGAATTTTTTCAACACTATTAATAGGGTACATTAATCGGTATTTTTAAACATTTACATTCGAATAAGTATCTGGAGAAACTATACTTTATTCTTAATTAATATTTAATATCTTATTCTAAACAACTCACAAGGAAACGGAATCTTTTCCAACATTATTCATGTTCCTTATCGTGTAATCGGTATTTTTAAACATTTAAATTCGAAAAAGTATTTGGAGAAACTATATTTTTTGAAGTTTTATCTTTAAAAACAAATACGGGTATTTGTTTCCTGATATCGAATATAGGTTGCATTTAGCCAGCATAAGTTAATAGTTATTAGTATTATCACTGTTGTTGTTTAATGGCATCGAAATAATAAAACAACTGATCTTTTTGGAAATGTGATAAACATATTAAAACTGAATATTCAATTAATTTTAAATGTCTGGACATAACAAACATCGCTGCGTGAATAATACTCTGGAATTCCCTTAAGCTTATTGTAACCAGTAAGTAGGTGAAACGCATTTACGTTTCGTGTACGGAAGCTGAATATAGTTTATTTTTAGTCCAGTATTATGTAAACAAGTTTTAGCCCACTGCATTGGCAGCGTGCAAATAATCACGATAAAAACAAAATTTAAAGTCATTTAGGGTCGTTATACAAAAAATATATATTTTCCGAAATTATTTTAAAAAGTCGGAAAATTTCCTTTATCCGGAATTTCCTTTGTGAATATTTCCTTTTATTAGGAATAGTAAAGTATTTCCCCAGTAGGTACTAACGAGCTCGTTCTGGGAGGGGTCCGTGCCCATAATTTTCGACTTAAAAATTAACGACTAAAAAGTAAAAAAAAAACCAAGGCAAGAATCTCACCCCTCATACAACTTATACCTTTCTTTAATATAGTAAAAAAATAATAAATTATATATTTAATTTTTTATTGATATGTGAGCTAAGTTACGAAAAATAAATATTAATATTAATGATAACAATAATAAAATAAAAATAAATAACACCGTTAAAATCGTCTTTATTCACAAATTCCCTCAGAGAGAAATCTATTCTACACAGCTAACACATTCTATGATTACACATAGGAGTTTGGTAATAACTTAAAAAAATAATGAAATTTATAGGATTTGTATTATCCTGATATCTCTACACGTAGTGGAATTCTGTACGAGGGAAGTTTTGCAAATATACCGTTTTTTTATGCTATTCTTCTTTCGAACAATTTAATAGGCCGTCAGTCTGTTCCACCAAATTGGATACGTCCCAATATTTTATCAGTTTCTACCTGTCACATTTAATTTTTAGGTAAAATGTAAAGTTAAGTCACTGATTTTTTCAAAATTTTGTTAAGCCACCATTTTGTTCTGCTATGTTGAATTTGTTTTTACCAATTTATCCCTATATGACAATTAATTCCTGGGCAAAATTTGAAATCAATCGAAAAAGTTTTTCAAATTGATTTTTTAAACAATTTATTAGGCCATTTTGTTTAGCATACTTGGATTCGTACAAAAATTTTACCAGTTCATTTTCATATCATACTTAATTTTTGTGCAAATTTGACATAAATTAAATTAATGGATTTTAACAATTTCTTTAACATTTTACTAGGCCACCATTTGGTTCTTCCTTATTGGATTTTACTGTGACCTGTAATTTTTGAGCAAAATTTAAGGTGAATCGGGTAACATGTTTTTGTGTAAATTTTTTGGGCAAGTCATTTTGAATTCGTATCAAAATTTTACGAGTTCACTCCCATGTCACATTTAATTTTTGTGCAAAATTTGATGTAAATTAAATAAGTAAGTAAGTTTTTAATAATATTTTTTTTTGACATTTTACTAGGGCGCCATTTTGTTCTGCTATAATCTATTATTACCAAAATATTTCCAAGTCATTTGATTAAAATTTGAGGTCAGTCGGATAAGTAGTTTTTGGTTACGCCATGAATAGACAGACAGACTGACAGATAGATCGACAGACCGACGGAAGACATCTAGGGACCCTGAAAAGTGTAGATCCAAAAAAATCTCGGGGGGTGATTTTCTTCACCATTATAACTAAAAAATGTGTTTTGGAAACATAGTACTTCCCCATATATTCGTGTAAGTTAATATAAGTTATATATATATATATATATATATATATATATATATATATATATATATATATATATATATATATATATATATATATATATATATATATATATATATATATATATATATATATATATATATATATATATATATATATATATATATATATATATATATATATATATATATATATATATATATATATATATATATATATATATATATATATATATATATATATATATATATATATATATATATATATATATATATATATATATATATATATATATATATATATATATATATATATATATATATATATATATATATTCTTGGGAAAATCGTTAGTGCAAAAGAAAGTTTAGCACAACCGTAGACGCATGTTTTGATTTTGGTCTTAATTAGTACAATAAAAACTAGTTGAAAGACAAGTACAACTAGCGCCAAAAAATCAAAACAAACAAGAGATACCAACAAGGACAGAACAGCTAATATTTGTTAGTTGGTGTGAACATCAGATAGATTGTCGAACATGATACACCCTTAATCCAACAGCAGCAGGCAGCATAAGCCACCTATGGCGAAACTCCTAGTCCAAGCATGTCATTATCACAGAGAAAAAGGCTGACGCGGCTAAATTCATAAAGATAAAAAAAAACAGAAATCTCTTGGGAAAACCACTAGTGCAAAAGGAAAATTGGGACAACCGTAGACACGTGCTTTTGACTTCGGCCTTCATCAGTACGGTAAAAACTATCTGAAAGACGAACAGGACAGCTGACATTTCTTGGTTCGATTGAACATTCGATAGGTTTAATCCAACACGACAGCATAAGTGAACCTCCTAGCCCAAGCGTGTAAATAACACAAAGAAGAAAGATCATGCGGCTAAAATCATAAAGATAAAAAAAAGTAGAAATCTCTTGAGAAAACCGGTAGAGCTAAAAACGAAATTTGGCACAACCGTGCTTCCGACTTCGGTCGTCAACAGTACGGTAAAAACTAATTGAAAGACGAGTACAAATAGCCTCTAAAAAAACAAACAAGATCCACCAACAGGATCAGCTGACATTTGTGAGTTTGGGTGAATATTCGATAGATTGTCAAACATGAGGCACCTTAACCAATGCAGCAGCATTACAGCATAAGCATCCTGTGACGAAATTCCTAGCCCAAGCAAATAACACAAAAAGGAGGATTCGCGGCTAATATCAAAAAGATAAAAAACTAACAGAAATATCTAGGTGGCTTATGTCGCCGCGTTAGATTAGGTTAAAAATGTCATTTTTTAAATTTTTTGTCCTGTTCCTGTTGGTGGCTCTTGTTTGTTTTTGTTTTTTTTTTTCGCGCTAGTCTTTCAACTAGTTTTCACCGTATCCATGAAGATCAAAGTGTCTACGCTTGTGACACATTTTTATTTTCCACTAGCCGTGTTCCCAAGAGATTTCTGTTTTCTTTTTATCTTTATGATATTAGCCCTGATCCTCATTCTTTGTGTTATTTGCATGCTTGGGCTTTTAAGAATAAGCCCCTGAAGATAGTTTTCCTAAATATTTTCGAAACATTTAAAAACGAGATTTTGTAATTTGGGTATTTTGGTAATTTTTATACTCTGATTCGAAATACGAATTCAAAAATTTCAGGTGCGTCCCGAATGGAAAGGAGTGATGGACAAATCGGTTTTTCTTTTTTTTGTGTAGAATTTTTCAATATATGTATAATTTCAAATTATAAAAATTTAGGATTTTTTAAAAAAGTATGGTAAACTTGGTTTAATTCGTTAGAATCAAGAAGAGTTCGTCCGCCTTTGTCTGAGGATTAAAATGCCGCCCTTTAAAAAACATATAAAAATACGCATCTCATTCATGTGTTATCCAACTTTAAGTAACAAGTTTTAAATAAACTAGTAACTACAGATTTAACTCTTAACATAATAATTCACAAAAATAAAGTTTACATAATGGCAACAGTTGTTTCTTTCAGAACAAAGTGGCATGTCATTCGACTTAGAAAGTCGATGCGGGAGATAGGTAACCAGTGGTGCCCTCTATAGGTACTATGGTGCACTAAATCGCTTTAATGGTTTCGGTAATTCGGTTTTAAAACTGACCCCCCCCCAAATAAACTGCCTTGCCGGGGCTGGGGGTAGATACCGTTCGCAGAATGGCTCCTTGGTTCTGAAACAAACAGAGCGACATATTTTTGGTCGTCTCTTCATACATTCGAGAAGGAGTAGTATATATATATATGTATGTATATGTATATATATATATATATATATATATATATATATATATATATATATATATATATATATATAGTTTATTTGGTCTTATGTTTGGAATGAAAAAATTCCGGAAATTATTTAGATTAGAGGAAAATTTTAAATCAAAAGTCTTCAAAATTCTTTTTAAAAATAAGATTTCACAATTTCTTATCGGTTATTTTTACAAAAATCTTTAAGCAACATTTGTGCAAAACTTCTGAAACTGCCTTATTGTAACAGCTATCCAACAAGCTACAACCGATACCAAAAGTGCTTGATACGGTTTTTATTTTTAGATAAATAGTAAAAAACGTACTTGAAAAATAATATTTAATTTTTTATTAAATTCGTATTAGTACTTAATTCTTACAAATTTTATTGAAATGAGAGTCTTTATTTCGAAAACATGCTCGGCAGCGTCTTCTTATTTCCGTCTTCGTTATTCCAGTTGTCAAGGTATGTATTGAGCAGCGTCTGTTATTCTTGTCTAAGATTTTCAAAGGTTTTTATTGGGGTCGTATTGACCTGCTCTTTCATATGACCCTACACATAATAGGCAAGAGAAGTTAAGTGGGGTCTTCGCGCTGGCGAAAGTATTGGACCTGTCCTTCCAATCCAACGGTTAGGAAAACATTGATGCCGTAACTGCCATACTGTCAACTAAGTGCGTTGGACAACCGTCACGTCGTGCTGAAATATCATTCACTCTCGGAAGACAAGAGATCTTATAAAAGCACCTCATCCCTTAAAAAAATTTCATAAATTTTCCTGTTTAAATTGTCTTGTAAAATTTGATCCTATCAAATAGCAGCCAATGAGTCCCATCCACACATTTACAGAAAATTTCTTTTGAACACTAAATTTTTAATAAGTTTTCCTTTATTAAACGGGGGTTTTATTCGGCCCAATATTGTAGGTTGTGGAAATTTGATACACCCTCCCGATTAAATTTTGACTCATCCACCTATAAAATGTCTGTTAAGAAACTTACATTTTCTGCACCTGAATTTATCATAAAGCGGCAGAATTCTGATCTCCTTCCAAAATTACGTTCCTCCAAGCCCTGGACAGGGACATAATGATAAAGATGGCTTCCAACTCCGTGTATCGTTGACCAAACTTTCGATTGTGATGCTCCTGTTTGCATCGAGACTGTAGTAGTTGAAGTGGTTGGGTCAAAAATGCCTCAATATTTCTTCCTCATCATCTGGTGTATATACGAGGGACGGGGGGAGCATCGGCGTCCCCTCTTCTACGTTTCACGACTCCAGTTTCAGCAATAGTTCCATATGTCCCAGCAAATACGCGGAAATTTGGTATGTGGCGGTTACGTAAACGATCGTCGTATTCTCGACAAGTCTCGGATGCATTGCCGTTGACAATATCCGTACGTAAATAAAATGTCTGCCTATTCTGCGTTGGTGTACGTGGATATAACACTCAAAACACGATAATAACAACAACGATGAAAAATAAACTTCACAACTCAACTACTTCGGATTATTTGTCAAACTGCATAGCAAATAATTAAATTGTAGTAGATCTTATTACATTGATTTCAAATTTTGAGCAAGAATTAAGTTAATATATAGAGGTGGAGTGGTAAAATTGTGGTACGAATTCAAGATGACGGAACAGAATGGCAACGGAAAAAACATTGGTATTTAACTAACTTTAAATTTTGCACAAAAATTGAATGTTATATATGTAAAATTTTGGTACGAATTCAACACGACGGAACAAAATGTTGTTGTTATAATACATTTTTTAAAAAATCAGTGTTAAAAAGTACTTGTTCAATTTACTCTAAAATATACCCAAAAGTCAAGTGGCATAGGTAAAAACTGGTAAAATATTGATACAATATTGGTATATATGGTGGAATCAAATAAAGCCCATTAAAAACGTTTGAAGATAAGACAGTATATATGTGTTAGTAAATGATTACATGCGGAACTAATTGGGTCACACTTCACTATTCCTAATAAAAAGAACGATTCATTACGAGGGAAGTTCCGGTTAAAGGCAATTTACCGATTTTTTTTTAAATATATGCCTCAAAATATCTAGCATCTATAAGTACGCACTGTTAATTTTTTGTCCTGACAAAATCTATGTAAATGACCAAAACCTCGAGACTGACATAGACTGTATTTTTCTGAAATTTTAAAACAAATCGGTTTAACCATTCTTAAGTTATCTCGAGTGATGTCTGTATATCCATACAGTATATTTTTTCTTAACAATACGTTTTTCGGCATGTAGGGACTCTAAAACGTGAAAAAAAAGTCCATTTTATAATTTCAGATGTTACCTTTCGGTGGCGTAGCCAACTTTGATGGGCAACAGAATGAAGTAAAACTGGGCTAAAATATTATAAGATACTTATAAGATTTACCGAAGTGACTTAGAGGAAAAGATCTCCACCTAAGTGTTCTGCGAGGTAGAGTGTCTCTCCTAGGCCCCTACCTGAACCCGAAATATATACAAGGAATGCCGCTTTAATGCATTTTATGACTTAAAGGCATAAAACGGGCAAACACGTTCTATTTCTTTAAAAAATGACATTTAAAATATCGATTATATTCAGTAAAAATACATGATATTACACTTGTAACTACAATGAATCATTGGCATAACTAGGGGGGAAAGGAGCAGAGGGGAGACATTATTACTAATTTTTTATTTTTATTACTATTTTTTATACCTTGCCTCGGTATCGACATACTCTATAAATAACCCTGTATTTTAGTTTACACTCAATGAACAATATAATTATTTAAATCTTTGCTCCTCCCCCAATTTTTCTGGCTACGCATTGATTAGAAAATTCGTTGGGCTCATCGTATCCTAGATTACCACTTGAACTAAGACGTATTCCAAATAAATTCAAAACCATTTTACTACACTTTAATACATTGTACATTTAAAAGGTCTTTACTTGATTATATAATAAAACGTTAAGCATTTTAATTCAATTTTACTACTTAATCTTGTAACTTAACCTAAATTCTGATAAAATGTTTTTTTTTTGCAAAATTTGTTAAAAGCTGATATATTTCATTTTAGTAAACTTTCCTGAGGTTTTAGTTTTTTCAGAAATTACTGCCTTCAAATATGGAAGTTTTCCAATGTGTCTTGAAGTTTAACAAAAAATAACAAGAACCTATTTTCAGTTTTTTCTCGTAAACTGAAAGTTTGAAGCAGTTGCAAAAAATACATAAGCAACTTTTTCCTTTTTTAGAATACACGCCCATTTAGAACAAGCAGAAGCGTTTTAGAAATATATAAAAAAATGTTTTTAAAAATCCTCTATTTTATTAAAATATTGATTTAGCTAGGACATCTATTTGCAGATCCTTTGCCTAATTATGAGTCAATAATTCATTACTTAAATTCTTTTATCTTATTTGTGGGGTACCCATCTAGACTGACCTTTGATCCAAATTTTAGTTATTGTTTTGGACAGAAATTCATGATCTTATATTTTTCAACAAAATTGTACATATTGTAGAATGAAGAAATCACAGCATTTAATATTTTTAATTAAACTTGGATAATTCGCTTCTTAATTACCTATTTCGAAATAAATAAAAAAAATGTACAGTTCCTTCGATTTGGCCCCTAGCCATAAGTAAAAACCAAGACTATAAAGGAATTTGGTATTATATGAAAAAAAAATAAGGCAAATATGTTTGAGCTTCATATTTTTTTTTGCCAAAATATTTTTTGTCTTCACTTTAGATATTTAAATTATCAAAGGTAGATGTTGAGATGTATAAATTAGAATATTTTTCAAAAAATATATTTCTAAAATCTTTTTGATGTTGTGGATATAGAAAATTTTTAAATGGCAAATTTTATTGGAGAGCAAAGTTTCAAAACTTCTCTAAATAAATTATTCGTAAATATTTGTCAATTTTATTACGGCATATTCCACTAAAAGGAAAAAAAAAACAGAAAACCACTGTATTATTATCTAAAATGGCTTGTTTTGATACGAGTCGCATTTCTGATATAATTACTAAAAACTAACAATTTTAGTTAATTCTAGTAAATATTTACTTTAACAATGTTATCGGGCGATTTTTTCTTACTTGAAAAATATGTTTTTTAGTCTAAAACGCATTTAATTTATTGCACAATTTAGCGGAATTCTTGAGTCTATTTAGATAAATTTGGCAAAACAACGAAAGAAACAAAGGGGATATTTTATTATTTTGTAATCCAGTTATGTTAATACTGGCAAATAAATGTATATATAGTTCAAAAGTTCTTTGTATTTTAATGGAAAATTGTTATTACAATGGCTGGAAAGTTAAGAAGCAAAAATCCAATATTCTTGTTTTTTTGTTTTATTTCATATATTGAATACTCAGTGCATCAGTTTAAATTCTGAATCTTCGGTATGGTGTGAAACACTTTAAAGATACCCAAAAAACATAGCGGTCGAAGTTGATTTAAGTTACTATGTACGTACTAATGTTTAATAACCGAATTATTTGAGCTATTTTCTATTTTTTTATGTATTTTGAGATCTTTTTTTAAGGATATCATCTTCTAAATTTCAAAATGGCAGATTATTCAACGATGCTTTTTCAAAATAGATCAGTTTTCCAAAGTTATCTGAGAAGCATTTTTTCAAAAGTCGTAAGAACTTTTAGCAATACAAATGCTTGCTGATCTGATCGTCTTTCAGATAAAATCGATGATTTGAAGTTCTGTGCACACTTGCTGTTCCACTAAAGTTATCATGTTAAGTTAACCGCTAGGTGTTGGTGTGGGCAAATCAACATTTCACGAAATTATTAAAAAAACTTTGTTTCTAGACAAAAAGTTTACTGTGTACAATAACTTAATAAATGAGCTAGATCGCAAATGGTGCAATATTGCGGACAAATATCATATTTAACAAAAATGCAACTAAATTGATTATTTCGTATATATTCTATTATTGATGAAACTTTTTTCATTAGACTTAGCTGTAGGAATTTTCATCGATTTCAGGCATTTCATACTTATAATTCTAAGGAAAGGAAAGTAACATATAGACTGGAATTATTGCAAAGTTATAAAGTGTGTCTTTTTTATAATAAACGTCCTGTGCCCGTGATTGGATTTTTTCTAATGGTCAGCAAGGTCCGGGGAACACCTCCACTTCATTTTGTTCATTAACGTTACGTAAAGGGGCAAATATTTATTAGAAAATCCTACGATAATTAGAGCAAAAAAAAAGCTGATATTTGCCTTCATGTGCGCCTAAAAAACGGATTTTAACACCCGTATTTACTAAAGAGGTTTAAATTTCGATCAGGTCTATTTTGACAGTTCTAGGTTTAAGATGACATTTTTAACAACTGAACAAATAATTTTTCAAAATGTCACAATTACAAAACGACAGTGACATAAACCAACTAAGAGTTTTAAGTACCTTGGCAACTATACGTCTAACTCTTAAACTTTTTAGTGAATACGGAGGTAAATGTTCAATTAACAGCCCCCCCCCCTTCACCAGAAGGATGTTACAGACTTAAGAGAAATTCTAAACATTGTAGAATGCTTCTATAGCGAACTGTATAAAAAACAAGAAAATTAGCCTACTTTCGCATATCTACAAACTCACATAGAGAACAGAAGCTAAATTAGATTTCTACCAACCCTGGGAGCAGATTGGCTTTAAAGCGGGGTATAACACAAACGACCATCTACAGGTAATTCAAAGCCTATTAGAAAAATGCGTAGAACAAGCCGTTAGTAATGATATTTGTAAACTATCAGAAAGGTTTCGATACAATAGACCAACAAAAGATGCTTCAAGCTTTAACAGAATGTCGCATAGACCAGCGGTATACAACAACAACAAAAATATCTACCAAAATGCTACCACCTGTATAAGATTGGCAAATAAGCATACCAACCAATTTCACAGTCAGCGAGGTGTCAGACAAAAGGACACTATATCACCCAAATTATTTAGATTAGATTAAAACATATGTGTAAAATAGCGGTCGCAATTGTGTGTACCACAATTAATTCGTACACAAAATTTGAAATCGATCTATTAAGTAGTTTTTTCAGGCTGAACTTTGCCACCTTGGATTCATATTATTAGATAAGTAATTTTTTAGTAATATTTTTTTAACATTTGACGCCTTTTTTTTTCACCGTTTTGGATTTTTACCAAAGTATTACCAAATCATCCCCATATGACTTTTAATTTTTGACCAAAATTTGAATCGGGTAAGTCGTTTTTTAGCTATGCTGCGAAAAGGCAGATCAACAGACGAAAAACAGATAGACAAACAGACCGACGGAAGACACTGAAACGTAAAAACCTGAAAAAATCGTGATTTTTTTTCACGATTACATTACTTCCATTTTACGATGGAAGTAAAAACAGAGATTGAAAATTTTTTTTTTGGTTGTTGAAATGTTTTATTGCCTCCTGGCTTCTAAATTGTTAAAATTCGTTCAGGAAGAAGGTATCTTTAGGACAACTGTGGATAAAATTATTTTATTTCGTGTTGTCTGGTATAATTTTATTTACATTACGAATATGAGGCCGGTAAATGGATTATTATTAGGATTGTTATATTACGTTATGTGTTTTAAAGACGTATGAAATAAAATACGTTACGATATAAGTTCCGTGAGGTGATGTTACTAATAGCTGGCTCCAGAATTGGCTCTTGCGTCACTTCGTCTGTAACATTTAACTCGCACTGTAACAAAACAAGATGCTTACCGGTCGTATTACGAAAATTACTAGTATCTGTTGATATTTTTATTATTTTCAACTGCATTTTACATTCTGCCAATCATAAGTAATGAACACTACATAGCACATCACTCAGTATAGGTATGATGTGCTTCGAAAAGAGTAAAATATGCATAGTTTATAGGTTTGCATGATTCTTGATAATATTTTAAAGTCTAGGCTAACGTAAACAATTCAAAATCTATATTTTATACGGTATATTGGGGCCAATATCATTATCACCCTGTATTAGATAATTGAATACAGATTATTTTATTAAATAGCCTCTGAACTGATTTTAAATCTTTTTTTAATTTCGACCGTAAAATATCTTTCATTTCCTTAATAAATAGAAGGATTTATTAAGAGAGAACCTCCGGTTAATGTGCCTAACAGGTCAGTTTTACGCAAGCAACAACTACTCGATTTTTTTTCTTGGTCCGTCTTTTTAACCACCAAGATGTTTTCGAAATTTAGATTTTACCTTAGAGTAAGATTGTTCGTCTTTGTATCTCTTAGATTTGTCTTACGTTGTTGATACAACGTTAGACAATTTGTCAAAAAGGCTACTGATAAAAAGTGTGATCCATTATTGGTCCGGGGCGCACCTGAGAATTATTCACTGGTAAATTAAAACTCAAAATATAGGATCCTGATTTTGCCGTTGTAAGTGCGTAATAAAGACATTCATTCTGAACATGTCTTTATAAACGGTTGAGTCGATGGAGTTAAGCATTTTATTCAATAATGCATATAAGATAATTGAAACTGTTAAAGTTAAAAGTGTTTTTGCTCATGTTTATTTTATTAGGCGTGTGTAAAAATAAATGGATAGAAGGTGAGTAATAAAAATCACAAAATAACTTGTATGTATGTTATTTTATTTACAACCAACGACATATCGATGGTTAAAGTGCAAAACCTCGTAAGTCGATTTTTTTCCGTATAAGTTTTATTTGATAAACATTTACAAAATATCATATTCTTTAAGGTTACCAAAGCTCGTAAGTCAATTATTAATTTTAGGGACCCCTGGCGCCATCTGTCAAAACCTCATAAAATGAATTTGCTAGATAGTTATGCAGAAATCTCTTAATTCGACTTACGAGGTTTTGATTTTTATCAATTTAACATATTCACCCAAAGTTAGGCAACTTACGAGGTTTTTAATGTCAAACAATGACATTCGGTTGTGATTTTTAACCTCAAAAATTATTTTTTCATCATTGTTTTTTGATGTTATGTCGTTTCGTTTGATTAGTTTGATAATTAAATAATTAATAATGGGTTCCCGTGGCAAATTTCTGGTAGGGCTATGCCTAGAAACTACTGTGGGAACATCCAAAATGACCGAAAAAAAGTAAGTAATATTATTAATCAAGTACAAAACCCATAGTTTTCTAATAATTAAGTATAAGGGCATGCCTTCATTTTAAGTACTTTTTAGTGAAACGAGGCGTAGTGTTATAAATGATGCAAGATCTGAAACTCATTTAGAAAAAATGCTAGATGATGATGCAATTTTAATTGGACGGGATCCAAACTTAAATAATTACGTTGCTAATACGAAGCCTGCTGCTTTTCCAAAAAATACATTGGTTGGTCTTAACACTATAGAAAAGGATAATAGGTAAGATAGGAACGTGTAATATTAAAAGTCTGTTTGATTACTACTTTTAGTACTTTTGTTATTTTAGTGAAAAGCCATGCATCCAATTTAACTTATTGCAAGAGGAATCTTCTGTAGTTGTGGATAGCCTGTCATTACCAATAGAAGAATGCCTAGAGCTTAAACAAACAACCCTGATGTCAAGCATTAATATTCTGAATTCAGAAAAGGGGAGAGAAGAAAGTCTACATAGGAGGACTTGTAGATACAGCCCCCCCAAAATGTCATCGGACAGGTAATAATATTCATTCTTACCTATCTCTCTTCCTATTAACAGGTTATTTTCTAGATATACAGGGAAAACAAAGACAGGTTGCATACAAATTCTACCTCAAGAAAGGAAATGATGTACGGAAACGAGTATGCAAAAAAATGTTTATGGAGACGCTCTGCATAGGAGAATTGAGCATTAAGAGTTGGGTCAGTCAGAATATTACTGATGAAAATATACCGCCTGGCAATGAACAGTCAACGATTCCAAAACCAGCTGAAAACCTTCGAAGAACCAAACAACCCTCAAAGGATAAAGAGTATCTTATTAGGTTCCTTGGAACCCTTCCACAAATGGAAAGCCATTATTGTAGGAAAGATACTACTAAATTGTACCTAGAATCACAATGGCAGAACCTAAATGAGTTATACCGGTTCTACTGTGCCGAATGCTCCAGGCAGAATTTTCAAGTAATAAATCACACTACTTTTCGAGAGGAGTTCAAAAATCAGAACCTTTCACTTTGCAGGCCAAAGTAAAATTAAGAATCTTAGAATCTATTATTTTTATATCTAATTATTTTTTTAATTTTAGGAATGATCAGTGTGATACTTGCACTGCTTATTCTGTTGGCACCATAAAAGAAGAACAATACTCACTGCACATAAATAGAAAAAACATGGCTCGTGCTGAAAAAGAATCTCAGAAGAATCAGGCCTCAAATGACCCAAGCAGATTGTTATTTTCAATGGATGTGCAATCAGTATTGACAGCGCCTAAGTTACAGGTGTCCGCATCATATTATAAAATGAAGCTAACGGTACATAACTTCACTTTCTTTAATATGATATCAGGCAAGGGCGATTGTTATATTTGGCACGAGGCTGCTGGAGGTGTCACTTCTAACGAATTTACGTCCATTGTTATTGATTACATTAAGAGGTACGCGACAGAAGAAACTAAATCTGTCATTATCTTTAGTGATGGATGTGGGTACCAAAATCGAAATGTTAACTTATCTAACGCTTTATTGGCTTTGGCCAAGACAAAAAACTTTGAAATATATCAATATTACCTCGAAAAAGGACACACGCAGATGGAGTGTGACTCCATCCACGCCTGCATAGAAAAGAAATTAAAAAATCGAGAGATTTATGTGCCCGGGTGTTATGTGCAAATAGCAAAAACTGCTAAAATTAAAAATAAGTACGAAGTTCATTATCTTTCTCACACTTTCTTTAAAAAATATTCCGTTTTAAATTCCTACACTTCTATTCGGCCAGGCAATAGGACTCATGATCCAAAAGTGACGGATCTAAGATGTTTAGCATATCGGGTTGATGGCACCATTGAGTTTAAAATAACTTATGAAGACGCTTGGACTCCACTAACAAGACGTAAGCAAAAAAATAAAGACATTGATATTATGATGGTCGTTGTATTCTGAACCACTAAAAATTAAACCCGATAAGTTTCAACACCTCCAGGAATTAAAACAGTTTATTCCGGAGGACTACAGGTCATTTTATGACAGCCTTATTAGTCAAGAAAAATAATAACCTAAGATCAGTTCCATGAAAGTTGAGAAAAAAATTTTTTTTTCATAATATTAAAACTATAGGATTTTGTTACATAGGTACTAGTTTTTATTTTTGTATTCTCTGAATAAACAGCTTTGGTCAATTTTGTCTTTGTATTTATTTACTTAACATATTCCATTAATTTGGTTATCATTATTGATTTTAATAATTTATATTTCGTTACAAAACCTCTTAAGTTTTTGCAAAAAGTTTAAGAAATGTAAGTCAAAACCACGTAAGTAGATTCATTTTTTAAAAAGCAAGAATTTTTAAAAATTATTTATATCCCCAGAAAATGCTTCAGAAATCATATTCTTTCCATTAGAAAAGTTTTTCAATTTTCTCACTTAAAATCGTTTAACCGTTTTTTGCATCTCCTGTAAAATTTATAACAATCGACTTACGAGGTTTTGCACTTTAACCATCGATATTATACATATTATACGTCATTGTTTACAACCATACCTTTTAAATGCAAACGTTTTTTGTGACAAATATATCTATATGAGAAATTAACAAAGTAAGACTCTTGTATAACCACAAGTTTCGCCACCATCAGCAAATAAAAAGTCAAACTGACATTGATGCAAACTTAAATAAGTTGCATTTTTGATAGATTGTCATAAAAAAAGTGTTTTCGAAGACAATGAGCGATTTCTTAAGACGCGGAAAGTTTGAAAAAAATTTGTTACCCAAGAAGAGCCGTGCAAGGTACAACAAAGTTTTATGTTGTTTTAATAGTAGGTGTCCCCAAGAAGGTGTTCATTAAGCTATTTCTGAAACTATTGTGCTGGCATATTTTAGTGAAATTGCTAAAACGAAAAAGCTGTCAACCCTATGGCCCATTTATTAAAAGTTGCGTACAACTTTAAGTATTAAAGATAAAATGGATATGCCCAAATTTTCGAAGTTATTGGCATTTTTAAAACAACACAATCTAGATTATAAATCCAAAAAGTCAAGCACTTTCTCTAGTGCGAACATTGCGGCCTTTTTGAAGAATGCACCTGCTAGGCTACCTATAAAGGTTGCGCTCCTAATTGGGACATCAGGTGCATGTTGAAGTGACGAACTGTATAAAATGAAAGTGACTGATGGTAATATCGTGGAAAATAAAGGTCACATCGAAATTTCAACAACAAAAACCTGCTAGTCAAGGCTATGTATAGTGAATAATAAAACATATGTTGGTCTTCGTATAGAAATTCTAAATGCAGTTAAGATTTACGAAAATCACTCTCCAGCCATTTGGCCGCAATTCGATAAGTCAATTTCCCAAATAAATTGATGTGTTTTTAAAGCTCCTACATTGTGAAACATACCGTGACACTGCTTCCGAAGAACGGCAGCCACACGATTAGTAAATAACGGTAGTGACATTCTCCAGTTGAAGAGATTAGGGGGTGGAGATCTTCCACCGTCGAGGAAGGGTACGTTGACAAGTCTACAGATTCTCAGGTTAAAATTTCCACAAGACTATCTGGCGTAATGCCAAACTCCAGTACTAAAGACGTTATCATTTCTACGCACGATGTTCAGCATGGACTAACAATTTCCGTTGCCACATATAACCAATCGAATGTTACAATTAACTTAGTAAAATAATTTGTAATACTTAATATGAAATACATTTGTTGAGAATCTTTTAATGCATGTACAATAAGAAAATTTTTATTAATAGAATAAAATTGAAATAAATATTTTGGTTATTCAATGGAATGGGTGCTAACTGACGTTTACCCGGGTGGAAAGTGATCACTTCCAGCCAGGTAAATGCCACTTTTCATCTGGGTAAATGCCAAAGTCAGAAATATATTTCTTTCAAACTTTTAAAATGTCAGAAATGTCAAAATTACATACGTGCTGGTAAATAAAATTGATATTTGTTACTTTTATTTAAGGGTGCTTTGGTTTCACATTTTGTACTCCTGTCAAATCATCTTTTTGATACAGTATCATGCCTTTTGTTAATTTTTCGAAACGTGAATTCCATGGTTAAAGGAATTCTGTGATATTGATTATTGAGTCCTGCACCAATCTTAATTAATACTCTTCACATATGGAACGTATTTTTCCTGATGATGTCTTTTTCACAACCATCTACAAGTCTGAAAATATTTCCGTTTTTTCCTGTTGCTGAATGACGGTTCCCTACAATACACTTAATCCTAAAAATTGTTTTTTTTTTCAGCTCACCGGTTTCTTGCAAACATTTTGTATATTATAACTACTTTTTACCAAAGTTTCGTAAACACTTTTCCCTTGTTGTTCAGAGTCATGTGATAAATGTTTTCTCTTGCGATAGCCACTATTTTTCCATGGACGACACATAATTTAAACCAAATTAAATAAATACTTTGCGTTTTAAGCACTTAAATGTGTCTTTCGAAACTAATTCAAACCTGTGGTGGTAAATGTATAAATGAAAATAGGTCCAATATAATTCCGCTATATAAACGAGGACGTTAACAAAGCACGTAAAATAAAAATATTTTTATCGCAACACCTCGAAACAATGTTCAAAATCATAATAAGGATTTATTGCTCTATTGAAAAAGCAAAAAGATAGAATCTTATATTCTGGGATGTACTTTACATTGCTGATTGTCAACCCTGGGTGTTGTGCTATGCAGAAATCTCTCGATGGATCCTAGCTATCCAACATAAAACATTTGTGTGTTGAGATCCATTTAGGGGGTATTTTTTATGATAGATGCATCGTCTATTCGGAGTATTATCTGCCCTTGATAATATTTACTGCGTCAAATTTGGTAAAAGCACTCAACACTAACAAGTGTATTAAAAAAATACTGATAATATTGTGCTAATAAACGTATTATACTATCGATTTTTTCTTAATAAAAACATCAGATGGTTTATCATGTGAAACTTCAAGTCGAAAACATTACTATCTTGTAGTACTAGATTCATTACATCACATGGACGTAATTAGTTAAACAGCAATAATGCCAAATTGTATTACACATTTAATTAATGTAAGTTGTTTCAGATACTCAATTATTAAACTGTAAGTAAAGGTCTTTTCTGGGTAAATTAAACGTAAGGGAAATTGCTATAATGCCTTTTCAAAATACTGGGATTTTTTTATTATATTGGATTTAAAGAACAGATTTTTTCGCAAACGCCCAGTTTAAAGCCACTAGCGGTCAAGATTTTTAATCGACAACTACTATAAAACGTCTTATCAATCGAGTACTTTATATTATAGGTTTTTGTAAACTGCTGAAACATCGAAGTGCATTGAAAGGTTTATGGTCCAATTTCAGTAATATAGATTTCAAATACTAAAAAGAAATTGAAGGCGGTCCATTAGATATTCTGAAATAATTTGTATTTGATTTGCTTTATAGTGACTCAGTAGGTCTGTATAGCTGCAAGATTTTTTGGGAATAAGACGGATCCAGTAGATTGAGGATATAGATTGAATATATAAAAAAAAAGTTTTAGGTGAAGCCGCTTTTACCGGTCGGATGCAATCAATTTCAAGAGGAAGCGAATTTTAAAGTCAATCCTGTTTTTGAAGTGACTTGGACCGAGTTGAGGAGGATGCATTATGCAAAATGAGGAACAAAGAAAAATAAATATAAACAAAATAACGTCTAAACTAATATAAAAATATCGTAGCTTTCCAGCAAAATAATCGTGCGAAAAGTAAGGTTAGGTATTAGTAGGGTAAGTAAAATCTGCTTTAGATTTTTCTCATGTATTACCGTTTTTTTCTATCATTCTCTCTTTGTTCGATTTTATATAATCAAAAAAGGATTTCATTAAATCGAATTCCAGACGATATACTCGAAAGTGAGTACGAGGGGTGCCCAGATACCAAAATCTTGTACACCATAAATAATTATTTAGGTATTAAATATGATTTAAAATATTTAAAAAGGTATTTAAACATAATTAAAACTATTTAAAGGTAATTAAAGGTATTTAAAAGTTTTTAAAGACAAGGGTGAAAACTCTTGAACTAGTTTTCACCTGTTGTGGAATTTTGAAAAATAGATAAATCTGTTTTTAAATAATCATTTTTGAATATCATTGAAAAAAGAATTGGACTCATTAAGTTAAAGAGATGTTGTAAAAAACACAGTTCACCCAATTATAGAAGAAATTTCGAAAAACACAGAAATAGATTTTTAAATATAAATTTTTAGAAGATATCGACGACACAATCGTCATAAATTATCGTTTAGTTAGAGATATTATAAATAAAGGAAAAACACATTTTACTCCCTTAAAGATGGTATTTCGAAAAATCTGGAAATTGATTTTAGATAGTTATGTTTAAAAGCCGCTGTAAAAGAAGTTTCTCAGTTTCTCCCCTTTTTACCACTTAAGAGTGAAATTTTATAATACCTAGAAATCTATTTGTAGAAAATTATTTTTTTACAAAGTCACGAACGAAATAATCGTTCTTAATTCTCATTTAGCTAGCAGGTATATTGGAAAAAAGTAAGAAGAAATTTTAACCCTTCTTAGAAGGCGGGTTTTAATTTTTTTTATCGAGCATCTACATAGGGAAAAGAAGGCCCATGCCAAATTTCAACATTTTATCTTTTATGGTCCACTTTTCATTCCTTTGCACTCCCTTAAGGGTGAAACTGGCACTCTCACAGATATAATGGTCGATGAATATGTTTTATGTGTATAGATTTTATTGAAATTGGTGTTCTCCAAAAAATAGAAAAATATAATACTTTTCAAAATCAAGTGTCAGCGCTAATGATTTCACAATTTTATGGCATCAAGATATCTACGTAACTATATTTTTGTTCTCAATTTAACTAAAATTTTTGGCTTAAATGTTCCTGAAATGATTTTTAGAATATTGTAATATCCTAAAAATGATTAATACTCTACGCCCATTACACCTTAATAATACCTCTGCTCATATATTATATTTATAAAAAGTGAACTTCGTTATCAGGGGATTCAAAAGACAATTTTGTGGTCATTTAAAAATTTTCCCAAAACATCCCCCATTTTCCATTTATGACCAGTTAAGCATAATATACATATATATTTATCTATTTTTCCGAACGTTATTTGATTTATTATTTATAATATTTTTTTTTGAGAAGATATTAAAAAGGAATAAATAGCAAAATAAAATACATTAATCAATACCTCTTGTTTTAAGAGAGATCTAAATCAGAAAATGCAACTAATTGTCATTTAATTTTACCTCTGTTTTTTTTAATTTAGTATACTTCCTTCATATACTCTTATGTGTTTGTGACACAAAAGATTTTTCGTTTTGTATCTATAAATATATACTTTAGGTATTATAGGTATGGAAACGTGTGCATGGGCTTTCCTAAATAAATTGGTCTCTTTTTTTTAAATATGATATAAATATTAGTTTTTTTTATGGTACCAACGTTTAATATAAAAGAATAGTGGAAATAAACTAGTAGGTCCACTCCTTGAAAAAACCTTTAATCTGTTTCTGCTACATTGTTTTCGCGTCGCGCGATCACTGGTGCCTACGGATATGGCCGAATTGTTGCGGAAGTTGCCGAACGCCGCGGCCAGCAAAGGGAAGTCGGACAATCGCCAGAGATGTAGTTAGGAAAATATGGGCACACATTAATGTGAAAAATATCGTTTGATCATCGGGTGAAAAATAACGTGAAAAGGGAATATTGTAAAAACCTTTCATGTAAGCAGTAGTACTTCTGCATCTGCAAGATGAGAACAAATACGGCACAAATATTATTTTTTAAATTAAATCGTCTTGAATGTCTTAAGTTTCTCACAATGTGTAAACACCAATTTTTATCAAAGCATATCTCGGTATGTCTATTAGCTCACGAGTTACCTGGACTGATTTTGGCCATAATCAATTTAGATGAAGGATTTAAAAGGGACATGAAATGACAAAAAATATTTTTAGGTTAAAATCACATAGTATTTCTTATTATCGGTATACACACTTTTAATTTTAAAGTAGTGTTTTTTTTATGGAAATAATTTGGCGTGTTACGTTTTTAAATGCTGCCGGCGAATATACAATTATATTTTCAGATATTTTAAAGATACAAATTCATTAATTACGAATTTTGTGCATCCAAAAACAGATTTAAAATTTGACACGCTAAATTTACCATTTAAATAAAATATAGGTTGTAGAATTTATTTAACATTTCAGTTCAGAAATTCGTAGGAGGGGTGGAATATTTTTCCTACTACCTATATCAATTTTTTTTATTTTAACATCCATTTAATGTTGGTTTTATTATATTTTTAGTTATATATCGGTTAGGAGATTTTTTGATCTATAAATTCCATTGTTATAATCTATTCGACATTTTAGTCAGAAAATTAGAATTGAGGCTAGAAACTGGAGGTTTATTATTTTTGCATATACATATTTTAAAATACTACCTGTTTTTATTTCTTTTTTATAACCCATATATATATATATATATATATATATGTGATATACTCATAAGAATACTTAGCTTCACTGTTTTACATTTTTACATTACTTTTTCGTAACGTCAAAACTAGAATTTGTTCAAAATATTAAATAGAAACATATTGTATATATTATTTGAAATGTACCGATTAGAAGATCTAAACTAACTATAATTTATAAAAGAAAATATAAACAATTTTTCGACGTGTTGAGACACTCAACAGCAGCACACAGTAACGTACTGTTCTGGGATGCAACGCTCGCACAGCTCGAACGACGGATCTTAACTTAAGTCCTTTGCATGCTGCCAACAATCTGCCGAATTTTGTCGGTAGGCAGAAAATATTTGGGAGAGTGTCGCAACTAATTTATTTCTACTATGATAAAAGGCAGCAGGATTAGTAATCTCATTAACACCATCTATGTTTGGTGCATGTATATTTATTTTATAATTTTGTTATTGTCTCCAATGGACAAAAAAAAAGATTATAATAATCTGTTACTTTAAACGTATACCCTGCAAAGAAAACAGCTTCACTCTCTATGCCAAACAGTATTTTTCCGAGGTTAAGGTACTCTTTGATATCCCACCAAAAATAAGTGCGTTCTGCACCTAGTTTCGAAGAGACAAAAAGGGATATTTAAAGGAACTAAAAATATATTGAAAACCGTTAAAGGAATTGAAAAGTATTTAAAATGTATTGAAAGGTATTAAAAATATATTGAAAGGTATTAGAAATATATTGAATATATTTGTGTTTAAAAAAAATATAGCATATTAGTATCTAAAAGGTATTTAAGAGGGAGCTGTACACAATATTGAAATACTTGCGCACCCCTTGCTTCAATTGCAAGCATTCGATCGGCTAAATGCTCTTCAGCTTCGACGATATACGTGTACTCAGATATTTTTCATGTTTTAAACATTACCCTTTTTTCTTATCCTGTATAAGATATACAGGGTAAGAACAAAAATTGTGTTCAGTATTGAAAATGATTTTTAAACATTTTCAACCGATATTTTTGGTTTTTCTAATGCTCTAGAATACATTTACAACTTGTTTTTCAATCTCTATGGCTTCTCGGATTATTCTGGTTTTATAATGATCTATATTGGCAATCTTCTACACCAATCGAAATTTATTTTGTGGCCGATTTCCTGATGATGTAGGAATAGAGCTGAGGTTGTTTGTTTGTTTCTGATGCTGAGTTTATGCTGGTCTAATCTTGCTGATATTCCCCTGTTAGCTTGCCCTACGTAATTTGTTTCACAATCCTGGCACGGAATGCTGTATACTCAGTGGTTTTGATTTTGTCTTTTGCGTTTCCAAGTGGTTTACCTATTGTTTTTAGTGGCTTGTATATTGTGTTTTCTAAAAATTCTTCCGATCCTGTCTGTTGTGCCTTTTACATATGGCAAGACTACTTGTTGCCTTTCCGGCTCATAATTTTTATTGTTCGTTGTTAGGGAACCCAGTGCATTACTAGCTTTCTCTATGGTGCGATTTATGTAGCCATTCTTTCTTAAAGCATTAGATATTATATTAAGTTCGTTTTGTCTCGTGTGTGTTTCAGTTTATCACATGGATCTGGATATTAAGGTATTGGCGACAGCTTGAATTTGTGCTGGGTGATGATGTGATCTTACATTTAAATATCTGTAGGTATGTGTGGGTTTTCGGTACGCGTTCCGTTATGCAATTTTGTGACCAGAACATCTAAAAATGGAATTTTGTTGTTTTCCTCTAACTCTAGAGTAAATTGTATTCTGGGGATGCACTGAATTTACGTGAGTCAGACATTTTTCCAGCTCTGTATGGCCATGTTGCCATATAATAAATATGTCATTGGAGCACTATCTATTTGTTTATAAATTTGCCCGTTAAATGAAAAATAAGTATTTTTAAGGTAATGCTCCGAAAGTTGTATTATATGTGCCTGGAAATCCTGGTTCATAGCAATCCCGTTTAATGCTTCGTCGATATGAATACTGGAATGCAACGACTTGACATCTAGGTGTCTTTTTCAAGAACGATGTCTCGTATAACCTGAGTGAAATGCTCCGAGATTTTTACAAATGATACGGCTTTTTCGACAGCATAATTTCATCAAGATATTTTTCTAGTTTTTTGTAGTGGCGAATCAACAACACTAACAATAGGTCTGATGGGCGCCCCTGGTTTGTGTATTTTTGGTAAACCATAGAGATTACGACATCTGTTCGACTTTTCTCGAGGTATGATTTTTTCGAGGTTTATTGGCGAACTTATATCCTGCATATTTTGTATATAGTCAAGACTATAGACGCATGTTAATTATGAATTAATGTTTACTGCACATAGCAAACGGGACAAAACACAGAGCAAAAATTTACAAAAATGATTTTTAATTAAATCTTTGAAAAATTTGTTAAAAACTATTGACGACATATTGAAAAACTGTAACTTTTTGTTAATCATCTGACGTAAAATTTTCTTGCTAGAGAGCAGAAAATTTAGAGGATATGCAAAAATTAATTTAAGATCAGCTTAAAATGTACCGATCCTAAAGATCATTTATACATATATATTTCTGCACTCTGGAGCACTAGTTCAGATTTAAAAGTTTTCATTTAAGTGTTAAGGAATACTAAACATTTTCCCCAAACGATTTATTTTCTCTATAAGTCTGTTATTACTTAAAATGCAGGGCGTTAGCTGAATTCGATAATTCGTATATTATTGCCTTTAAACATTTAATTTTAAATGAAATCATTAACTAAATATTCATATTTAACAAATATTTTTGTTTACACAGGGTGTTCCAAAAGGCACTTACAGTTTTTTAAATAGAGCTTTAAATACATAGTGTTATTACGACTCATTCCAATTTTTGAAAATTACTTTAACCACCTTTGAATTTCACAATTTAAGGTATCAAAAAGTACTTTTTAAGTAAAAATGTATTTTTATTTTTGTGATGCTCATTAATTCAATTGTCTGTTTCTGAATAAGGCAAGATTATATTGTACTCTTGCAATATTGCACGTTTAACTCCGTGGGAGTACACGGACGGTTTAAGGTTGTTAAATGAAGGACTCACTTTTTTAACTTTTTTATATATTGATGTAACCAAAAACGGCATTCGCAGGGTGATAATGGTATGCTAGTTGAGTCGATTAAATTAGAGATCGATTTTTTAATTAATTGGTGTATTTTAAAAATGGTATAATATTTATAGACATTTCCCTTATTTTTAGTTATTATTTTCTTTTGTCATGGCGCTGTACATTAAAAGTACGCGAAAAGTATAATTTATATGGTATATGATTAAAAAGGAACAATTAAAATAATTTTAATAAAGATTTAACACACAGGGGGAATACGTAAAAAAAGTATTGGATGCAAATGCGTTCCTATATACCCTGTATACAAAACATAGACTTTATAAAGTATTGTGGCTTACCAGAAATAATGCATTATCTTATTTGTTTTCAACTTAAAAAGTACTTCATTCCTAGAATTACGAAATACAGAAATTGTGAAAATAATTTTTTTTTAATTGAACCAAAGCTTTCAACGCATTCGGTATAAATCGCATAACCCTATATTTAAAAAATCGACTACCTAAGCTTTAGTCTTATGCAAGTGTCTTGTCTGAATTATCCTGTATAAACAAAAATATTTTTTAATAACATGGAGACGATTATATAAGAATTCTAAATGAATTCATTTAAGATAAAGAACCTATATTAGGATATTTGGCTTTAAGACTCAAGGGCTCTCTAGCAACAAGCCTTTACGTCAGAAAGTTGATAAAAAGTTATAGGTTAATATGTAAGAAAGAATCTAATTTTTCCAAAAAAATTGTATGTAAAAATTATAAAAAAATTTTCAAAATGCTTACAATTTCGAAAAGCACTAAGTTGATTTAGCAAATACAAAATTTACAAAGTTTTGTGAAACTTCGGAACAAATAAAATATTGAAAACAAATGACTGAAAATCGCATTTTAATATGTTTTTGTTTTAAAAAAATTCGACTTTAAATTAAATTAGCTAGTTTCCATTGCTCTGACCAGCAATTTGTAATCATGCACTATGTCGATGATACGTGCACCAGTTCGTTGATGCATATGAATACGTTTCAAACATTGTTAGTTTACTGCGTAATAAAACAATGACATGTAAGTCGGATAGATTTCATCTATAATTTAAAACAGAAAATTAAACGTAGCTTTATACATCATATGACTGGCAAGACTTAATTTTTGCAAATATTTAGTGCCATTTAAATTTACTTCTGCAACGATAGGTTATTAATATACTTTGTATTTTTAACGTATCAGTGTATAAATATGACACAGATATTTTCAGTGGTTAAACAGACAAAACTAAAAATAAATTGAAATAACTAGGATATTTTGTCGTCAATAAAACACGTTTATAATGCGTTACTTTAATTTATTATACAATATATAATTTTATAAGATATATACAATTATATATTATACAAATGATAATCATCAATTCTGGTTCGGATAGAAACGCTTCATCAAAAATCAAACCCTGAAATACATCTATAGAAATTTGACTATGTACAGATTTTTTGATTATTATGCTCTAAAAACGCAATATCAACATCAGTCTTAACCGGACCCCAGCCCACATTATTAAAAATATGGTTTCACAATAATCAAGCAGTACACACAAATACTAAAAATCACATATTACATTGACTTAACACTAAAATGTTATAATTTAAGAGGCCACATGGAAATGGAAATTTTATCGGAATTACAGAGTATACCAAAACAGTACATATGCAGTTCGGTTATGTCTATACTACTTACAAAATAGAAACACACACAAATTATAAAAAGAGATCGAACTTGTACTCAAGTTTATTTGTACTTAGCAAATGACTGAAAAATCAGTTTAATAATATAGTAAAGAAAAAGTCATTATCTAATATAATAAATATATTATAAATAATTTGAACATTTTTAAATATTTATTATTAAACTATTAAAATATCAAATTCGATGAGGTAGAACACAACAAATAATAACCTAAATTTATACATTTTTTATATTCACTAATCGATGAATATTTGAAGTACAAACTACATACATATTATACCCTTCAAATTAACTAATAATTTTAATTGCACTCTTAAGTGACTAGGAGTGTAAGGTAAGGTCCTTATTTTTTACAATATTTTATATATTCTATATACAAATCAGTCGACGTGGTTAGTAAACCTATATTATACACAGAAAATCATTCGAAATTAATCTAGGGTAATCAAGAGCCAGCAAAATAATTTACTTTTGTCTATATGTGTACCTCTTACCACATCAAAAGAATTTAAATAATTAAGAAAAATTAATTTCATATAAAATTTATCTAGATATTAATATAAATAAATCTTTGGGCGACGCTATATTTTTGGATGACAAATATGAGTTCCAAAATCCTAAAATATTTACATACTATACATTGGATAACTACAGAGTTAGTCGAGGTTTCTATAAACGATATTTGAACAACATATAGGGGCATTCTCATATATGTCCGACATGAGCTCGGCATTATTATAATGTCAAAAATATGGGATAACTATTTTTTTTGTAGCTCCTTGTGGTTAAATCTATATCTGAACTAATACAACGCTTTTGTATTTTTTACAATATTTAGCAAATCAACAACTAAAAAGGCAAAATTTGTAAAATATTTTGGTTTTGTTCCTGAATTGTTTGCTTTAAAGCAGAGGACTAAAAAATATTTACAAAAATAATACGCTGCTAGTAAATCGTACTATATGTTTTACAGGCTTATTCGTATAATAATAAAACAAAAAATAGAGATTTGTTGCAGGAATAGTCAAATTTAGTGCATATTTTACTCAAAAGGTCTCAAAAAACATATAAAACATTACTCCAGAGAATTAAAAGATATATTTACAATAGATGTGTAAATTTTATCTTTAGTTCTTTTTTTATAAAGTCTTCTAAAATCCCAATATTCCTAATAATCGCTAGTACAAGTTAAAGTTTACTTTCAGACAAGAAGTCTTTATAAATTATTTTGAGACGCTATGAGTTAAAAATATTTAGGTTAAATAGCTTCATAAAAAGAGATATATTCGAAAAACTTAGAAAATATTAAAACAAAAATAATATTTTTGGACAAGAACAGTTTTTGAAAAAAAAACGATTTAATTGTCAATTTCACTGGTTACATCGAATCATATCATTTCAAACACCTTTGATTTTTTTGATATATCTATTAATCGCTTGCCTTGACTAACTCTGCTGATAATAACATATACTCAATATTAAATAATAGGTTGTTAGTATGTTTTAAATTTCGAATACTACTTACAAAAGAAAAAACTTTGACTGCAAAATATGATGGGATTTTATACATTTCAACAAAATCAGTAATTTATTTAATGTGCAGCTCTAGCTATATGCAAGAAAAAACTGACTTTGTTATCACATACTTCTCCGCACATATTACATGTGAATGGGTTACTAAAGCCGTGGTAACCCATATGAATTCTAAACATTATTTCATCGTCGAAATGAATTCCACAATACTGACAAGCGAAATCTTGTGTGTGGTTCATCTTTAGATTACTATCGGAATCAGTCTCAGCTTCTTTGGCGGCTTCTGGAGTTAACGTGCTTTCAGCTTCAGCAGATTTGTTTTCCACAACTTCTACATTATCAAATGCAATTCTCATATTTTCATCATCATCACTATCGCCATTTTCCGAAGAATGATTTGACTTATTGGTTAAGTCTAGAGCTCCATCGTTTATCTCAGGTTTTGGTATAGGCTGCGCAACATTCTGTCTAGCTAGTTCTTCTAAGTGTTCTCTAACTAAATTTTGGAAATTCAACATCATTTCTGGATTGGGTAAAGCTCCTGGAAATGCAGGCAACAGCGGTAGTGGGAATGGCAACATGGCATGTTGGTTAAGAACAGGACTCATTAGTGGATTAAATGGCACTTGTTGCGATTGGGTTTCTCCTTGAGTAGAATTTACTGTCGGAGAATTGCTGCTGGATTCGGATGTGCTGCCTCTCTTTACTTTGGGTCCTCGTCTTGTGCCATAGACATCAATGATAGGTAGGGGGTTGGGGGAACCATCTGGATTTAAAACCATTGCGGGTGTGTGTTTGTATTTCCTTAGGTGAAGTTTCAAAGAGTGGCAATATTTGGTCTCATAATGACAGTTAGCGCATCTGTATTGATATACTTTTGAATGTGACTTTAGGTGGGAATTTAGCATAGATTTGTTGACGCAGCTATAGTCACAACTAGGACATTTGAACGGTTTTTCACCGGTATGGTTCAAAATATGGTATTCCAAGTGATGTTTATATTCTGTCACGAAAGGACACTGGGTACATTTGAGCATTTTTTCGCCTCTAATATGCACTCGAGAGTGTTCCCAAAACTCGAGTTTGGTGTAAGCAAGAAAATCACATTGCTTACATTTATGAACTTTAACTTTGCCATGGGAATTCATTTTAGGAGCTCTGATGCCATCATCGTCAAACTCGTTGGAGTTATCATCGGCGACTAACTCATTTTTAGTCGGAATGGATTTTTTATCGGTGAATTGGTGTATTGATTGACTATGAGGACGCTCAGGTGCGGATTGGTTATTTGAAGGCAACTGAGAGTTCTGAAGAAACCAACTATTGTACTGATGTACAGGCCCTGTAGCCCGAGGAAAAGGATAGACATTATTCTGGGGCGGCGACGTACTTGGATGGCTATCGCTTCTATCACTAACTGGGGATGCGGATGGGCAGTCACTTCCTGAGGTTACTCCTGAATCGTTTCTTGTATCGTCCATCGGTTCTTGTTTCTAAAAAAAAAAAGGATATTAAGTAAATTTTGTTCCTAATTTTATTTAGAACAGTCAAAAGATGTGATTATAACAGAGAAACAGTAAAACGCAGCAATAAAAAAACTGTTTACGTAACTGAACCAATTGTTTAAAGATTAAAAGACGGATTTGCCCAACTTCTAACATCAGCTCGGTTATATTTAGAATAGGTAATCAAAATAACATGTTTGTTTATGTTATCTTTTTAAGAAAGAGCCACAAATATTCCACAAGTACAGTGGATAACGAAGTGCAATACATGCAAGCTTTATCTATAAATATATTACAAATTTTTATTTAAGAGTCTGGAGCATGCACGATGCATGTATAGTTTTTGGGTATCTTTATATTCATCGAATGGTCCCCTTTTTATGATTAAATAACATATCGGTACACTGTTCCAAAACAACTATTATATTTTAAAGTGGGCACAAGGCGATTATTTAATTTTGAATCAATGACGCCACGCGATATTTTTTACTAGAAAATAGCTATAAAAGATTTCTCAACTTTATGTGTGAGTCATTATTTTTTAGAATGGATCATGGCGATGGAAAATTACCAACTAAAAATATAAATTTGACGGGACTGTTAAGCAATAAGCTGAACGGAATAATAGTATTTAGCAGAAATATGTAGAATAAACGCCCAATAATATAATCTTCGAAAAATTCTAAGCGTGCACATTAGATTATTTGTGCAACGATTTTTTCTATTTAACCTTTTCTTGTTAATTTGTTGTTATTATTTACATAATATATAGCCATATATATATATACCTATATATATATATATATATATATATATATATATATATATATATATATATATATTATGGTTGTACTCACTCCTATGCAACTGAAGATAACTTCTTGGGAAAAACAAGTACATATTGAATTTCAAATTCGTGTTTTCATAGAATTTTAGTTAGTTTTTTAACCCTATGTCAAGGATGTTATAGCTTGTGTTTTCAGCTTTATTGAGACTGAAATATATCAATGATAATTCAAATAACTCAAACTTGCCTTATAACTCGCCTTATAAGCT
The DNA here is from genome assembly GCA_030620095.1 of Kuschelorhynchus macadamiae. Classification (NCBI taxonomy): domain Eukaryota; kingdom Metazoa; phylum Arthropoda; class Insecta; order Coleoptera; family Curculionidae; genus Kuschelorhynchus; species Kuschelorhynchus macadamiae. The sequence continues at coordinate 512,627 of JAUTXW010003766.1, read as the reverse complement.
TCGTTTTGTACATTTTAAAATCCATAAACCAGTCTATAGTCTCTAGAATCTAATATTTTTCCGTTGGAATAAAACTTTTTTAATGAAGTGTATAATAATATAATATATAATCACATGTCATTACATTAATGTAATTTTTTTATAATTATTTATCTAATACTGAAAAACTATTTATAACATTTTTAAAAATAACTACAAATCTATTTGCCTTGTTTTAATGCATAAATACAGTATGGCAAACAGGATTGTCATCCATGTATGTTACAATAAACTATAGCGTAAATTTCAAAATGTGTTTGTTTTTTGCAAGAAGTTATTTCAATTTAGAAGCATAGCAGTAGGTACCGAAATGTTGGCCTAGCTAAAAAGCATTTTAGATCTAGCCCTGATTAGGACAAATACCCCAATAAAATTACCTCTTTTGGTTTTTAAACTAGTTGATCAAAACTACCCTTCCGTTTATAAAATTGCGGGGCTAGTTAGTATTTGGCGGATGTTAATTTAGAGATAATGTTGTCAAAAAGTTTATTCTCATAGCATTTGGTTTTTTACTTTGTTAAAGATGCTTTTTTAATATATCATGATATATTTTTATAGAGTTCGCTTTATTGATTTAAAATATATATTTTGTTATCTTTTTGATAGTTTTGATTTTGGTTTTTTTAAATTTTTATTTACCTTTTTTAACGATTTCGTCTATTTCATTGATAATTCTGTATATTACCTGTAGCTTTAGCGTTAAGTATGAATTTAATAAGGAAAACATTTTTTATTAAGTTAAATAACTATAATTTTAAAATTACATTAGTTTTAAAGTACTATTCTCGCTTGCCTACTTAATTTATTTCGCCAAATTGACGTAGACCTTTCTGGTGATTCATTCCTATTTGGTAGCGTTGCGTTTGATACTCGGTTTGATATCTAACCAAAAAACTTTCCCGTTTCTTACACATGCCAACCAGGTAAGGCAACTCTGCCTACAAACCTTCTCGTTTCGTACACGTACAGTATCCGCACCAATTCGAATTTTCTTTTTCATTGAAAATTTCGATAAATCACTTTATCAAAATTTATAATTTTTTTACTTCATTTTTTAATTGTATTTTTAAATTTTGTTTTTTCTGACATTTTTAATCGGATTTTTTGTGGACACTGTAGGTTAAAAAAACAATTTTGTCTAGGTATACATGCGGATCCTATTGTTTTTAGTGGCAATCTTAACTTTATACTACGGGGAAACAGTCATATTTATATTATTGCTTTAACGATGGTTTTATTAGCGAAGGTAGGTATATTTTTCCGACGGTACCAAACGAAACGGTATCAAACAGGAAAACACCCCTTTGGCCTGCTTCCAAAAATCTAGGATAAAATGATTCTAGCAAAGGACGATTTTTTTTTAACGATCGACTTTTTTTTAACGGAGTCGATTAGAAAAAAAACAACAATTCTGGCTCTTACTCTAAGGTTTGCGTTTTAAAAGGATATTTATTACTTATTTTATAGAGAAAACGTTCGTTATGAAAGGGCATTTATTACTTATTTTATCAAGAAAACGCTATAGAAAAAATGTATTGATAAATTTAAAAACACTATGGAACATTTATTTTTCACGCATGCATAATGCTATAGATAAGTATATCAATTCTAGTTTAAAAAAATATCTATTTTTTACATATAAATTGCTATATTATCCAAACTATAAGCCGATTAAACAAGATAACTGTAAAACACAAATCCTAAAATATTACTATTATGGCGCTTTACTTTAAAACTGTTTATTCCACATAAACTGCGTATTTATATTTTAATTCAACGTCAATAAAAAATGCATACATAGTTCGATAAAACGAAAAGGAAATGGCTTATCAGCACATGCAAATTTATATTTAATTGCTGGGAAAACATTTTACAATATTTTTTGGGCGAAAACAAACCTTACCGAATTCGATGTGTGTCAGTGATTCATTATTACAAGTTGAAATATTTGACACCAATTTGGTTATTTATATGCAAAGACATAAATATGTTTTTTTCTTGCTGCATTCTGAAGAATCGTGAATAATCCAATTTTTTTATTTCGATTTTTTTTTTTGGAAACAACATGGACATTGGAATTTCCCTTGGTAGTAATAAAATAAAGTTAACAAATATTTATCTTATTGAAATTAAGTATCGTGATTCATCACCACAGCCAAATTAATATTTGTGATCAGATTTCTTTAGAAATCTTTATCACTCTACGAGATCATTGTGAACAAACAAGATTATTAAGCAAATCTTCTACATATATCCGACAAACATCTAATCAAAAAAGGAACTGAAACCAATAATTTTAAAGGATTTTTCTCTATGGAGGTAAGTGAACAAGAAAATTAGACGTAATAGCTAAGATGACCTGATCAAAGAATTTTGGGTAGTTTAGATTAATTAGATTATTTTTTAATAGTATTTGAACAAAAGGCGTAAAGGCACGTGGCTGCCAATTATTTTAAGTAAGGTCTTTGATTTCGGCGCAATAGAACTGTGATCATTATATTGTCACACTATGGCCAATTACTTATCTCTTTTTTACTTCAATAATATTATAGGAATTTAATTTTCTATTAATGGGGTCAAAAGGCTACATATTAAATCCATTGTTTGAAATAAAAATACGCAAAGTAACTGAACTTGTCTAAAATAATATGTTTTTACCTATTTATCTCATCAAATATTAAATATAAATAATAGATGAAAATAAATAATAAATAATAAAAAAAAAGTAAAGAATTAGAAAACATTGCTGTTGATTAAATTTTATTGATGATAACAAATATTTTTTTTTAAATTGGTTTTGGAACCAACAATTGGAATTTGCCAGAAGTAATAATCACGTACTAAAATTAAATTACTAAAAGAATCAAACAAGTTTTAAATAGGTACCTACTTTATAATTTTCTTTGTGTAGAAGGTTGTAAAAAAGTATGACATTTATCTATTGGTCACTCTATAATTGAAAAGTACTTCCTACTCATATGACAATTTAAATACATGAAAATTCTGAAAACTACGTAAATATTTTGTTTGCTTCCATTTCCCCACTTTCCATTCATCTTTATAATATATATTATTACTGCCTCTTAAAAGAGCTCATCAAAATAAAACTGACAATTTGGCCAAAGGTTATGTTTCAGTTTAAAATGATTGCATGATAAATTGAATAAAAAAACTCGGACAATAGTTCCATTAGGCATGCATATTGACCTCCTAACAAACCTGCATAATTTTCAATAAAGTGCATTTGCAAAAGTCACATCGTAAATTAATACAATAAGCCGCATACGATCAATAAGTTCACTTTTCAGCCTAATTATAATTTTGAAAATATATTAAGATTATTTAAAATCCAGGTGATATTATAATTAACATTCCCTAAAAATATAAGTTAAACCACTATTTAAAAAACTTACCACATTAACACCAAACATTGCTAAGTTGTTCTCAAACTCTGACCAGGCTACATTTTCACTAGAAGGGCATATTTGAGGAAGCGGACTTTGCCGTTGATCATATCCTTTCATAGACTGGACGTACTTCACTGAAGGGCTCACTCCAGTTGGCATAGAATTTGACGGCATCTCGCTAACTTCTCGTGTCATATCATGCGAACAACACCGGTACAACTATAATATTATTGATCAGTTTTTTATAAGTCCTTCTCCAATGAAAAAAAAACTTAGAAGTAATCGATAAGTAGGAGATATCGGCGAAAAAAATGCCGATCTTATCACTAAACGAAAGTCAAAAAAGTTCCTCCGAATTGGAGTACCGTGGATAGATCGTGGTGTAATCCAAGAGCTATGAATGTAAACACGTCACAAAAACAAAAACACGTAGCAGCGCACGATTTTACTATTACTGTCTGAAACTCGCAGTGCGCTTGAATCGATTTGGCTGATACTGACCGAAGTCAAGATTCGACTGACTGAAAATTGATGTGACGTTACCCAGGGTATAGAGCTTCACTCCCACCCTCGAACCCTAACTCTAGCTTTTAACTCCGCCCTGTTTACCCTCTATTGGGGGTGCGCTTTAGATCATTTCTTGTGAGTCCTTTATCGTCGGCCAGTGGTTATAAAAGATATTTTTACTGGAAAAGTTTAAAAAACGGAGAGAAATATTACATTTTAAAGGGTTAAATAATCGGAAAGTAAAAAATTAAAAAGTTCGTTTAAGCTATAAACATTATAAAAAATGTTTTAAGATACTTAGATTCTAATGATTCTATTTACCTAGTTAACGTTTTTATTATTATAGAATCAGAAACGTTACTTCATATTTGGATACGAACTAATTTGCAATATATTAAAACAATACTGTCCATATTTTCATAAGGCTTAAATGAAAGATTGTATATTAGTTAAATATATAAACCAGCTATATATGAAACAAAACTGTTTTAGACACGCAACTCGAAGATTTTACTTTTCAGCACAAGTGCGAGAAAAACCTAATTTTTCTCACTGGTTCTCCCAAATAATATCATTTTGTAACTGAACTGTCAACTTTTTGACACGATTGTACAAAATAAGAGAGCTTGAATCTGTCAATGTGTCCGTAAGATATGTCGAGAGCAAAAAAGGGCTCTAAACATAGCATATTCGGAGAAACAGAGGTTACCAGTGAAAGAAGGTTCAATTAAGCACATTTCGAGGAAATATTCTATTTCCTATTAACAATTTCCATCGTAGATATATTTAGAGAACTGTACATAACAAACTCATGCCTAATAAACATACTTAATCTATAAATTGTTAAACTGGAATTGTTTGTAAGGTTATGAAAAACTTGTAGAAAGGACATATTTCAAAATTAATATCGTGCACAATATATTGTGCATATATAAATAAATTTAAAAGGTCTTAGAAGCTTAAAAGCTAAAGGACTATAGCAAATATACAACCCAAAAGTGGACTGAAGAATTTCTCATGTTGTAAGGTATTTTAATTACAAAAAAAGTATTTTTAAGCATAAAGGCCAGTCAAGCACGGTTAGTATTTGGTTGTGTGACTACTTCGGAACACCCTTTGACATCTTTAAATACAAATTTTTGTAGTAATACAGCAACTACAAATACTTTAGGGTTACAACTGTGTTGTCTACAAAGTACCCCAAAATATGAACGTATATTTTTGTTTTAATGCGACATGTCAACTGTGGTAAATAACATCTAATACTGTTGTATCAAATGTGGGATTTTTTCGCAACCGTGGCCTTATGTTAGGAATGTAAAAGTTATTCGGATAGTTGTATTTTTTCTACAAAATATTTTGCAGTATACAGGGTGTCTCAAGTAAAAGTTATAACATAAACATACAGTGTGACCCATTTAAAAGCGGAACACCCTCATATCTCAGGAATTAACTTCCAGGTTAGTTTCAAATTTTGGTAATGTGTATGGATTTAAAATATGATTATTTTGACATAGTCAACTTTGACATCGCTCATTGGCATGCGAGCCTAGAGGGGGAAATGGTACGATTATTATATATATATATATATATATATATATATATATATATATATATATATATATATATATATATATATATATATATATATATATATATATATATATATATATATATATATATATATATATATATATATATATATATAAAGATATTAGGAATTTTTTTGAACTAAATTTTGATTCTCGATTCTTACTCAGCATCATCAAGAACTCCCTTATACCAAATTTCAGCAAAAGAAATCATTCGCCTTGGAAAATACGAGCTTTCAAAAAATGCATTTTTTTTTTAATTTAAGGGCAGAAATCTCTTAAACGATTGTCTTGATCAAGAAACACTATTTTACATTTTTTTTATTATTTTAATGATCTTTATAGAATTTTAGTAAAAAAATTGCTTTAAGACATTTTTTAAATTTTTATAGTTTTAATGAAAATAATTAAGGAACACAACGCAGAGCCGAAGAACTCGAATATATTTTTAGTACGTCTTAGAACTATTTTGTTTTCTAATCTCGATAAAGAATGTAAAAATAATAAAATAATGTAAAATACTGTTTTTGATAAAAGCACGGGTTTTAGAGATTTCTGTCGTCGAAATGAACAAAAAAAAATGTTTTTTTGAATGCTCGTATTTCCCATAGCTAATGACCTATTTTGTTGAAAGTCGGTATAAGGGAATTCTTAATGACGCTGAGTAAGAATCGAGAATCAAAATGTCGGTAAGAAAATCGCTAATCTTTTTCTTAAAAATCGTACCATTTCCCCCCTCTAGGCTCGCACGCCAGTGAGCATTGTCAAAGTTGTATATGTCAAAATAGTCATCTTTTAAATCCATACACATCACCAAAATTTGAAACTAACCTGGTAGTTAATTCCTGAGATATTAGAGTGTTCCGCTTTTAAATGGGTCAAACTGTATGTGTTACTACATAGGACACCCCATATATTTGTGCTTTGTTGAATTTTTAAAAATATTTGATCAAACATATCTAATATTTAAAGTTATTCGGTTTATAACTTTGAACCAATGGGTTTTTTCGACAATATTAATCGATACGAACAAAGAACGGTAAGGAAAAACATAACCACATACGTCTCTATTTCTATCGGGTGATACTTAAAATATGTACCAAACCCGACGTGTGGCGGCACCATCTGACTGACCATATATATATATATATATATATATATATATATATATATATATATATATATATATATATAGCAATGACAATTATAGACACGTGTTTCTGACTTAAGGTCTTTATCAGTACAGTCAACTAGTTGAAAGACGTGTAAAATTAGCGCCAAAATAAATACACAAAACCACTCTTGAGGAGCAAAACCAACATTTGTGGTTACATCCGAAATCTTCGCTGGACTTGATACTCCATTACCATGAAGGACCATACATCACCACCTGTGGCGAAACTTATAACCCAACAGTAATAAATATATATATATATATATATATATATATATATATATATATATATATATATAACTCATAGTTCGATTCATAAATATTTTTTTACACATTATAATCGTCCGTGACCTGAATAAAAATATACGTCTACGAAAACTGTGTGTTAATGAATAAAATAAATAGAACTAACACCTAAAAAATAAGATGCAAGTCTGGGAGAAGCAAAATAACACAGATTTTGTGCTAAAATCCTTTACATAAATACCTATTTGTACAGACTAAAAAAAATGTTCAGAATACTTAAAAAGCTGTACTACACATCTTCTAATGTACCTCTAATAACTATTTTTTTTAAAATACCTGTTTGTATTTGAATTTTGTTACTTATTTATAGATAGAAACAGTAACTCAACAATATCCGTTTAAAATGTTTTTTAAAGAACTTTTTCCATTACTCTTCAGTGAAATCCTAAATTCCGTTAACTGAAGAGCATTTGAAATAGAAACCATTTCAGCAAAAAAGCATTTCTTTTGTCTAAAGTCGGTAAATATATCACTCAATTGTTTTTTCCGAAGCCCAAAAGTTTTACTTGGAAACTAAAATTTATCTCAGGGGGGCAGTGCCAGTTTACTTAAATCAAAATAAATTCTAAAAAAGCGGATAAGAAGAAAAATATCCCGTATTTAAATCTCAAAAAACAAAAGAATTTCAAATAAAAAAATAATGACAAAGGTTTTTTATCCAAGAAAGTGGAGGCCAACTTATCAGAAGGTGATATTAAATCAGCAGAAGGTCTGGAACTGCATATAGGGGGTCCTTTGTTGGAAACTGAGGGGGGGTCCAAAATTTGTTGTTACGCCGCTGTAGGTTTTTCACATATTATAAAATCTTTTGACAAACATATTTCTTAAAGTTGATTTTTTATTATTTTTAATATGATTAACAGGAGTGTAATTCTTCATAGAGTTAAACAGTTAGTTTCTCTTCAAGACGTGTTCAACGGGGGAACTCCCTAGGTCCCCCTTATTTTGTCTTGCATGTTAATCTATTATAAAATGATTAAAGTCTGAAATTAATTTATGATACCTTGATGATGGGACTATTTTCATAATATTATTGAAATGTCTTCCGAGATTGGTCTCAGGATGATATAAAAAAAATCGGTAAATTTCCTTTACCCGGAACTCTCCTCGTTATGAATATTTCCTTTTATTAGGAATAGTAAAATGTGACCTAATTTAGTTCAGTACATTGTTATTTAGGGACACACATATATATACTGTCTTTTCAAATATTTTTATTTGGCGACATTTTGTTTCGTCATATTGCATTCCTTCCAAAATTTTTCCAGTTTTTATTTTTTTCCTTCATCTTGGATTAATACCATAGTTTTTCTAATTCATCTCTATACCACAATTAGTTATGGCACACAATTTGAAATCAGTTCATTAAGTAGTTTTTTCAGGCTGAAATTTTAAATATTTTATTAAGCCGCCATTTTGTTCCGCCATCTTGAATTTCTACCAAAATTTTACCAATTTATTCCTACATATTATTTGCCTTTCGTGCAAAATTTGAGATAATTTGGAAAAGTACTTTTTTTGTAATAATTTTTTTTAACATTTAATTAGGCTGCCATTTTGTTTTCGCAAGTCAATCGGGTAAGTAGTTTTTTAGCTATGCCGCGAACAGACAGACCGACAGACAGGGAGACAGGCAGACCGGCGGAATCGAGAAAAACATGGCATTTAGGGACCTTGAAACGTAAAGCTCTGAAAAAAACTCGAAAGGTGTTTTTTTCACTATTAAAATACGTCCGTTTTACGAGGAAAATAAAGAATAATAGTGGATCTATTCATTTCAAAAAAATATATGCTGATTTAAATAGACGAACTTACTTGGTGGTCCTTTTTCAACGACAAATATAAAAGAATATCTAATTTCTAAAGTACAATTTTTAGACGATTATCAGATAATTTCTGTAATCTTAGTTTCATAAATCATATTTTTTATTCAAATTTCCTTTTTCTATTCCATGTTATCTACATTATTTACTTAGATGTGCTCATTACTGGACAGCAAATGATTCCCTTAAACAATATGACTAGGTAGTGAAAAATACAGTTCCAATTATTTGTGATTGCACAGTTAATCTTCAAGAGCAAGAAAGTAATGCCTAGCTTTATGCATGACCATCTTGGAAATCTTTGAACCAATTGCAGCTTTCTTATTTCCCTAGCTTAAAGGGTTGATCAGCTTGTATATGAACAACACGCTTGCACTTGCGGAAAAATTGTTGATAATATGGTCTTTCATGGGCTTAGCTGCAACAAAAGTGCAGGGCGTTTGTTTAGAGACAAGTTAATGTATGGTATTATCAGAAGAGCACTTGCTTCAGCTGAAATTTTAGCTGTTATTGAGCCTCCTGGTTTTTGCAGATATGATGGAAAGCGAGCAGAAGGAATATATTTAATTTCTTAGACGTCAAGAAAGGTTTTGCTCAGGGACGCCACTTGCAGATTTACTCAGACATCAGTCAAGGCGGGTATGGCGACATGTATAGCTGAATCACAAAAAAGATCAAAATATGAAGAATTGTAAGATTCATTTATTTTTATTCCGGATGCAAATGGAAAGTCTCATTTGCCCTTGGGGGAATAAAGCAAAACATCTAATTTTTGAAATAAGCAAAAAAAATTAATAACAAAAACGCAAAGACCTTCATTCTCTAGAAATTCAGTCTAGCAATGCAGAGGGGAAATGCGGCCTCAGTCTTGTGATCAATTCTTCCTAGTTCTGGTTTGGAAGAAAATTTGTTTATTTTTATATTTATATCTGATAATTATATTTAGTATACTTATTTAGGTATATTTTGAGCAACTGAGAAGAGGGACGCTATATATTTTCTTTTAGTTGCGATATGTCTAAATTTTTTGGTTATTTATTTATGTTGAAAAGTGGATTACTAGTAAACGGAATTTGAAACTTTCCAGGTCGCGCCAATTCAATAACATTTCAAAAGTGCATCGCAAAAACAGACTACTACTAATCTAATCTCTAATTTTTCTGGAATAATAAATAATATCATTCTTGATATATTACTTAATTTCGGATACATTTCTTTTATCAAATTATTGAAACATACGTACACGTGCTACTTATTATGCATTGTACCAAAAAATTATAGTACTTTTCAAGGCCTTGCATTGAAAATTTACGCACTGCTAGAATCTCTTTGGCTAGATTTATTTATTGGAGATAAATATCTGCTGCTCTAAAAATGTGCAGTGATAGTGGCATCTTTACAAAAATTAAAATATTAGATACATTAAAATATAAACTTTCATAGAACACTTGAAACACAACTTTGATATTTGGGCATCCATGGCTTTTAGTTCGATAGCATCATATATTGATTGTTTAGTATTTCGATACTTTTCCATATCGATGTTTTGTCGTAAACAATTTTTCTATTTCCATATTATTGTAAGAGAAATTAAAATAATAAAATATATTAGCCTCAGTTGCTTGCTGCACGACCGAGTTCAAAGAACAACATTAGTGTTATTTCGTTATTTAAACTGCTAGGTCATTGGGTAGGCAAGGGATAAGCTCTGAAAAATGTTCCCGTTAGAAAAGGATTAAATACTAATTTTTTGTTTAGATTGTTTAGATCCTTTTCAATTAAAACTTTTTTTTTATGTTTAGGTTACAAGGTATAATTTATTAGATATGGATTTATAGATTTATATATTTATATATATATATATATATATATATATATATATATATATATATATATATATATATATATATATATATATATATATCCTTCACGGATGCAAAAATACAATGTGTTTTCATTCCGGGTGTACATCCGTTCACTACTGTCGTTCTGAAAAGAACAGTTTTGCTGACGTTTCGCCAAAATCACATTTGGCATTTTCGAAGCTTTCTTTCTCGCGTCCGAATAGAGACTCTCTATTCGAATTCTAATGAAAACACATATTATATATATATATATATATATATATATATATATATATATATATATATATATATATATATATATATATATATATATATATATATATATATATATATATATATATGTTGATTTTTACTCCTTCACGGATGGAAAAATACAATGTATTTTCATTCCGGGTGTACATCCGTTCACTACTGTCGTTCTGAAAAGAACAGTTTTGCTGACGTTTCGCTAAAATCACATTTGGCATTTTCAAAGCTTTCTTTCTCGCGTCCGAATAGAGACTGTCTCTATTCGGACGCGAGAAAGAAAGCTTTGAAAATGCCAAATGTGATTTTAGCGAAACGTCAGCAAAACTGTTCTTTTCAGAACGACAGTAGTGAACGGATGTACACCCGGAATGAAAATACATATATATATAAATATATATATATATAAATATATATTTATACATATACATATATATATATATATATATATATATATATATATATATATATATATTTTTTTTTTTTTTTTATTTAAAATATTTTGGGTTTAGGTTTATGTAAAATGAAACTCCTTCTTCCTTCTTTTTTTTTTTTTTCTGTTTTACGTTACGCCTAACATAGTAGGCTTTTTTAAAATTGTATAAAATCATCATACTACCTAAAACAATAAAAACTAGAACATTAATATACAATTATATATAAGGACATTACGTTATTTTTTTTTCAGTCACTTCACTATGTATATCGGACAAAAATAAAATACACAATTAAGCGAAAAAGAATTCACTTCGGTATATGCATCGTATCTATAAACTCTTTACTCTCTTACCTATATACCAAAAGACTCTAAATTAGCACCATTAGATGTTATCTCTCTATATACATATCTCTGTATATACATACATCCCTGTAGAATTAGTAGTAGATATTTTAAAAGAAAATTGGAGTTTTCTTAAGGAACATACATCGCTTAGTCTCAAAAATTTTGTAGAAGCAGTAAATCTTACGTTAATGAACAATTATTTCCAATTTTATGACCAATTCTTTTAACAACTAGACGAATGCGCTAAGGGCTCCCCAACTTCTTCAACAGTTGCCCAGTTAGTCATGGAATACTTAGAAGAAAAGGTCTTTCAAATATAGGGTCACCAATCGTGTTTTTTAAAAGATACGTCGATGATTGTCTAATGGCAAGAAAATGAAATCATTAACATTTTAAATACTTTTAACAGTTTTTATCACAAACTTCAATTTACTGCTGAAGTAATAAAACGACAATACAATTAATTCCTTGGATATTTCTATTATTCCAGACTGTCAAAAAGGCACCCTCAAGACCAAGTGGTATACAAAATACACATGGTCCGGTCGTTATTTAAATTTTAATTCAAACCATCCGAAAAATCAAAAGAACAGCGTGATTAGAGGCCTTACCGACAGAGCTCTCACTTTAACATCACCGGAGTATCGCTCTGAAACATTAAATAAAGTTAGAATAATTTTAAAAGAAAATTGTTTTCCTGAAAAATATTTTAATAAAATCATTAAACAACGAGTTTTTAGACTGTACAATAAGAAAAGAAACGAAAAAATAAAAACTAATAATAATAAAACCTATGTTTTAATATTATTAATTTAACTTACACAAATGCATATTTTAGCAAAGCAGGATATCATTGTTGGCCATAAATCCCAAAATCGCCTATCCCATATATTTACTCCTTTAAAAAGCAAAGTACCAAATGAAAAAAGATCTAACATCGTATATTCAGTATCCTGTCTAAACTGCCCGAAGAAATATATAGGTATGACCACCCAGTACTTAGTAGACTGAATGGGCATAAATATTCCAAAATTGCTTCAACCGCTCTACACAAGCATAATAACATCCACATGAAGCCTACCTAAAGTCGATCGAGGTATGTAGCCAAAGTAAATTCTTTTTCATTTAATTGTGTATTTTATTTTTGTCCGATATATATTGTGAAGTGAGTTAAAACAATAACCTAATGTCCTTACATATAATTGTTTATTAATGTTCTAATTTTTATTGTTTTAGGTAGTATGATAATTTTCTAAATTTTTGAAAAAGCGTACTATGTTAGGCAAAACGTAAAATGAAAAAAAAAGGAGCGAGAAGGAGGTTTTATTTTACATAAACCTAAACTCAAGAAAATTTAAATAAAATATATTATTATTATTTATTTACATATATATATATATATATATATATATATATATATATATATATATATATATATATATATATATATATATATATATATTACATATATATATATATATATATATATATATATATATATATATATATATATATATATATATATATATATTTACATATATATATATATATATATATATATATATATACATATATATTTACATATATATATATATATATATAGTGCTACAGGTAAACTAATTGGCAACTCAAGTAAAATTGCTTAAAATTCGATTTCAATTTTCATTACTTGTAAACAATTTGTCACCAGATTTTTACATTTTGTGTTTTGTTAAAATGTGCATGATATCTAATTTTCAAGGGTTGCTTCGATCTGGTATATATGAAACACAGAACAAAAGTAATATTTTTTACACGAAATTTTCCGCGAGCAATAATTTGCAAAAGTTGTATACATTAGAACTGTGAGTGTTTGAACTTAATAATTGCGTTCAATGAAATCAAATTTTTGATATCTGATTAGAACATTATTTTTTTCCTAAAACTATTCATTGTTTCCAACAATTTCTCTACACTCACTAAAAACTAACTTTTTAGTTGTTTTGGCTTCTCTAAGTAAGACTTCTGTTGTAGAACGAAAGCTTTCACGGCTGTGGTCAATCAAGAAATTATGGTACTTGGGATTAGAGCATCTCAAAATCTCTGATGTTTTGCCTTCGATTGCATGACGCATCTTCAGGAATCTTTACTTTACAAAATCGGGATAATGAATGAGTTCGGAGAGACCTAGGGCGGCTATTGATAGTCGACCAATGTTCACAGAACCGTGATCCGGTGTAACGATCGATTTACACGTATGAAAATTGTTAGGATGCCTATAAATCTCAATAGATTCTCTAATTTTTATAGATTCACGAGACCAATGCAAGAATTTTGGTTTCTTTTACTTAATGAACATCAAATATTTAGAACTCTCCATAACAAAATGAATTACGTGGAGAAAAGACAACTACTTTTGCGCAGTTTTACAGACTCCCTAAAATACACAAGGTTAATGTACCACTTCGACTTATCGTCTATGCCTTAAGATCGCCACTTACAAAAGCGGTAAATATCTTCAAAATACTCCTAATAATTTTACAGGAAAAACATTCATATATTAGAAACTCTATGAAGTTTGTAGAGAAATTAAAGGAATTCAATTAGATCCAAAAAACACTTTAGTCAGTTTCGATTTAGATTTGCTATATACGAATGTGCCTATTAATGGTTCAATTTCCACGACTTATCTCACCATAATAATACTGACAACTCACTTTTACATCTATTTAAAGAGTCATCAACTTATTTTATTTTTCGAGGAACATTTTATGAACAAACCTCCGGAACAGCCACGGGATCTCCGCTGTCACCCGTAGTAGTTAATATTTTCATTGTAGCTTCTCAGGAGAAAGCCTTAGAGTCGTCCCCAATAAAGCGAAAACCATGGTTTAGATATGTAGAGGACACTTTTGTAATATGGCTGCATGGTTCAGAAAACCTCCCACCTACAACGGAAATTGAATCAGAAGGCACGATTCTCTTTCTAAATGGTCTTGTAAAAAGAAAATGAGATTATTCCTTAGCACACTCCGTATAAAAAAAACCAACGCATACGAAGAGATACCTAAATGCAAATTCACATCATAAATCCAATTGGTTATTCATTCTTTAGTTTACAGAGCTATGGCGATTTGTGACCAACATTATTTACAATCGGAAACAGAGAAACTGATTCAAGCATTAAGAGGGAATGGCTATTGCACTGACAATATTAGGCAGTCAATTAGAAAATATGATCCTACTCCATTGTACAACATTTGTACAATCATCAACACACACAAGAAAATTGGAGAATGTTTGCAATTAAAAAAAGACATTATTCCTTTGCCAACGGAAAGAGTATATACAAATCCTTGTTCCTGTCGTGATATCTATTTTGGAGAAACCAATTGTATAATCTTCTGAACATCGACATTCCTCTGGACATGTTATAAATGTAAAAGAAACCAAAGTTCTTGCATCGACCTCGGGATTCTATAATTGCAAAATTAGAGAATCTCTTGAAATCTATAGGCATATAAAGACTATAAATAGCCGGTCTAGGTCTCTCCGAGCTCATTCAGAGTTCCGACCACATAAAGCAAATATCCCTGAATATGCCCCGCGCAACGAGAATCATGATTTCTGAACTGCTATTATATTTGTTTTTTATTTATTGACAACGTTTGGTTGGCTAATATATCCAACCGTTGTCAAGTAAAAACTTAATTATAATTAATATGCATTGATCATATATATATTAGTCGTGTGCAGTCAGCCGTGTTGATGGGTGCACTGGGGCGTGAGGTCTAAGTGACTTCTCTATAGCAACGAGTGGCGTCCAGATGTTAGCCTTGTCTATTTGGAAAGGCGTAATATTCTTTTCCGTTAGAATTGCTCCTGTGCAAGGCTTTCGCCTCGGATCACTAAATAAGATGCCATTTGAACTACACATATTCTGCTAACCCTAGATCTAGATATTTCTACTCAATGAGTACGCCATCTGTGTCCAGAAATTCATTGGGGATCTAGTACATGCATTTCTTACTTTCATTCAGGTTTTCCGTGTTCCTTGTCGACTGAAATTTGAGAAATTTACAAGAATCAATCTTGAGTAAGTAGGTCTTGATATTTCTTATTTCATTTTGGGAATCCATACTATTGTTACAAATATTAAGAGCTTTAAAATAGAGGAATCTTAATATTTCTTCCTTTTTTTGCCTTAGATCTTTGGTTGGTCCTATTTTAGTTTGACGTGGAGAAAGAAACCAGCAATTTTTTGCTCTTTCTTGTTGTCTTGGTTAAGTTTAGTTAAACCTTCTAGTATGTTCCAGGACAAAACTAGTTTTTTATTTCTTTTTCGAGGGCTCAATCATTTCTTTCGAGATTAGTATACAATAAAAAATAATTTGACGTATTTCCCCGTTGTTCGAAATATTTTACTAATTTTTTCTAATATTATATTTATACTAAAAAAAATCATGTGACAACGTTGCATTCATATCCACATTTTTTTGTTGTCAAAGTATTTATCCCAACTATTTTAATTTGGTTTTCGCCTTCTCAAATTTTTTTTTTCCTTTTTTAAACCCTTAAAAATATCTAGGATTTATCCCATTACTCCCAAAATATAATCCCCGCGGGACATTGATCTAAACTGTTACTGGCGTAATTCTGAAATGAATCGGTATGCCGTTCTAAAGTTCTCGTGTCCGAAAATTTTGATTACAGCTCGGTTTGCACACACATACATCATTTCCTAAAAATATGTTTTTCGTGTTCCAGGGACTCTAAAACGAAATATTTTTTAATTACAATATTTCCTCTATATAACCCATGTATTTTATATGCAATATAATATGTAGGAAGTTATAAGGGATTCTTTTATCCCCTATAGGTCCTGTATAGTGGAAAAACATATTTATATATAAAGACAAAATTGCATTTGGTGTGTTTCAGCTTTTTTAAAACTAATTTCTTCAAAATAAAAAAATAAATATCTTTGTTTTTTTTAGGAGTATTAATATTCTTACGGGTAACTTATCTAGTGGGAAAAATATATACTTATATACAAAAAATTAAATGTGTTTCAATGGCTGATAAAAAAATTGGTAAATTTCCTTTAACCGGAATTTCACTCGTTATGAATCTTTTTTATTAGGAATAATGAAGTATAACCCAATTTAGTTACGTCTATCGTTATTTACTAACACACACACACATACCGCTACACGCATGCACACACCCACACACACACACACACATATATTCGTACTAGTTTATCCCTATATCACATATAATTTTTGTGCAAAATTTTAACTCAGTTGAATAAGAATTCTTTTAATAGTGATTTTTTAAACATTTCATTTGAGCGCCATTTTGTTCGGCCTTCTTGAATTCGTACCACACTTTTACCAGTTTATCTCAATATCACAGTTAATGCTGGTACAAAATTTAATCTAAGAAGTAGTTTATCCATACTATTTTTTTAAATACTTTTTTAGACCGCCTTTGTTTGCCACCTTGGATTCGTACCATAATATTATCAGTTTATTCCTATGTAACATTGTATTTTTATGCAAAATTTGAGGTAAACTGGATAATTAGTTTTTTAGTAATATTTTTTTTTACTTTTCACTAGGCTGCTATTTTGTTCAATTGCAATCGGGCAAGTAGTTTTTAGCTATGCATTGAACTGTGATACAGATAAACAGACCTAGGAAATTGAGAAAACATGTTTTTTGGCTTCTAGGGATGCTAAAACCTGAGGATATGTATAAACTGGAAGGATAATTTTTTACGATTACAAAGATTCTATTTAGCTGCCATCTTGAATTTGTACCACAATTTTAGCAGTTCATATCTGTGCCATTCTTACTTTTTGCTGATTTGTTATATATTTTATTAAGCCGCCATTTTGTTTCCGCATCTTGGATTCCAACCAAAATTTTACCAGTTGATTTTTACATAATACCTGATTTTTGTGTAATTTGAGTTAAATTGACTAAGTAGTTTATTAGTAATATTTTTTTTAACGCCATATCGAATTTTTACCAAAATATTACCAGCTCATCCTCATATGATCCTAAATTTTTAATTTATTGGGAAAGAAAACTATTTAAGCTATGCGGCGAACAGACAGACCGACCGGAAAACATGTTTTTTTGGCATCTAGGAACCCCATAACATGAAGAATCAAAAGATCATCAAAAACTTGGGAGAGTGATATTTTTTTTTACGATTACCTTTGCTTTCGTGAATTTCTGTACACGTACTTTCGTACTTTTCGACTTCAGTATGCGATGAAGACACAAAGGTGATATAACTCATTTTACGACAACCCAAAAAAGAGACCTAACTTGGGCTAACCAAACAGGCAGTCTGATTATTATCAAACAGGATTACATACAAAATTACTTTGCTTCTGCATTCATGAAACCACAGTTTCCGCTGAGATCCCGTCAACTTAATGAATGAATGCGGGTGCGCCCAAATTCGTATATCAATATAGAGGTGTTTTATTATCACGCCCAGTTTCTAATGAACGGAGATAAATTCTTCCCCCAACGTAAAATCATAAAAATTCGAGAGGTATTTTCCTCACAAGAGATATGGATTAGTATTTATCTATAGGTGTTTTCCCCGTTTTTGATAATTAACTAGTTTCTTTATTAAAATAAAGCAAAGTGCCAAACCCAAAAAGAAGACCTAACCTAGGCTAACCAAAAAGGCAGTTATCAGATACGATTACATGCAAAATTACGCATTTGGAAATTCACGAAAGCATAGTTAGTTTGTATATTAATATGAGGGTATGTTTCATTACCACGCGCAGTTTCGAATATATCTAACCGTTGTACCTGTGTTGACATCCAATTTCGAATCGCCCTCTAAAACAGACAATTGTTTAATCTGGCAATTAAAATTTACATTTAGTGAGCAACATACCTGTCATATAACCCAATCCGTTCGCCTACGCGGGTAAGAAAGGATCTTTGGTGAAGGAAATAAACCCTCGCGAGTTATCTTGGAAATAGAAAAACACGTTTTATTCCGTACCTAGAGAGATACTAATATCAAAAGACTTAAACTAAAAAAATCACTAGTAGTGATACTTAAGAAACTGCGTTTACATTGCAATTGTAATGAGTATAGGAAACAAAAAAACAAATAACAAAGGGTAATAACTTGTTGACAGCAGACAATCAAAGGAACCATAATAGCATTTTAAGTTAAATGTCTATGTTTGTTTTAATAAACATGGTAATATAATGGTATGATATATTATAGAGATTTAATGTACCTAGGTAATCCCCTAATTGTTTGGAATTCTAAGTATCTACCTGAATATTTCTAACTGGCAAAAATAAGCAATGATTAAATGTTAAGTTTATTGTACTAGGTAACTTTAGTTATAAAATTTGCCCAATTTTATTGTTTGAATAAAAGAGGTATTCATTTGTAAAACCATTGTTTAATCGCCGTCTTAGCAGCTAAGCGAATTAGGTAGCTCGAAAGCTTAGTACCTATTTAAACATATTCGAAAATATTATCATTATTTAAAGTGTACATAACTTTTGAATTTGTATGGTAACTGACTAAAACTTACATATTATGAAATAGTCGGATAGAATAGGACTTTTCTATAAAACGTATTAAGCAGGTCCCATATAAATTATTAGACAGTTGATAATAACGAATCCTTAATTGTTCCTGCATGCTTTTTTATTGATATCAATAAAACTGTTTTAATATATTGCTTATCAAATTTTAATTAAATAATATCAATCCATTGTTGGGTAATAATAATTAATTAAAATTAAATTCGAAAAGCATATTTGATACTATAAAAATATTTTTCAAGCTATACTTAGTAATATATGACTAATAGTATATTTTTATACAGTTTCAGTCTTGACTTTGACTTAAAGAGTCCAGAAAGGTTTGAAGCAGTTAATGTCATTTAAATATTTGCGATCTTCAATTTTGATAATTAAAATTTGATTTCTGGTGACAGATACAAAAATTACAGCCACGAGGTTTTAGATTATTGAATATTAAGGAGGTTGATTGATAGTTGAATTATTTTCCTGAAATACTGTATCTGTATGGCTTCTAAGTATACATTTTCGAAATAATGCATCTTACATATATATATATATATATATATATATATATATATATATATATATATATATATATATATAATATATAAATTCAATTAATAACTAAAGTTATTAACTTCGTAAGTCATTTTGGACAGCTCAGAGAACAATTTGAGATCTTTCTTATCTTAATTTTTTTAAATCTATCAGATGGCACAATCGTTTGAGTACCACTCGATAGTTTCCATTGGTAACCCTTTCTAGATTTTACGCAATGGGAACTGGTTGATATCTATTAGGGTTGTGTTCGAATAATTGAATATTTGACTATTTGAATAACCAAATGTTAAATTAATTAGATTTTTAAGTATTTAAGATTAATTATTTGATAAAGAGCTAACTGTTTACTATTCATTCACAATAGTAAGCCTTTCATTGGCTAGGAGCTACTTAGATTGACTTTTCAATAAATTTATTTTTTTTTCTATATATTTTATTTGTATTTTGTATCGTAGATTAGGTACATGTGTGTGTAGGTATTCAGATATATAATACTATTTATAATAGAAGTAATAATAATAATAATAATAATAATAATAATAATAATAATAATAATAATAATAATATCAATATCGAGAGCAGAGGTTTATAACGCAAAAAATAAGCTATTTAGCTTTTCATATAACTATCTTTGTGTTTTAAGATCAGATTACGAGAAGGAAAATAGTATAACATAAATATAGCCATTTAAGTTGAACATATTATATATGTTACAAAATGAAAACAATTTTTATTAAAACAAAAATAAGTATCTAGGTTCTATTTTAATTATAAAAACCCTAGTATACAGGGTAAGTATTTTTATATGAAACATAAATGCAAATATTATAAAAGGCTGCTAGTTATAGAATAAGTTTATATTTTGTTACATATATTTATTCTCAGTCAGTTCTCAGTATCAGAACATGTTTGAAGAGAAAAAAGATCGAGAAAAAACGTTGAAATTTCCATAACTAACCCGCCTAACCTAACCTTCTAACTTAACCTAACCTAATTTCATCACAACGAATGTCAATTATTAACCGCCTGGGATGTTCAACTTCAACTTAAAAGTATATTCTGCGAAATATCAAGTTTATATTACGTAAATACATATTCTGATATAACAAAACTGCAAAAGTTATAAGTGTGTTATGTGGAACACTCTCAGCAGCACTCAAAATTTACTTTAAGATGTAATTATTATACAAATCAAAGGTAATTTTGATTCCAAACATCTTTCGGACTGGTCCCATCGCCATGCTTGTTTTTAATTTGATGTGCGACGTTGCCATATTCATAATTAAAGAAATACCTATAAGTTATCATACACGTAAAACTAAATTGTTTTATAGCAAAACTGATAATTAATAAAAATGCGGATTAGGTTAGGTTAGGATTGGTTAGACTGTCTGTAAAGAATGCGCGCGGTAGCGCGCCAACCGAATTCCGAGTCTATATTGAAAGGGTGATGTTTCTGTAATAAGTATATTTGAAATTTCAAGTAGTCGTAATAGTAGTCGAATTTCGAATATTCGACTATTCAAATATTTAAATATTCAAATCTTGAAAGACAGATCATACTCCGACTAGACCATCTATCCGTTGTAAATTAAAATTCCCGTAAATGGATCCCAACTTTATGTTATTTTTGACGATTTTAAGCTATTACTCGGCAATCCTATTTGGCTCATTAAAACATAACTTTTGCATTGCATTTCTCAACAAGTAGACCTGTCATGTTTCTGGCAACGCCAAGCCAAATATTGCTGCGTGCACTCTAATTAAACGGTGACTCGAGCAGTTAATGTGATTAATTTATCTGTACCTGATGGATTGTCTATTCGAAGTTTAAACGGTCTTTGCTATTATTAAAGCCAGGCATATTTTTTATAATTATAAATAGAACCGAATTATTCTCAACTTGTGCGCCAAAACTCGGACGTACACCATTCTCAACTGAGGCGTAGAATTTACAAGTTTGTATAAATTCTTTTCAGCTCGTGAATAACCATAACGTACACTATTAGTTACATCAATGGCAACGAAAGAAATAGTCCTTGAATAAAATGAACATAATAGTACGTAGTACCAAAAACATATAATGCTCAGTTTAGACGATCCATCTAATGTTTAATATAACCTGCTAAATGTATCCCATCGCACGCGGGCTAATTTTCTAATCTGGTAGTACATAATAGACATATATACATTTATAGTTTTATGTCTCTGAAAAGTCTTAACTAACCAAATCTAATATAAGATGTGGTTCAAAGTCAAACATAATGGTTTATTTTATAAACAGAATATTACACAAACATTAAAGTATTTTTTGTAGATACTGATCAAAATACGGTATTCTTGTAATACTGTAATATAACATACACAAGAAAATTTAAAGGCATACCGAGTCGAGAAAAGACCATGGAAACTGAATTTAATTTTTAGTTATTTTAATGAACTGTTATCACGTATTAAAAGTAAACAAGAAAAAAGCAGTTAAAAACAAAAGAAAAACTTCTTTGAAAAATATTATTAAAGATTATATTAGTGTGTTATTAATATTAGTAGGTACCTTAGTAATAATCGAGCTACCCTTCACAAGTCCAGACTCAGTGACATTAAAACATCTAATTGCCTCCGGAAATTATTGTTTGGATATTCATATATTTTTAAGAATACATTTTAAATGCTTTTATATAAATATTTAGGTAATATTTCTTCTTGATCCGCCTTCTTCTAATGAAGGACGGTGATCCAAATGACTATCTGAATTCTAGAAAATGCCGCACGAAAAATGTTTGTTGATGTGCATCCAAGCCACCTTCCATTAGCCAGGAGTTCTGGCGTCTTCCATCTTTTTCCCTGAACTTTTCCTTCTATAATGAGCCTTAATCTCTTGTATCTCTCGCCTCTCATAATGTGACCAAGATAAAATATTTTTCACAGTGCTTAACAGTTCATTTTCTTTGCTCATTCTTCTTAGGACCTCGACATTCGTTACTCTGAGTGTCCAAGGTATTTTCAATATTTTTCTGTAGAGGTACATCTCAAAGGCATTGATGCGCTTTTCTATAACCCGGTCAAGAGTCCAAGACTCGCAACCGTGTGGTAAAACACATAAAATGTTATCAACCACATTTTGAGGTCCAGGTTGATATCTGTTCTAGTAAAAAATGCTTCATATTTATGAAAAGTTTTCCTCTCCTTCTTGATTCGTGATCGAATTTCTCTTCCTATGTTACATCTATGATTTATGCTGGCGCCCAGATACTTAAAAGACAACACTTGTTCGGAGACAAAATTTGGAAGATGCGAGCTATTTAAGATTTTAAACAACTATTAGTGATCCGGTACTGTAATATTTATTACATAACATTTTTTTTACCTTTGAGAAAGTTTTCATTTATCACATGTCACTAAGAAAAGCTTGTTAAGACGTTTCGTAATTTATGTGCATATCCTATAGAAGTTATTAAAAAAAAATAAGGTCATCAGCGAATTGGAAAAAATTACAGAGAGATAGTGACTCACTAATTGTGTTAATAAATACATTGAATAAAAGAGGCCCGATGTGTGATCGTCGTGAAAAGGCCACGACACTTACATCTGCAAACTTTTGCAAAATAATGCAATGACTCACCCTGTCAAATGCCTTGGCGAATTCTCTGTAGATTGAATCCATCTAAAATCCCTTCTACAAGCGGTTCAACAAGAAATATCTGTTTAGGTTATTATATTAGGTAAGTGCATTTAGTATTTAGAATGGTCGACAGTTGAATATTTCCCTTTTTATCAGTCTCTATAACTTCATAAGTAGTGGGTGGAGGTCGCAAACAAATATAGTTGAGCCTCAATAACCCAGATATTGTATCGATTTATTACTATAGGCATTAAAAATATCAGGTGTTCTCCCAGGTGGAAGGTAGGCAGCAACGATTAGTGCCTACTGAGACAAAAATATGTTTAATAATATTACTAAATAGTTAAGAGAAGCTGTCTTGGCAACTTAATGTGTAGCGCTGCAAGAACGCCGTCTCTTCTCTCGAACTTGCTTAAAGGTATACTCAACGTATGACAGTAAGAACGGGACCGGTTGCAGTGCGAGAACTAATTATGTTAATAACAAAAGGGTTTCCTCATCATCTGAAGAAGATAAATGATGATTATACACAATCCGAACAAACACATGATAAAAACATGCAGCTCGCACTGGACACGTTAGCAAATGCAAAGCAACTTTTCGTTTACGCATGAAAACGGCTCCCGTAGTCCTGCGTTGGTTTCTCAACTCAGAAGACCTATCTTTTATATAGGGCAGTAGTCGAGTCCCAATCCACAAAATCAATGGTTAACCATGTCTCGACATCAATTATTGCACTGTATTATTAAGATAAAAACGTGGTTTGAAAATGCAAAAAAGCATCAAACAACACGATAACATTGACTTTACTCAACTGGCTTTAATAAAAAAGAGTTAAAACTATGTTGTTTTTAAATTTGACTCAGCAGTTTGAATTCCGCTCCACATTTACTGTGGCCAAATTGGTACTAAAAGTAGGGCTGGAAATGGACCGGAACGGCTTTCCCGTTTGTGAAAAAAATAAATTAATTCGTTCATAACTTATGAATTTTTGCGTTCTCGATTTTACTTTTACTATAGTAGATCGGTAAAATACAAATACAAGCGTTCCGGTTATTAAAAAATCCAATTTCCAGCATTGAATATTTTTTCTATTATTAATGTGCCCACATACGCCAACACTAACCGTTCATTTTCAACTAAAAATATCCATAATTTAACACCTACAATTTTCTGGAATCAAAAAATTCCCTGTTTTTTCCAGAATATCGATTTATTTTATTCTCCGTTGAAATAACTTTGCTGTGACTGAAAAGAGGTTAAACGAATAAAAACACCGTAAACAAAACTATTCATAAAATTTCCAGCGATGTTTATAAACGAAAGCAATTATTGCCTTGGCGATTTCATAACAGAACTCGATCTCGTCCGATTCCTCCAGTAAAAAACAACTTTATAGCTTTTTCTATTTATACGAAAAAGCTATATTTCCGATATACACATACATCGTTTTTTATTTATTTTGCCATAAAAACGGCAGCCTCGGCGGCGCCCGCAGTTTTAGCCGTAGCCCCGGCTCATTTTTATAATCCATTAAACAGTTTCATCATTCCAGTTCAGCTTTTATTGCAGCTTTTATTATATTCCTTAAAAATAACGATTATATTTTAATATCTCTGCGGCGATCGAGATTTCAGTGGAAAGCTCTAAAACGCAAATAATCTATAGCACAGTGGGAAGAAGCTTCGAAAATAATAAGGTCGGAGATTATTTGCTAGAACAGAAAATAGCTCTTTCGTAAAAATAATGATTTTAAACTTATATTATCTAAGTACGATCCCTTCAGAGTATATTTTGATTGTTGAGTGTCACGTGGTGTTTTTCGTTATTTAAAGAAAATAATATGGTTCTGCATGACGTTAGCCTTGATTTTTCAGTCTCTCATACACAGGGTGCAATTTTATGTATTGTACTGAAGTAAATTTAGTGTCTCCCATAGTTATATTTGCAGTTATATTGCGGATATCGTTTTCCTATACTTAATTTTTTTATGAAAAAGCATATTTGGCGTGTGAAGTATATAAATGTGTCGACTCCTATGAAGTTGAGATTCAATGCTTTTTTATTAATATTGGATGAGACCTGTCAGAGAATCCCAGATATACCGTAGATCAACCTGGAGAAAAACTCATTTTTTGAGTCAGTAACAACGCTGAAAATGGAGAACATTATCCTTATGGATAAGAAAAAAGCTAGTGCAATGGATGGTATCACCGTATCAAGTGTTAAGCATCTTCAAAAAGAATGTGCCATAACCCGTGAAAAAGTCATTAATATGTCATTCGAAAGTGATGCACTGCCTGATAAGTTAAAAATAGCTATGTGCGACCTTTATCTAAGGATGGTGATTGTGAAGTTCCCTCAAATTATCGACCAGTATCTATGCCTGTGTTTTCAAAGATATTGGAAATGTGGATCCAAGAGAGATTGCAATTGTTTTTGAATATCCATAAATTATATGAGGGGCAGTATGGTTTTCGCAAAGCTGGAGACACATAGATTATAGTAATAGATTTGATATCAGATATATAGTTAAAAACTGATAATAAAAATATTTGTTCTTTAGTGTTTGTTGACCACAATATCCATATTTAAAATTTGCTAAAGGAGGAGTAAGGGAGATTCCACATCAGTGGTTTGTGCACTAATTAACAAACAGAAAATAATATGCCAGTGTTAACAACGTCAGCAGTGCTACACAGGTCATTAGTTGTGGAGTCCCCCAAACTCAGTACTAGGCCCAATACTCTTTTTATTATACATAAATTCAATTAGCCACTTACCATTGAATGACATAGTAAAGTTGTACGCAGATGATACAATAATAGTTTATAGTGGAAAAAACATTAATTTAATAAAATTGCATATTGCTAGTGACTTAGGTAAGGTAAGTCTCTGGTTAAAATCTCATAAACTCACGGCAAATATTGAGAAATCTTCCTTTATGTTTATTCGCAAAAGAAATCCTAATAATAACCGTGTAATAAAATTTGAGAACCAGATTTTAAAAAATAGTAGTGAAATTAAATATGTAGGTCTTTTAACAGACAGCGCATTATCTTGGCCAAAACATATTAATCATGTCAGAAAGAAAATGGCAACATTTATTATTATTCTTCATAAAAAGGGAATTGCGTCAACAACTTTACTACACCCACATATATAGCCATCTGCATTACCTGATAACTGTATGGGGCACGGCTTCTGATTGTTATTTGCGACTATTAAGAACTCTTTAAAATAGAGCAGTAAAAAATGTTATCAGATTGTCATCTAGATATTCTACGTGAGAATTATAAATAAATTACTTAACACCGATAATATCTATAGGTTGAAAAATTATTCTGTTATGTCCATCATATTTTTAATAAAACTAAACAATCTACTCTTGAATTTGTTAAAGTGGTGATGTACATAGACATTGTACTAGACAAACAAATAACATTTACTTACCACAAGTAAGTCCAAATATAGGTATTAAGTCCATCTATCACAATGGTGTAAAATTATTTAACAAATTGCCTAAGTCTCTATAGAGTATTTGAAAGCGGGCCTATTTAAGAGGAAATTGAAACAACTTTCTAGAATTACTGTAAAATTTCTTTATTAACAGTTGATTAGAATAACAATAGATTCAATGCATTTTATGTAAGGGCATTTCAATTAACTTCCTAATAGTTGTGATATTTAATTTTGTTTTTTGTTGTATATAGATAGTTGTTATTTTCTTTGGCGTCAAATTAAATTACATTTTTTAGCGTATTCTAAATAAATATATAATTATTTAGAATAAGCTGATTCCTAGTATAAGATTTTTTTACATGTATTGTCTTGGAATCAATAAAGCTCTTTTAAAAGTAAAAGCTTCATGTCACACTTTGTCGAATGTCTTAAAGATATCATTCAATATGACCCCTGTCTAGTTTCGGTTCTTGTGTCATGCTTTGCTGTTTGAACTTGTGTAGTATTATTATATATGTCACCTTGTCCAAATGATGTATCAGACTGAGAGAGTTGTAGTTTGTGGGTGTTTTTGTGATCTTTCTGTGATTAACAATTACGTCCACTATTTTCATTTGGGTAGAAAATGCTGCAGTCTTTACACATTTTTCACAATATTCGTGAGTTCAGAGATTGGTTTGTTTGGAAACTGTTTTAGGTTTATGTTAGGAATACTTTTTTTTTCAAATATTTATTAATTTTATATTTAGCGCTGCAATATGTGAATATTAAAACATTCACACAATATTTCAATACAACTTATAAATTCTAAACATAAGATATATAGGTTAGACTCTATCAAAATTTGACAGCCACTGTAGTTTTAAAATTACACATGAAAATTATAAAATAAAAACTGGCAATCCCGGCATGACTTGGCGGTGTGGATAATTATAAATTACTTATCTGGAAGCTCTGTAAATATTTTTAGTAGCGCAGCTTAAAAATAAACGTACAAAACCGAATTAATTATCACTACCTAAGGAAAAATAAAGCGTCAAATACTGTTATTTTTTACAATCCGTCATGAATTTATACTAGGAAAGTATTGTAATCCTGAAAAAATCACCCTCCGAGATTTTTTCAGATCTTCACGGTTCAGGGTCCCTAGATGAAGAAAAACATGTTTTCTCGATTCCGTCGGTCTATCTGTCTGTTCACTGCGTAGCTAAAAAACGACTTTCCCGATTGACTTCAAATTTCGGTCAAAAGTTAAGGGTCATATGGTGATGATCTGGTAATATTCTGGTAAAAATCCAATATGGCAAAACAAAATGGCAGCGTAGTGAAATGTTAAAAAATTATTATTGAAGTACTGCTTATCCAATTTATCTCAAATTTTGCAAAAACATCAAGTATTATATTGGAATCAACTGGTAACATTTTGGTACGAATCCAAGATGGCGAAAAAATAGCGGCTTAATAAAATATTTAAAAATTCAGCTTGAAAAATCAGCTTAATGGTTTGATTTCGAATTGTGTATAGGGATCAACTAGTAAAATTGTGGTACTAATTCAAGAGGGCCGAACAAAATGGCGGCCAAATAAAATGTTTGTAATCGTGAACAAATTATTCTCTCAGGTTTTACATATCTTCACGTTTTAGCGTCACTAGATGCCAAAAAACTTGTTTTATCAATTCCGTCGGTTCGTCTGTCGGTCTGTGTGTCAGTTCGCGGCATAGCTTAAATGGTAATTACCCGATTGACTTCAAATTGTGACCAAAATTAAGGGGAATATGGGTAATATTTTGATAAAAATTCAATATGATGGAACAATGTTAAAAAAATTGTTAGAGTGGTGTATTATTTGGGGTTAAGATTCAGTAAAAAAAAACAAAAGTATATTTTTAAATAGTCGACATTTCGCAAATTTATTGTTGCATCCTCAGGACACATAGATTCAATATCCTGCATCAAACCCATATTATCAGTCTTCACCTACTCCGTTGGTCCGCAGATATTTCCCAGATATTAAGTTTTTAAATGGTTTTCGTTAACGATCTTCTTGTTGTTATGTTAGAGTGGTGTATTATTTGGGGTTATTGTGCAGTAAAGAAAAACAAAAGTATTTTTTTAATTGTCGACGTTTCGCAACTTTATTCTTGCATCCTCAGGACACATATATAGATTCTATATCCTGCGTGAAACACATATTATCAGTGTTTACCTATTCCGTTGGTCCGCAGACATTTTCCAGATATTGTGTTTCTAAATGGTTTTCGTTAACGATCTTCTTGTTGATATGTCAAACTGGTGTATTATTTGGGGTTAGGAACCAGTAAAAAAAAAACTTTTTAAATTGTCGACGTTATAGATTCTATATCCTTCAGGAAACCCATATTATCAGTCTTTACCTACTACGTTGATCCGCAGATATTTCCAAAGCAATACATTTTTTAAATGGTTTTCGTTAACGATCCTTTTGTTTTTATGTTAGGATGGGGTATTATTTAAGGTTAGGATCTAGTAAAAAAAGTCTTTTTTAAATTACCGACGTTCTGTATCTTTATTGTTGCATCCTCAGGACACATAGATTTTATATCCTTCATGAAACTCATATTATCAGTCTTTACCTATTCCATTGGGTTGCAAATATTTCCCAGATATTAAATTTCTAAATGCTTTTCGTCAGCGATCTTCGTTTTGTTATGTTAGAGTGGTGTATTATTTGGGGTTAGGAACATTTTGTTTAAAACACTGCTTATTAGGTTAAAAACAATAATGAACCTTCCAACAATCTCCTCCAAACAGGATAACTCTCAGCTTACTTTAAAGGATAACCTTACGTTGGGTCAATGTTCCCGACTTTATTTTAAAAGTAAAATCATATGAAGTCAAATCCAGACAACGATTAATATGAATAATATTCTGAAATATGGGGGCAGTAGCAGCAGGTAGCGGTCATCATGGAACCGTTGAAACCTGTCTGACTTTTCCGACCGTGCGGAATGGCACTGCTAAAATTATTTCTCCATTCACTTTTTAAGAAGGGGTAAGCTGGATATTCTTATTTAGGTTTTTATGAATGTGGCAGTAGTAAAAGTTGCTATATAATAGAATATTTCTTGTTTATTATAAAAAACATAATTTCGATAGAAATCTTTTAAAGCATATGGAACAGTGTCACCTTATTCACCTGATATTGTCATTTGCTTTGGTGGCAACTATGAGAATTTTCTGCCAACGGAAGCCTCTTAAATAATTTTCATCTTTTCGTGCAAAAATTATGATAACAATGAAAAAAGAACTAGTATTGATAATATCTGTAGGTTGGGAACTTTAAATAAAAAAAATTATCAAAATTTGTAAAGCGGAGCTGCTGGCGAAACCGAAGAAAAATCGCCCTGTGTTATAAATTTATAGATTATATTCCTAATACTAAAAATATCCGCAAGCAAAATAATTTTTCAATTTCTAATATTCTGATAAAATGTTTCGGAAGTGAAGCAAATAATATACAGTTTATCTACGGTTAGGGTTTACAAGAAGACAATTTTGAGAAAAATTGAAATTTTCGAGAAAAGGTTTTGATTCTTAGGATTAGACTATGTCAGATTGGAATTACTATCCAAGTTTTGCCTTCAACCCCACGAAATGTCTTCAGTGATCTTTACTCCACGAGATCCGAACGCTGAGTGAGCTCGGAGAGATTCAGAATACCCGACTTGTGTTCATTGAACCGTGATCCCATGTTAAGATCGTGTCCACCTGTGGTGCAGACCCTAATCCGTATCTCTACTGAAGTTTTTTTTATATATTTAGTTATTTAATTCTAGCTAATACTACTGAGAGAAACCTATATTCAAATTTTTTATGTTTTCATAAAAAACAAGTTATACCTCAGTTTTCGAAGAATTTATTTCCTTACTAATTTTTTTCACCTTAATATAACATTTGTCAAAAATATTGTGAACGCATGCCTTAACTGTAAAGCTATTTATTTAGTACAGTAGATAAAAAAAAATAATTATAATTTGTAATCATACAAAATAATATTTTTTCTATTCACACGGCCTCATTTTATAATAGTTTACAATTTCTTCAATGGATATTGATTAAATAGCTTCACTTCAATTAGTCTGATGTATACTTTGCTTAATGTGATCCCACAGGTAAATATCATTAAGTATAGTCAAATCAGGACTCCATAAAAGAGGACCGTGCTATCAATCTATCGCTGTCCAAATTGGTTGTTTAGGAAATCAGAAACTTCAGCTGCGAAATGTGATGGACTCCCATCTAGTTGGAAAAACTGAATTCAAATGACGACAATTCTGAATGATCTAAGAAAAATATGTTTAGCCTCCGAAGATTGCAGATGCCGTTAAAACACAATCATTATATCTTGCACACCAAACATTTACTTTAATATAACATAAGGACTCTAAATCCTGTATTACTTTTGCTTCAATATTTTACATATCGGGAAATTACTGTTCCATTCGTTGAAAAAGTATATTCGTCCGAGAATATTCCTGAGTTATGAAAAAATGTATTACCAGCTGCAGATTCGTTTACCACCCATAAACAAAACTATAGTCGTTGCCTTAATTACCTTCTTTCAAAGTATGACTGAAAAGTGGTTGGAAATATTTAATTTTCTTTTAAAAGTTTAAAAGCCGTATGCAGCTTTTTTGAGCAATTTACAAATCTTAAGCTCGTTCCCTTATTGAAATACAAGGATTTCTTCCGCAGAGTATAAGACGCAGAATCATCCTCATAGTTTTCTTATCAAATTTATGACTGAACCAGTGCTTCTAAACTTTTTGATTTTTTTTGAACCCCAAATTCTAGAAACATGAACATTTGGGTACTTGTCATGGAATTTGTCAATAACGCTTAAGGTTTTGAAAACTAAAAATAAACGAAATAGTATTTTACGAAAACAAAGATTTGAATGCAACTTTTTATTCTGACTATAGCTTTTTCAAATAATATTTTCCTCTAAAATAAAAAATAAGGGGTAGTTTACTTTTTGCTAAAATTAATATTTGTAAACCTTTTTATCACCCTTTATATGACATGTAAGTCGAAAATAGATAACATTTTAAAATTGTGGAACGCAGGTTTATATGACCCTCTATTAGAGAGACTGTAGAGTATTCGTATTGCATATTTTGTAACAGAAATATGTTTAATATGCGTACTAGTGCCCCAGTTTAATATGCCAGAGCGCAAATAGGATTGTATAAGGTCAGTAAAATGCTTTGACTGCAATGATGTTTTAGAAATCTTAAGCATTGAATTGCGCAACTTATCGCAAAGGTCGTCAATATGGGCATGGCACTGCAGTGCACTGTCAAAGCTTAGGCTTAACAATCTAACCTTGTCTGAGGGTCTCATTTGATTTGGTGCACCATGTTGGGCATCACTTAAGTCACTTTCCAAAAGTGACCGTATAAGTGATCTTAAATGACCGAGTCGCTTTCATAATTAACCGCCCATTTGTAACAGTGACCGAAATTCGCCAATTTTTGAAAATGACTGCATAAATAATTTAATATGACCGATTATTTAACTTTGTAAGTAACAGATTTCACTGATTTTGGAAAATGATCGCATAAAATCAACCTTTTAGACATAATTTCGAACGTATTTGAAAATGACCGTATACATGACCATAAGTGATCGAGTCTTAAATATCATAAGTGACCAATTTATAAATGACCGGTTATTTGCCAACCCTAACTTAAAGCGAGTGCAACTTGCATTTAAATTGCCTGGGTGTGGGCTGGGGCGCCAGATCTTTGGTTAAAAGGAAGTCAAGAAATGCTGGTGTGTTAACTATGGGACTAAAAATGTGAGTTCCGTAGATATGTTTACATTCGAAGCACAGTGCGGTCCCAGCAATTGCAAGAGTACAATAAACATAATTTATTTGTGTATATTTAAGTATATCTTGCAAATGCAAAGACTTTTTGTAGGAAGGTTATTTGACCTTATATGATTAATAAATTTAATGTCATCCAGATGTTCTCCAAAAAAATCTAAATAAAAGTGAAAAGCTAGACAAGAAATATATAATATTTACAAGTAGTTTAAAGGTAGTAAACAATACAGAATGTCCACTAAGCTCATTCTTTTAAACTTAACTATATTTATTTCTTTGATTTCACAAGGTTTTGAATGGTAAATGTAAACTTGTGAGGTTACACTTGAAAATGATTAGAGATATTTGAAATCTTGTAAAAAGAAAGAAATAAAGATAATGCTGGTCCGACAGAACGAATTTAGTGAACCTACCAGCCTATTAAAGAAACTAAAAATAAGCTCTTAAACTATCAAAATATAAGGATTTATTTTTGAATTCGTACCACAATTTTACCAGTTAATATCTACATCGCACTTAATGTTTGCACAAAATTTGAAATCACTCTAATAAGTAATTTTTTTCAGGCTGATTTTTAAAAATATTATATTAGGTCGTCATTTCTAGTAACAATAGCCAGTTCTATGTAACATTTAACTTTGTGCAAAATTTAAGGTAAATCTATAATTTTTGAACAAAATTTGGAGTCAATCGGGTAAGTCGTTTCTAGCTATGCCGCGAACAGGCCGACAGATAACCGGACAGACAGACCGATTATAAGGTACGTTTCTTAAATAATAGATCTATCAAATTCGTCAATACTATGACTAAAAAATGATATGTCTTAAAAAGATTTACTACTTAGTTCTGTAAATTCCTAAAGACTTTAGTCACACAGGATATTTTAGATAACAATAACGTTTTAATTCAATAACTTTATTACACAAACAGTGTGTGACGTCAAAACAGAAAACATTACATAATATAATTTTTGAAATTATAAACATTATAAACAAATTACAAGTTCGTTTAGTATTTTATTCCAAAATAGGTTTTTAAATGATGTCATTAGCTCTTTTCCAGTGAATCATTAACACTTTCATACTCTAAAGAATTAATAAATCCCCTTAAAGACCTCGTGATTAGCTCAAAACTCCTTTGGAAAGTATTTTAGGATTTTTTAAAAAACTTGTTAAGGATTAATGAATCACACCATTGTCATAGACGTCATTATTTGGAGAATATTTTAATGACTTCAAAGTAAAAGCAAATTTTGTCAAGGAAGGTTTTAAAAGTAAAATAAATTATTATATTATTCATTGATTTTTATTCAAATTAGTTAAAAAAATACTGGGTTTTACTGAGTTTAAGAA
Organism: Kuschelorhynchus macadamiae; assembly: GCA_030620095.1. Taxonomy (NCBI): domain Eukaryota; kingdom Metazoa; phylum Arthropoda; class Insecta; order Coleoptera; family Curculionidae; genus Kuschelorhynchus; species Kuschelorhynchus macadamiae. Next base: position 478,451 of record JAUTXW010003766.1, on the reverse strand, counting down.
GTACTGTGCATTAGTAGCAGTATATATATTTTCTTAAACTGTGTTAGTAGCATACTATACAAATAATACGCATAAACTTTTTTTAGTTTTAATTCATTCTGTGGACTGAAATAATGTAGTTTAGTATGTAACTCTCAGAACTAAGTCTCAGAACATCTATTTATGTTACCCGTTTTTTTTTTCATGTTTTTCCATTAAAAATTATTCTGCGTGTATAAACATTTGATTTATAACAGATGATCTAACGTCAAGAATATTAAAATTCTAATTATGAACAGATTATAAACTAGTTTAACTTACCATGTCAACCATGTAAATGGTGATTTAAATGCTGTCGTTAGTTTTTTTCAATTAATATACAAAGTGAATCAACCACTAAATAAAATAAATTTACGGTTGGCAAATAAAATTGTATCTGGGCTTTTCAACCGGTATTAGATTTCTTATTTCGAACAGAAGGTGATTTAGAACCACTACTCACAATACTGATGTAACTGGTTAACTACCACTCTCCGGGTTCTCGAAATATGGTATAAAAATAAATAAATTGAATTTTAAATAAAAAAAAACTATATATTCGATTCTTGAATTTCGCTTCCGGTTTACCCAGAAACGACATTGGACGCAAAATGGGTCTGCATAATCATATAACATTTTATCACAGATCGATATAGAGCTCATTGTCCTGATTGCAAAAATATATAATCTTAAATATTTATCTTTTACAGTTTCCGGGATATTCGGATTTGAACGCTACTATATAGTTTACCTTTAACTTCCCTCGCAAAAGTATTGTAATCGTGAAAAACTCACCCTCCGAGATTTTTTCAGAACTTCACGTTCCAGGGGCCCTAGATGCCGAAAAATATGTTTTCTCAATTCGTTCTGTATATCTGTCTGCCTGTTCGTGACGTGACTAAAAAAACTACTTACCCGAAGGACTTCAAATTTTGGTCAAAAATTAAGAGTCATATGGGGTTGACCTGGCAATATTTTGGTAAAAATCCAATATGGCAAAACAAAATGGCGACCTAGTACAATGTTAAAAAAATTATTATTAAAAAACTACTTATCCAATTTATCTCAAATTTTGCACAAACATCAAGTATTATGTTGAAATCAACTGGTAACATTTTGACAGGAATCCTAGATGGTGGAACAAAATGGCGGCTTAATAAAATATTTAAAAATTCAGCCTGAAAAACTGCTTAATGGATTGATTTCAAATCGTGTGCCATAATTAATTGTGGTGTAGTATAAGGATCAACTAGTGAAATTGTGCCTAGTGAAATGTTAAAAAAATTATTATTAAAAACCTACTTATCCAATTTATCTCATATTTTGCACAAACATTAAGTATTATGTTGGAATCAACTGGTAAAATATGGTACGAATCCAAGATGGCGGAACAAAATGGTAGCATGATAAAATATTTAAAAATCAAAAAACTACCTAATTGATTGATTTGTGTGCCATAACCAATTGTGGTATTGGGATCAACTAGTAAAACTGTGTTACTAATTCAAGATGGCGGAACAAAGTGGCAGGCAAATAAAATGTTTGTAATTGTTAAACAAAATTCACCCTCTCAGGTTTTACATATCTTGACGTTTTAGCGTCACTAGATGCCAATATGTTTTATCAACTCCGTCGATCCGTCTGTCGGTCTGTCTGTCAGTTCGCGAAACAGCTCAAAAACTACTTACCACTCTTACCAGATTGACCTGATAGTCAAAAATTAAGGTTCATATCGGGATGACCTGGTAATATTTTGAAAAAAATCCAATATGGCGGAACAATGTTAAAAAAGTCATTACTAAAAAAAGGAATTATCCATTTTATCTCAAATTTTGCACAAAAATCAAGTGTTACATAGGAATAAATTGGCAACATTTTGATATGAATCCAAAATAGAGGCCTAATAAATTATTAAAAAAATCAGCTTGAAAATACTATTTATTAAATTAATTTTAATTTTTGTGCAAGAATTAAGTATGATATAGAGACAAATTGGTAAAGTTATGCTTCGAATTTAAGATGGGGAATAGCAGCCAAATATTTTTTTAAACATCAACGTAAAAAATCTTGTTCAATTGACAATTTTGTAGAAAAAAAAATGTGAGAATGAGATAAACTGATATGAATTCAACATGACGTAACAAAATGGCGGTATGTGTCAATGTAAAAACGAGAGGTAGAAAGAAACTGGTAAAATATTGGTAGAAATCAAATATGATGGAACAAAATGGCGCCCAATAAAAATGTTTGAAAACACAGTATATGTAACACATATATACCGTAATTATGTTCTGAGCTTGGATCACACCTAATAAATGGCAAAACGTGATAACGAGGGAAGTTCCGGGTAAAAGAAATTTACTGATTTTTTTAATAAAAGGCTGAGGTAATATTCACGAGAATATCTCAAAAACCTTAGAACCTTTGAAATCAGGAGAAAGAGCTGTACCGAACTGTGCAGTTTCATAAGATTACTCAAAAAAAAACTTTCATTGTAAACGACATCGGAAGTAAAATTTTTGGTTAAAACGAAACCGAAATTAATAATCGAATACATACCAATTCTAAAGCGAAATTAATAACCGAATACACACAAATTCTTCCTACACAATACAGATCAGAAAATTTGTAATAATGAGTTTTTTGTCCATATTTTTTTCTAATAAACGTTCAATTGTTTTCTCATTCACATATCGGAAAAAAAAGCAGCAACAAAAGTTGGGTTTTCAAGTTCTTATTCCAGCTAAACCATAAGGGATTAAAATCGAGTGGCCCTCTCACCTGAGACATCCTGTACCACTGTCTGTTAAGCAGTCTTATGGACGTCGTCACTATATTACAAGCTAGGTCTGCCTCCGTATATTTCAAGAAGTCACCTGTGTATGACTTTTCCTGTCCATTTTTTGATCTTGCATTGTCCGTACGTAGCTCCTATTAGTATATGCAACACATTTTAACACAAAATCCAGCTTTCCAAAGACAAACCAAGTTAAATACCTAATAATCCGTCTCATGATTTCTGCGTTTTGCTTCACAGAAATAATCTGGACGTATAATGTGATGTCATTAGCGAAGCGCAGATAACTTAAGTGCTGTTCATCGATACTAATGCTTCTTTCGTCCTCTTCATATAAACTTCTTGAAAATATTCTACATTGCTAGAACGAAGAGTTCTAGGGATATGGTATCTCTGGTCTAATCTCTCTATATCTATTTTTTCAGTGTTATCGTTTTCACGAGTTTCATCTACCAGAATGGCCTAACCTAGGTCTAGCCAGGGATTTTGAAATGTCCCACGTTTCGATGGAGTCCAACTCTGTCCCACGTTTCTATGGAGTCGAACGCTTTATCGAAATCTACAATGACTACACTATAGTCGGTAGTTCTCTTCATTAGTGTTCTGCAGAAAACCGTTTGTATTACAGCCTTAAAACAAAGGTGGCATACATCCAATTTTATTGTTAGATGGTTGGTAAGTATCTTAGTGAGCAGTTTATATTACAGGTATGACAAAAGGTTCACGGATCTTTTGTACAGATTGGGTCTCCTTCGTAAAGCAATATTACTTCAATAATTGTTCCAGTTGTTTGGATTCTTCCTTCTAGTAGGCCCTTGTCTAACGGTGTGTAGTGATGTTTTTATAATGTTTTCACCGAATCTCAGCCTCATTGATGTTATCCCCATTTATCTTTCGAATTTTTATATCCTCTTAAGGTTAAGTTTCAATGTTTTTTTTTTGGAAACGTGAAAAAATTACCCTCCGATTTCCCTCGGTGTGTCTGTATGCGGCATAGCTTAAAAACTACTTATCTGGTTGACTTCAAATGTTGGTTAAAAAACACAAGGTCATAAGGGGATGAAATGGTTATATTTTAGTAAGAATCTAAAATAGCGGCGTCACAAAATATAAAAAAAAATCATTAAAAAAATACTTAACGAAATGCACTTCAAAATCTGGGCAAAAATAACGTCTGATATAGGGATAAACTAGTACATTTTTGTGTGTAAATTCATTATCACGAAACAAAATGGGGGCCTAGTAAAATGTTTAAATATTCGGTAAAATTGCATTTCCTGGAATTAAATCTTCTTTCTATGGAAGAAAGTAATAAAGGGCATAATTTATTTTTTGTAGACTACCTAAATAATCTCATGAAAAGTAAATAATAGTAATAAATAAATAATTTAAAACTAAAAAATTTCTTTCTCGCGTCCGAATAGAGACTGTCTCTATTCGGACGCGAGAAAGAAAGCTTCGAAAATGCCAAATGTGATTTTGGCGAAACGTCAGCAAAACTGTTCTTTTCAGAACAACAGTAGTGAACGGATGTACACCCGGAATGAAAACACATTATATATATATATATATATATATATATATATATATATATATATATATATATATATATATATATTGCTGTTAACATTTATTTAAATGCACTGATGCAAATTATATCGGTCATTTGGTAACAATAAAACTCCCATTCCGTACTGACTAGAATCATCAATATCATAGTTGTCACAATTTGCTTAATCATTAAAACATCTTTCCTGTTTTTCACCCCACACCCAGTGAACTTTTTTACTGAGTAAACATGTAAGTTTTTTTGTAACTAATTCGATAAAAACTTGCCCAAATAATTAATCATATCCAAAAATCCTTGTAACTCAGTTTTTTTTGGAAAACGCATTTTTAAATTAGCCTCTATCTTATTTTGCTACAAATACAGCTTACTAGAAATAAATTAATACTATACCACTCGGCATCTGACCCTACACATTTTGAATTCTCAAGGTTGAACTCTCTATATGACATCCTAGTTACCTAGAGGTTTTTTTAAAAAGTTATTTTAGTATTTCTCAAAAAACTTATTAACGATAAATCAACAGGCTTAGTCAGTTCCATAGGCGTCCCGAAAATATTCCGAGTAACTAAAGAGCGATTATAATTCCCATAAATTCACCACTTATAATAGTTCGTGTCGATGTTTAACAGAAATATTAATACACGGAATTGTAAAATGAGCCCGAGTTAGGTGTATTTGTTTTAATTTTTCAGATAATTGACATGTGTATGGCATTGATGACTTTTTTCACAGTTTTCCCAAAAATGATTAGCAATCAAGGTTTCTTTAACTTTATTAAGGGCTTCAGGACGGTATTCTGGTGACGTTAAATATATGGCACGGTCAGCTAGATCGATCGCACCACTTCTATTTTGTTTGTGCGGATTGTGAGAACTGAAATCAAGATATTGTCCAGACTAAGTTTATTTTATAAACCATTTAGTTTTTAAATTATTTTCTTTTTGTCTAATTATAGGAAGAAATTTATTTTGTGTTCTGTTTCAACTTCAAGAGTGAACTGCAGTTTCGGGTGAAAATTATTGAATGCTAAAAGTAATTCTTCTGTTTTATTTTCTGGATTGTAAAACTGGATTATTTTATTAATCTTATAATAATAATAATTAATTAGTATATAATTTTTAGTAAATAGTATAAAATTTTAAATTAGTTTTAAAAAATTGTAGATGTCTTTTTGTAATTTGATTCCTAATGTTTTTTTAATTATTTGTGTATAGGAATGGAAAGCTTTATATATACAAAACAAAGGAATGACGAATTTTTGAAAAAGCTTGCTAGGATAGGCGAAACGTCAATTTAACTCCATTGTTTTTGATTTTGCAAGTAGTTTTAGTACCAAAACAAATCGCTACGTTATAAGAGGCATGCGCGGTGAACGTGCGGAAAAACGTGAATATTTGACGAACTGGTTAAATTACTTGTACGGAAAGTCCTCTTAAATTCAGTTCGGGGGGGAGTCCAAACTGGAAATTCATTTCGGGGGGGGGGGGGGGGGTCGAAAGGGTCAAACCACAGGAAAATTATTTAAACAGTATGTCTATAACAACATATTAATGAGTAATTATTGAAGTTGTGTTGGAGAACGCATTATATCTTATAAAAAGCAATATACATATAGTTAAAGAGAGTTTTTGCACTGCTCCCTTTAAAATTCGAATAAAAAACTATTAAATTTTTAAAATCATAAAACTTCGAAAATTTTAATCGTAGTTAATATAGTTAAGAAATAGTATCGAAAAGTTAAAAAGTAATTCCGAATTGACACAGTCTAAACCCAAGAACCATGATTTGTTAATATAAAAATGGTTAATATTTGTTTATATAAAGTAAGAAAGTTTAAAATAAAAAATAAATTAAAAAAATGTAAAAATAAAAAACTAATATTAATAAAAATAAAACATTTTTGAAAAAAATAAAGCACTGAGAAGTAAAAAATATTTTAAAAACCTTAAAAAGTTTAATTATGAAGTTGACTAGTAATAAATAGATATGTTTTGAGGTATTAAAGTATTATAGTATACCTTTAAAAAGTATGAGTTTAAAAAAAAAGGAACTAATATCAAACAGATTGCTTTTCTTAATATCTAGTAATCAAATAGTAGTTCGACACCGACTTGATAAATAAAGTATTTAATGTCGTTTAAAATGTTATTTTTTATTTTTTTTTCAAATAGGTTTTATTTTTTAAATATTTTCATTATTTTTAGATTTTTTTTGTAAAGCTTATGCGCGACAGTCGATAACGAATGAGTCATAGAATAAGAACATAGACGTAGAAATATTGTAGTTTAACCCAATAAAGCTTGATCTATGTAACAAAGTCACATGATTAAAACAATCAATGCGAAACTAATGAGATACAGTGTGTTAAAACTTTTATTATCCGAGATAAAGTTAGATATTACGTACATTTGAAATATATAAGATGATCAGTTTGTCTTATATTTTATTTAATTTAATTATGGGACTTATCAGTTCAATAATTTTGGCTCAAAGTTTGAAAAGGCATAACATCTTTGATAAAGATTGTTTTACTAATTCTAGCAAAATCGATTTTTTTTTGTTTATTTTGACAACACAAATTTAGTGAAAATTTTTGTTATGTCGGTTCTTTAGAAGGAGTTATAACAACGTATAAACCTATTTTTTTCAACTTATTAGTAAAAAGAACCTCGTATCCGCAAAAACACATATTTTTAACATACTTATTTTTTTCATACTTTATATTACTACATTTTACATTTGCGAACTATTAATAATTTCATTACAGCCCAACTCTTTAAAACTAGAACTACCGTTATGCTATATAGAAAGAGCATCCATCCCATCTTCGCTAATAATGACCCTTATTACCTCCAAATATTCTGTCTGCGTTCTGTACACTGTTCAGAATTTTGTTAAATGGTGACCCAATTATTTATTGAAAATTGCTTAAATTACTAGTTATTTAAGGATATCAGAGCGACCACCAAGCCTGTCCTGTCCTCTTAATATCAAATGTAACACAGTCCAAGGTACTGTCCATTCACACAAGCTTTTAATGGTAACTAGGTTACTTTTTCGCTCAAGTAACTGGATGGTAGCTTGTTTTACTCTTGGTTGCTTTAAGTTACTTTTCTGAGCTCGGTTCCGCTTTATTGGCTACTTTTTCGTCTTGATTTCTACTTGTTGATGGCATTAACAACTAAAATATTTAGATTTAGAAACAACCTTTTTTCCGTGAAAAGGGAATAAGAAAGTATGACAAAATTACCAAATACGTAAAAATAATGTAGTTGTTTTGAATTGTGCATCTCATAAGGATGATCTTGTGCCTTGTGCATAGTTTGGGTTTCCTTCATACCGAGGAGCTGCAGGAAAGCGGGAACGGAACCAACCTCGAATACGTGGTTTGAGCTCTCCCCTTTGTGATAGATACTGATGAATTGAAAGCGTAATTGCAGATGTTACATTCAGAGAACTTATGTCTTTCTCCACAGGGCACTCGCATTGACGATTACTGTATATGAGATACTGAATCAGGTGCATTGAACTATTCTGTTGTTGCACGAGTTGCCAAAGCAGATCTGGCGTTATCAAATTGCATTGTATTTGTTGAAATGGTTCTTTTTTTAATTGAAATTTATTTTGTGACTGAAATCAAAGCATCGATTCTTGAGAGGCTTCTATGCTGCAATGACTGTAAAATGTTAATTGGGTTTAGTTAATAACGAGCCATCACTTGTTACTATCGAGTCGGAACTCCTAGCAATGGCACTTCATGTACGTCAGAAATATCAAGACTAATATGAGTCAGAAGAAAGAGAAAGGTAAGAAGAGTCAAGGAGGAAAGTTGTAATAGAATGAGATATATTAGCTGCTGGAGAACCCACTAAGAAATTAGAGAAAGAAAGGAAGAAACGAATTAAATACAAAAAGAAGCTGACAGATTTAATATAGACCAACTAGATAGTTGATGGCAGCTAATGCGCGACTCAATTTGATGTGCTGCTATGAAAGATGTTGTGGATGTGAAAAGCTGCAGAAATCTGCAAATCTCAGCTCATTCACTTTGCGTCATAGAAATTAAATGATTTATTTATGAGCATTATTATTTTCTGTTGCTGAACTCGTTATTGAAAGTACACATTTTATTTAGTTTTAACTTGACGCCATTTTTTTTCTAATTTTCGATGTATGAAGGAATATCGTAAATAAAGCATTCTTATATACAATATTTTCCCATTTCTTTCTCATTTACTTCATATAAACCCATTAATTCAATTTTTTTTCAGTTTGAACTCTTTGTTTCTTTCTTTTTCCTTATTTTTAGTTTCTTCGGGTACATTTTCTAGTTGAAAAGTTGCTAAAGTGACTTTTTTCTAGCTTAGATCCTGGGAGGCGTGTCCCGAGGCCTGTCCTGTGCGCGCTTGTCATAGAGTATCATTAAGAATACGTCAATATAGGATCAAAAGTATTTTACGTTAATTTTAAATAATGGATTTGGATTAGAGTAGTTTTGTATAACAAAATATATGAAAAGATCATTTACTGGGTAGGTATTTTAAAAAGTTTCTGGAGATTGATTTATAAAAACTGATTTCTACCCATGTCTTCAAGAGTTATTTGTTAGAAAGAGTGACAGGCAACCGCAGCCTGGAGATTTCGATTTCTTGTACTATAATAAAACTGTTCGTCCAACTTCTTGCAGAATCAGTTTTTTGATTTTATCATATAGTAAATTAAGTAGATATTAAGGATGGATAGATTAAAAGTTTTAATCTCAAAAGGATTTTTTAGAACTCAATAAGGGGTCCAGTCAGTTTGCAGAATATAATAATATAACCATTATTTAATAAAAATACTTTTTGTAAAAATGTATATAATCCGTTTCTTGTTTCCTAGTATATTCTTTAATTTCTAACTTCCTCGCTAAGAAGAAAAAACTTACTTTTCCAGATAAGTGGGTTTAAGTCATCAGTTTTTAATCCTATAGGGAACCTTCGGTACTCGCATTCAACTTGAACTTTTTATCTGAACGTAGGGGCCGAAGATCTGCTTTAAAATATACTAATAAAATGAGTAGCTAAAACATGTAATTTTATTGTAACAGTATACAAACTCTGATTTGAAGCAGAATTTCATTCAAAAATGCCTCGAAATAGGCATTGAGAACTTTTACAGTTGGTCATAGGCAGATACTTTACAGAAAACTTGCAATAAAAAACATTTTTAAATTTTGGTTGAGTTAGAGAGTAGAGTATGATAAACATTTTCAAGCAAATAAAAGAAAAGGTGAGATAGATAAATGAAATTTTATTTTTAGGAACGATAATTTTCTGTGCAAAAGTTATTGAAAACTCCATAATGAGTTAGGATAGATTAGTATCATTGGCGTTATTGTGTGTATATGATTTGATATTTTACGAATAATTAATTTGGAAGATATCGTTACTAACTTTGTGAGAAGAAAAAAACAGAACTCATTATTTTATATACACCTATGCATTGCACAGGGTATCTGGTTATATTTAAAACGGGGCGGGGTGTACAAGCTGATAAAATTAAAAATGGTATTTACAAAAGTTTTATGACCTAAACCGTCAGGACTGGCTAAAAAAATAAACAAATGGCAATTGGAAAGTAAATTAATAGATTTTTTTGTTTTAAATGGAACACCTTGGTGGGTATTTAGCTGATTATATAAATATAATAGGTTTTATGCCTTTATTTTAAAGTTGAGAGCATCATAGCATGAAACCTGGCATATTTAAAATTAGTAAGAAAGGGTTATTTAATGAGGCAATATTATAAAGAGTGTTCTATAAAAAAAAATAAATGGTGCGAATTAAGTAAATTTTCCATCGTCTTTTGTTATTTTTTTACGAATCGATCGCTCAGATAAAGCCTTAAAGTTGTGTTTAATATTTTTTTCATATCTTTAAAAGCTGTGGTTTCCAAATATGCATGGGTGAAAGCTGCCTTGATAAGTGTAGATGCCCAGAAATCATGATCGCAGGAGGTTATATCCAAAGTGAATCTTATTCTCTTATATATATATATATATATATATATACTTCATCTGAATTAATTGGCAAGTTTTAGAAATCGGCAAATATTTATTTCATAGCGAGAGTTCAAAAGGTTTCAACCATATTTTGGTCTTCATCAGTTGTCTGTAATGAGATATATAGATAAGTCACGGCACAGAAAATTACAATAATTAAAAAAATTTTTTTTTTACCAAAATCAAAAAGAGGAATTTTCTTCGGCTTACCTAGAAATTAAAACATTATCCGAGATTTAAATGTCGGCATTTTAACATATTTCCATACACAACAGTTCGTTACAATTAATGCTAAAATTAAAATAATACATATATGTCACATATCACAGAACATTTAAACGTATTACACCGTAAACAAGTATACGAACAGTTAAAATGGTACTAAATTTATATTGGAGTAAGAAGCGATTCGTACTGATTTTATTTGTTTTGATGCTTTTTTTTTCCGTTTGAACCTCGAAAGAAAGGAAGTATGTGAAAGTAAATTTGATTTTTTTTTGGTTATTTTGATGATTATGTTACACAATTAAGTTGTTATATATTTTACTTAAATTTTTAATGTCAGTTTTATCGTTGATACTATTTTTGTTTTTTTTAATATATATCATTTCCAAGAACTCCCTTTTCTGTTGGTTTTTTTCAGTTTTAAGTATCGTAGTCTCTTGAAAATTAAATGTATGTGATAATTGCTGTTCGTGATTAGTTAAGGCTCTTTTATTTTTTTATCGTATTTGTGTCCATTTAATCTATTTTGTAAATATTGAGAGGTTTGACCAATGTAGACACTAGGGCAGTTGTTACATGGAATTTCGTATATTGTATGAGATTTTTTATTTTTATTGGTTTTACATTTTAGTGAGCTGAAATTTTGTTGTAATAGATTATGACCTTTGTGACAAACTGATATATCATATTTATTAAAAAGTTTTTGTAGATTTTCAGATAGGCCATTTATATACGGGAGTGACAAGTAATTGTTTTTATTTCTGTTTTTTTGTGGTGGCAGGGGATTGTTTATGAGATTTTGTAGTCGTGACTTAAAGATAGAATTAATGAGTTTAGATGGGTAACTATTTTTGATTAGAATATTTTTTACTTTATTTATTGCTTTATCCCTGTATATTGTGTCACTCAGTTTTATAGCACGATCTGCAAGTTCAATTACGACCGATTTTTTTTGGGATATTGGATGGTTTGATAAAAAATTCAAATATCGGCCCGACCAGGTGGTTTTGGTATACCACTCTGTTTTAATAGAGTTGTTCTCACGATGGATGGTCATATCTAAAAAGTTAATTTTTTGATTATTTTCTATTTCAATGGTAAACTGAATTTTAGGGTGGTAAGAATTGAATGTTTTTAGAATATCGTCACATGTTTTCCGGAACTGCAGTGAAACAGTCATCCACATATCGATAAAAAAATGGTAGCGGATAAGGTAGTTTTGATATCATAGTATTTTCTAGCTCCTCAAAAACCATTTGAGCAATTACGCTTGTGATGGGAGACCCCATAGCGCATCCTTCAGTTTGTTTATAGTATGTGTTGTTATATGAGAAGTAAGTATTATTAATGTTAATTCAGTTGCTGACAAGAATTCTTCCAGAGGTATGTCAGTAAACTGTTTGATAAGGTTTCATTTTTGTCTTATAATATCTAGAGCGAGTTGTATTGGGACGTTGGTGTATAGAGAAACTACGTCAAGCGATATTATCTTATATCCATTAGGAAGTACTGTATCGTTAATTTTTTCTTTAAAATGCCAGGAGTCTTTTACGTATGAGGTGGTTTTATTTACTATATTTTTAAGGATGTCTTTTAAAAATTTCGATAAATTGTGTAATGGGGACTGTACACAAGATACTATATATATATATATATATATATATATATATATATATATATATATATATATATATACACAGTGAAACCTCCCTTAAGGGACACCTCCGTACAATGAACACCTCTGCTGAACGGACAATTTTGAAGTCACCGCCTGTCAGTATATAGATTCCTGTGTATTAAACCCTCTTGACAACGGACACTCTCAACAATGGACACGGACAGTAAAATTTGGAACATTTTTAATAAAAACAGTAAAATTTACTTCCTCAGAATGGACAGATGTTCAGAAAATTTTTGAAAACCCCACATTTAATGCCGGTATTTTTATTGGACATTATGGGCAATATTTAGATCTATGCTAATAAGCGGCGCGGCGCTTATTGTTAGCGCTTGTTACTAGCACTAGTTTAACAATAGGCTGGCTTATGCTGTCTGGCTTGTAGGTAAATTGCCGTGAATTGGATAATATATAGATCACCTTATTTTTATAAAATGTAGTCTTCATCAATAGAATATCTTAGTTTTGATGTTACTCTGGTGCGATCAATATATCTTCAAATAAAAGAAAGTTTTTGAGTCTTCAAGAAAAAGTTGAAATAATCCAGTACGCGGAAGAAAACAAACTTGGTGTTGAGTATTTGCCGAAAAATTCTGTGTAGGAAAATCTCAAATTAGTGATATTTTGAGAAACAAGAGCGATCCTAACAAGCGATTCGCAGAGACCGGGAATATGAAAAAGAAAAAGAAATTCGCGAAAACTGAGGGTGCTGCCATAGACCAAAATGTCTACGACTGGTTTTGTAAAGTACGCTTCAAAAACATTCCACTATCCGGTACAAACAATAAAAGGAAAAAGCACAAGAAATTGCGAAGAATCTAGAAGTTGATGGTTTTAAAGGATCAAATGGATGGTTGGAGAAGTTCTGCCAACGTCATAATATCTCTTTCAAATCCACCTGTGGCGAAGCAGCGGCTGTGGACTTGATTCAGGTAACTGATTGGCGGACGAAATTATGTGCTATTATCAGAAACTACGCACCGAGAGATATTTATAACGCCGTTGAAACGGGGCCAAATAAAAAGTTTTCTTTAAAAGGTGAAACATGTGCTGGCGGGAAAGCGTCTAAGGAGAGACTCACTATTTTCTGAACTCCGCTATGAATGGAGAAAAAGAAAATGCATTGGTGATCGGAAAAAGTAAAAAAACCCCGTTGTTTTAAAGGATCAAGCGTGGAAAAATTGCCACTTGAATGGCACTATAACAAGAAAGCATGGATGACAAATGCAAAGGCAAAACTGAAATGTACTTTTATTTTTGGATAATGCTGCATCTCACCCCCCGAAACTAGAGTTAAAAAATGTTAAAATAATTGTTTACCGCCAAATACATCACATTGCCAGCCATTGGACCAGGGCGTGATTCAAAATTTTAAAAACCACTACAGAAAGTTTTTAATCAAGCGACTTTTGTCATACATGGAGTATTTTGAATCTACCGAACAATTGCAGAAATCCATAACTGTTGTAAGTTGATTTGAATCAGACCATCAATAACTGCTTCTGCAAAGCCGGATTCGACGAAATTCTCGAGGAAAACGTTGATTACGATAGTGAAGATGAAGTGCCATTATCGGAATTATGTAGAAACATAACATTATTCTCTTCCGACTTAACTTGAGTGAGTGAATCAGTGAATTTCAAAATAGTGAGAACGGTCAGATTTCATTTGATAGTGATGATGAAGAAATAATTTGTTCGAATATTAAGAACATTAAGGAAGCATATAAAATGTTAAGGGATATTGAAAACTTTTGTATGTTATCTGGAGATTCTGTTTTAGAAGAAAATCTCAGAAGTTGCCTCTAAAATGTACTAGTTTATGACAAACAACACTTATATGTTGTATATTGTATCTGTAGGTAGTAAAATATTTTATATTAGATAGTACATTTTTATTGTGTGCATATATGTATGTAAAAGATGTTGGTGTATACGTAATAACAATTGTATTAATAATTTGTACTAAAAATAAAAAAATTTTTTAAATAAAATTACATTGGTATTTAATTTGTTCACACTCCACAACGGATACCTCTATACAACGGACAGTTTCTATGTCACGGTTACTGTCCGTTGTTGAGGGGTTTCACTGTATATATATTATTATTTTTATATTTAATTTTTATAATTCAAATAATTATCAATCGAATATTATTTGCATTGTTCATAATGCAAAAACTTAATTTGTATTTAAATTTTATTACAGTCGTTTTATAATTCTGGTAGTCATAATTCGTAAAAAATGGTGTTACGTATTCAAAGACTTTCACCAATTAGTAGATGTTTTGACAAAATTATCGATAGTTAAAAATGTGTTTTCTTAGTAAGACATTCAGTGATTATTAAGTGATTAGCTGGCAGACAGTTATTTTAAGTATTTAGGTAGGTTTATATTTACAATCTATTAGGGATTAACAGTGGCGTAACCAATTTTACGAAAGTATTTAAATATACTGGTCAATTTTATTTTACTGATAATTTAGCGGCGAGCATTGGCTTCAAAGGTTTTATATAAATTCAGTGCTTCTATTTCTCTAAAAATCCCTGGAAAAATTATAAAAATAATTGGAATATATTTTTTTAAATAAATATATTAAAAAAACCCCAATATGATATTCTGAAAAACAATGAAATACGTCAAATTTCTTTTATTTGTTTACATACAACCACATTTTTCCCATGGTGTAAGGTAGCCCTAGCGATATGAAACGTCTGTTGTAAATAAAACATTTTCTTAGTTTAGCCCTAAGGGGATATAATAGCCCTATTTATTTCCATGGCAATTTTAATGAAATAGCGGTAGTTGAACTACATAACAACGAAACGTTTTATCATCTCTCTGCCGAAATGCACACTTGAGCGTTTTATCAAGACTCAACCCGCTGAAGTACTCTCCGTCGAGAGGATATTATGGCGTCTCTTCTACCGCTCCACTATGAATACCAATGTAAGAGTTACCCCAATATCCTCTTAACGGCACCCGAAATTTTCTCGGAAGATATTTAAAGATATTTTAAAGAAACCAATGAGGAACTCCGAGGTTGAACTTGGGAATAAATCGAGCGGAGTGAACGAGTTTTGGTTGGCAGTAAAATAATATAATTTTGTCTAATATTGAAAAGTGTCTTGTAACTGGTAACGGCTATTTATAAAAATTAAATTAGCATATTTAATCTTAATTAAAAATGGGTAATCTATTATGGCCTTCCCTATATTGCAGATTTCCTTTTGGTTTTGATAATACAAGTTAGATATCAAATGAGATTAACTAATGGACACATTGTTACATAAATAATTTTTTTACTAGTCCTAAGCCTGAATAAAGTATGAAGGAAAGACCTAGTTTAACTGCATCTAACATTTTTGTTTTCTCGTTTACTCGTAAATCCTACAAAGAATCTGCGTCAACCGCAAGTAATACTAATATTACTGTGTGGCAAATGTTAACATTACATGTGAAATTATTGCAAATCTAGCAGTTATTCTTAAATATTTATTGTACTGTAGATGTCTCTACAAATGCCCAGTTTTGAGACATTGTCGAGTATTGTATCAATTTTTATATTGCATTATTAATAGATGAAAAAAACACATGAAATATTTAGTAATATTGCGTTGATAAAAAAATTACATTAGGACTCGAATATGAACTTTATATGTAGTTTAAGTATAGTAGAATTTCTGCAGAAACATCTAAAAACTTTAAAATTTCGTCAAATTATTTAAGCCTAGAATAGCGTTATAACATAACACAGAATCATTACAAATTCCAAAATTTTGAGAATGTTTACAGTTTTGTAAAAATAGCATAATTACTATTGTTCGAAAAGAAAACACGAAAAAATAACTATATATAAAAAATACTTGAAAATATCTGCATTAATCGCATTCATCCTATTATAATATAGTCACAATCGTTCAGTAGAAAATCACCAAAAATATTAAGGTATGGTACTTTTGTGAGACAATAATATACGTATATCTAATGATATGTATCATTTTTTAAATTGGGCTATTGCGTAAAACGTGTTATATTAAAGACTGCAAGTAATAGAATTGTAAACAGGCAACGTAAATACAAATTTAGAATACGATTAAAATTTTGTAGACTTTGCCTTAGTTTTTTTATAACATGATGTGACGCTATACTGCAATATCACTATTTTAAACAAAAATATTTTTGAAACACTCCGGAAAGAATCTTTATTGGTGTTTATCATTAATTAAACATGAAAGACCTAGAGCTGAATATAGTTCTAATCAAAAAACAATTAGACATAAATCCTTGTTTATTCAATTTTGGTTGATTTAGACATTTTTATAATTTTTAAGAATTCCACTTTTTGCGTAATACCATCGAAAACATTACGTAGTAAAGTCGAGGTTTGCAAATTTTGTTTTCTATTTAGGAAGTTACACGAATACTATGTTTTTTTATAATATAAAAGATGCATCATGCAGTATCGTCATGAATTTGATAAAATGTGTACTACTAAGTGGTATATTTGGAATTTTCCCTTTATAATCTTAAAGAAAAAAAATTAAAGAGGAATATTTTAAAATCTTCAATTATTGTTTTGTAGATATTGAAACGCTATTTGAAAATAAAATGGTAAATTGGCCTTAGTCGGGAACTTCCCTCATAACATATTATTTTGATTCATTTTACTTCCATCGGGAGAGGAAAGTATTATTGTAATCAGGAAAAATCAGTCTCCGAGGTTTTTGCAGATCTTTACGTTTTAGGTTTCCTGAATCCCGAAAAACATGTTCTCATATTTCGGATGATCTGTTGCTCTCTTTATGCGCTGCATATCCCAAACACTACTTATCGGCCTGAATAATATATTTAATAATATTTAGCGAACTCACATGTTTAAAAAATCATTGTTAAGAAACTACTTATTTAATGGACCTCAAATTACATACCAAAATCAAGTAAAATATAAATTAAACTGATACAATTTTTGTGCAGCCAAATGACGGCCTAATGAAGTTTAAAAATTTAGTACCAAAAAACCACTCATCCAATTGATTTAAATATGCACAAAAAATAATAAAATTGGATTTTCTTGAAAAAACCTTCTTTTTATGAAACACATTAATAAATGACAAAATTCGTTTTTTATAGACTATGTAAATAAAGTTATGAAAATTATGCATAATTCCTTATTTATTTAATTTTCATTGAGGCCTTGATTTTTAAGAATTCAACTTTTTGCGTCATACTATTTAAAACATTACGTAGTAAATTTGAAGTTTTCTAATATTTGTTACACGATTTACCAAAAAACGATTTATCTAATTGATTTGAAATACTGCACAAAAATCAAATGTGAGACAGGGATAAACTGGTAAAATATTAATGAAAATTCTTTGTGGAGTTTTTGCTTGCCTCGTAAAAGGGAAGTATTTTAATTGTGAAAAAATCACCCTCCGAGATTTTTCAGATCTTTACGTTTCGGGGTCTCTAGATGACGAAAAACATGCTTTCTCGACTCCGTAGGTCTGTCTGTCTGTCGATATAGCTGAAAAACTACTCAGACGATTGACTTCAAATTTTTGGTCAAAAATTAAGGGTCATATGGGAATGACCTGGTAACATTTTGGTAATAATCCAATATGGCAAAACAAAATGGCGGTCTAGTAAAATGTTAAAAAAAAGATTACTAAAAAAATTGTTTATCCAATTTCTCTCAAATTTTGCAATTCAAATATTATGTAGGAATCAACTGGTAAAATTTTGGTATGAATCCAAAATGGCGGCTTAATAAAATATTTAAAAATTCAGCCAGAAAAAACTACCTAATGAACTGATTTCAAGTAGTGTGCCTAACTAATTGCAGTATTGAGATGAGCTAGTAAAACTGTGGTACTAATTCAAGATGGCGGAACAAAATGGCGTCCAATAAAATTTTTGTAATTTGAAAAAAATCACCCTCTCAGGTTTTACATATCTTCGCATTTGAGCGTCCCTAGTTGCCAAAAAATATGTTTTATCAATTCCGTCGGTCCGTCTGATCAGATTGACTTCAAATCTTAGTCAAAAATTAAGGGTCGTGTGGGAATGACCTGGTAATATATTGGTAAAAATCCTATATGCTGGAACAAGATGGCGTCCTAGTGAAACGTTAAAAAAATTATTACTAAAAAAACTAATTATCCACTCTACCTCAAATTTTGTACAAAAATCAAGTGTTAATAAGAATGAACTGGTAACATTTTGGTATAAATAAAAGATAGCAAAACAAAATGGCGGCCTAATAAAATAATTAAAACATCAACCTGAAAAAACTACTTGTTAGATTAATTTCACATTTTGTGCAAGCATTAAGTGTGATATAGAGATAAACTGTTAAAGTTGTGTTACGAATTGAAGATTGCGGAACGAAATGGTGGCCAAATAAAATGCTTAAAAAATCAACTTAAAAAAATTTTCTTATTCAAATGACTTCAAATTTTGGACTAAAGTCAAATATGATAAGGATAAACTGGGTAATTCAACATGACGTAAAAAAATTGTGGTGTGTGTCAATGTAAATACTACTTATTGAATTTATTTTAAATTATGCCCAAAAATCAAGTATGGCATAAGTAGAAACTGGAAAATATTGGTAGGAATCCAGTATATTGGCACAAAATTTTTGAAAAGATTGTTTGAAAGAATGTTTGAAAAGACAGTATATACGCGTTCCTAAATAACCGATTTTTGATTTTTTTAGCCCTATAATTTTATTCCAGGAATTGGAATTTCTCGACATGTTTAACAGTTCTCTAGGTCGCCAGTAATTTTTTCAAATGGTATTTAGATAAACATTTTATAAGTTCATCCACTTAATTTGTAAGCACAACTTTCAGCGAGTTGGATATGTCCTAATTATTTGATATTGATGTTTTAACATTATGGTGGTCGGTATTTCGTTCCGCCATAATGGATTCGCATCGCAATTTTAACAGTTTGTTCATATATCACACTTGATTTTGTTGACAAATTTAAAAACGATTGTTCAAGCCCATATGCCTCTTGATTTTTGATCAAAATGTGATATTAATCGTATGAGTAATTTTTAAGGTATGGCGTTCATATTCGGACCGACAAAGTGGATTGGTAAATCATGTTTTTTTTTTGTAATCTAGAGACATACTTGTTTTTCTCTTAAATAATTTACAGCGTACTCCCATTGATCGAAACATTGTGGTTAATTAAAGTTAAGTGAATTTTACTCAGAATGTTATATTGCCTATAATTATCAAACTGTTTAGTATCAGATATGTGTTTTGTAAACCGCAGGTCATGTTTCCAGCATGGCAATACCAAAGTTATTTAGTATCATTCACATTTATACAACTGAAAGTTGAAGTCATCTGCCTACTCAGAATTTTGTATGGCAGTTTGTTTAATTTACACTCTGGTTCTGGTGATAAAGCAGGAGGTCTGGGGGCCTGAAGGTTATTAAACTTTTGCTGTGTACGAAAGGGCCTTAGAAGCCCCACTATATAGTTATGTTATAAAACTAAATACATATATGTATACCACGATATCCCCGTCAATAACAATATCTGGTAAACAGAAAACAATGCTAAGAAATAACAACTGTTTAAAAATAATGGGCAAATTTTTATAAATGAAAAAATGCAAAAATGAGAATCTTCAATTTCAAAAAAAAAAACGTTTGTTTGTAGTGGAAGAGTATCTAAAAAATGAATATAAATACAATTTCAAATTAAAAGATTTATTTTAAAAAGTGGCGATTTTAGCACTATTATTTCAGCATTAATCAAGACCTTACTTTGCGTTTCAAAAACTTTCTAAGTGGCTTTCGCAAGAAAGTAACTCCGTCACTTTCTTTTGAAAGCGTTTTATTTGCAACTTGTATTAGGGATTGTTAAATTCTGAAATATTTCCACTGTAAGTTTGTGTAAATAATTTTCAGCATCTTTGACCTCTCACGTTAGTCATTTTATTAATTTTAGTACTTTTTAAATATTGTTTCAACTCTCTGCATTCGTTGCCTAATGTATTCTGTAGATCACTTACTTTTGCGATACTTTCTTAATTTATTTGGTTATATTCGTAATATTTGATGCTGATATTTTTTTGTAAGCTAGAAATCAGCTTTTTCTGATAGTTTATTAAATAATCCCATAAACAGTTAAACCATGAATTCTAAATTTATCATTCTATTATAATAAGCATATAGTATTTCTGTTTAAAATTCTCCGTCCCCACATTTTTTTTATATCTTCTAAATATAAAGTCAATGAAGAGAGCATATTGTATCCTTCCGTAATGCTTAAACAACTGTCTGTAATTTATGGCTAACTTTATTAAATCGTTACAGATTGTCTTCCCAAATTATTGTTAAAAGTCCATATTCCATGGTTCTAAATGTTTGTTGCATTTGAAAAATCATTAATGTTTTTCATTAATATTTGTTGAAATATGAACTAAGGTTTTTATTATTTCTCTGTAACCACTTTGAAGTGATCTCATAGCTCCATAACGTGCACCTCACATAGTGCTACTTAATGTGTTTAAGAAATACAGAAAATTGGAATGCTAGTTTAAAACATATAATTGATGATGAGATGCTGAAAAAACAGCTAAATACGCATTACGTTGCTGTTATTGTAAATATAGTGTGTTTATTTCTGCTATTCCGGAAAGTCTAGCAATTTAAACTTTCCTTATATTTATTTTGACTCAAAAACTCGGCTTAGATATTTGAAAATATTTAAACCAAAACGGTGCGCGGGTTAAGTAAATCTGAATTAGATTTTTGAGTGTTTTATCCGGAGATTTTTTAAACTTTTTAAAAGTGTTAGAAAAATAAAAAAATATATCCTAAGAACCCCTCAAAATATTTGTTAATAATTATATATCGGCCCCTGTTCGCATTAAATCTTAGTATTTAACCACTTAAAAATCTGAAAATAAGTATTTTATTCCAAACTTTTTCTTAAAATAAAGTTTTATTTCTTTTAGTTTATCTATATAACAACCTTATTCCAATAAAATTAGTCATGAAAAGGGCGAAACTTATCCAATTATGTCAAGTAAATCCTAAAAAGTACCCTAAATTCAAGTCATGATTTTTTTTTTGTTCAAGGGGGTAAAATCTAGTTTTTAATTATCTCGTAAAATCAATTCAGCTAGTAAAATAGTCATGGGCAAAGCTTAAAAAATTTGTACATTTTCCTTCGTAAGAGGAAAGTACTGTAACGGTAAAAAAATCACCTTCCGATATTTTTTCGGATTTTCATGTTTTAGGAACCCTAGATGCCAAAAAAAAGCATTTTTTATCAATTCTGTTGATATGTAGGTGTGTCTGTCGGTCTGTCTGTCCGTCTGTATGACATGTTGGTAAAAATAATATGACGGAACAAAATGGCGACATTTTTCCACAACAGCGAACCAAACTGGTAGATGATATTCAGTTTAGGAAAATTAACCAGTAACTTTTGCAACGTAGCCGGTTTGAACATTATATATCAAAATGTTTTTTTTAAACAACATGACATTTTTTGTAAAAGTTTTATAGATTTCATCATTTAGAATAAAACCGTCCTGTAAATTTACCTTAGTCGGAACTACCCTCATAGTAAATTCCGCCACATAAAAATTACACAGTTTATGTATGCATATTAGTGGTTTGGTAATATCTTTATAAAGAGTACATAAAGTATTATTATTTTACTTTTTATCATAAAAAGAAAGCTTAACTATGAGAAATGTTCTGGTAAAGGGTCCTTATCAATTTTCACCAAAGTATCCGAAGCATCTCTTATAATGGCATTTTATATAATGTGTTTAAATTTATTACAAAATTCTCGATTCAATTGGTCTGTCGGTCTGTCGTTTCGTGGCTAAAAGCTAAAAAACTACTTATCTGATTGCCTTCAAATTTTGGTAAAAAATTAAGGGTTCTATATAGATGATCTGGTAACATTTTGGTAAAAATTAAATATGGCAAAACAAAATGGCGATTTAGTGAAATGTTAAAAAAATATTACTAAAAAGTGCTTATCCAATTTACTGCACAAAATTCAAGCATGATGCGGGAATCAACTGGTGAAATTTTGGTACAAATCCAAAATGTCTGAACAAAATGGCGGCTTAATAAAATTTTTAAACACTTAGCCTGAAAAAATTACTTAATGAACTGATTTCAAACTAGTAAATGCGTGGTATTAATTCAAAATTGCGGAACAAAATGGCAGCCAATTAAAATTTTTGTAATGTGAGAAATTCCTGTTCTCAAGTTTCACATATCTTCGCGTTTTAGCGTCTCTAGATGCCAAAAAATACGTAATATATAAATCCAGTTGTAATGCACTGTATGTTGCTTTCTTAACTGATCGGAAGCCAATTTTGAATATATGGTTGTTAATTGTCGATATCTAGTTTTTAGGATTTAACTCACTATCAGACCATGCTGGGACCTGCAGATATACTCTATATAAATGAACTGAATGTTGATGGTAGATTTGATCATTTTCCTGGTTTCAGACACTTTAATGAAAAAGGCTAAAATCCCTTTAACAGAACATTTTTCATAATGAAGCCTTCTTTTTATCAAAGTAAGATAAGTACAATTAAAATACTGTTTATAAAATTGTTAACTCATAACCATATGCATGAATAAAGTGTTATTTGCTGCCATCAGGGAATTTCCGGGTAAAAGCAAATTTACCGTTTTTTCTTAACTTTTGGAAAAAAACAAATTGATTTATATATTTGACTGACAAATGCGATGTTGCCATTGTATAGTGTTCAAACCGTTTAATCTGTTAATTGCTTATTATTTTTTCTTAACTAGATATACATCTACCAATGTATTGCGGTGGTGTAAAAAGAAAACGTATTTTTTATGGACAAGAACATAGATATTACGAAAACGACTGATTCTATGAAAAAAATTGAACATTCCTTTTGTACAGAGTTTTATAAATCACGATTTTGCTTATTTTTAAATAAAGGGCAATCAAAATTGAAAGACGCTTGTGGTAAAAGAATACTTACAAATACTTCTATGGCTTCGATATCTCCAGTTGTACTAGCTATAACAACAGACACTCTGCCTTAAAACAGCACTAATTTTAAACAACTATTTAGCCATTCATGCTTTTCGCTACTTAGTTTAATCTGTAACTATTTTAATAAAGGTTTAGCTAGAGTTATATATAATTTCACTAAAATAGGTCCTAGCTACTGAGCAAATATATTATAAGTAACTGACTGTTTTGAACGCATTTTAGGTTTTAATAGTACAAAAGTAAGAATATTACTTACAATTTTGAAAATCAAAATGCATCCTTATATCACTACTTAATTTCTGTATAAAATTTGAAGATACTTGGTATACCAACCGTGAAAATCTGTAAAAATCAGTCATTTTTATGTACAATATTTTCTTCTAACGTGCGACGTAAAATAGTGTTTAACTTAAAAAATTTACAAAATTAAAGCAGAATTTGTAGGATCCCACAATAGAATTAGTTAGAAAGTAGTTGCAATGAAAACAAAATGCTTGTTTGGACTATTTAAACGACATACAAATTTGAAGAATATCGTTTTAATTTAAAATGAATAAGTAGTTTTTACTTTTGGTCTACATTTCATTATTCCATCTTGAATTCGTACCCAAATGTTATCAGTTCATTCCTATGTATATTGGATAATTTTTTTTTTGTAATAATTTTTTAGTATGTCACTAGGCCGCCATTCTGTTCCGCTATATTGGATGTTTACCAAAATATTACCAGGTCTCTTAATTTTTGACCAAAATTTGAAGTCAGACAGACCCACAGACAGAGCGACAAACAGGCAGACAGCCCGACAGATAGATTGACGGAATCGAGAAAACATATTTTTGGCATCTAGGGACGCTAAAAGGATATGCAAAGCCTAGAAGGGTGATTTTTTAACTTTACAAAAAATTTATTTGGCCGCGATTTTTTTCCTCAATCTTGAATTCGTACCACTATTTTAACAGTTTATCTCTATATCAGAAATAATTCTCGCAGAAAATTTGAAATCAATCTATTAAGTAGTTTTTTCGGGCTGAATTTTTAAATATTTTATTAAGCCGCCATTTTGTTCCACCACCTTGGTTTAGTACCAAAATTTTACCAGTTGATTTCTAGGTAATATTTGATTTTTGTGCATAATTTGAGGTAGATTGGATTTTTACCAAAACGTTACCAAGTCATCCCTATGTTTACTAGAGTAAACTTTTTTTATAATAAAAAAAATATTTTATATTTTTTCCATTATACAGGGTAGACCTAAAGGGATGAGGCAGCCCCTGAACCTGAAAAGAAAAATTCAAAAACCGGTGAAACACGCCAAATTTATTTTATTATTCGAAATATTAAAACCTGATTTTTTTCTATACAGGGTATCCCAAGGAGGATGAAATAGCCCCTCGAAAAAGAAAAAGTTGTTTTATAAATGTTTGGCTTTTTAACTGAAAACACAGCAACTTGTTTGATTAAGAATACTTTTTTCCACTATACAAGTTAGGCTGCGGAATATAACCCAAAAAAAACACATACTTTTTTATTTTTAAGCCGTTTTTTACGTTATACAGGATATCCATAACAGAGAAAAAAGTGCCTTAAAATTATAAATATTTTTTATTTCCATAACGCTTAGCTTTTTTAAAAAATGGACAAACATTTTTTGTTTTGCATAAAAAACAATTTTTCCTTAGAATGGGTTACTCTAAGGCTTTGAAACAGCTCGCTAAAAACAAAATTAAAATTTAAAGTGGGAAAGTTTTATTGTTTTTTGAATATGCATTTTTTTCCGACGACATATTGTGATCCCTAGGGAAAACAGCTTTTTAGAAGCGAACATATTTTTTATTTCAGAAACTAATAATATTAAAACTAAAAGAACAAAACACGCCAAACTTATTATATTTTTTGCATATAAACTCCAACTTGAGCAAATCACTGACTTACATAATTATACGGAAAAGTATTATGTTTGCCAAAACGCATTTTTAAATGTCTGTATGTTCTTATGCGTACGAAATGGTCTCAAGTCATACCCTCTCTGAGGCACCATATAATACCATCTTAAGCGTAGTCCTGCAAAGAACGAAACGGGTTATGTGTATGTGCATATAGCTTCATTTTCTGGTAATTCAAAATCATCAGGAACAAATAAATGAAACAAAGTTGCTACTATCTGTACGATATTCGAAAAACTAAGTTAAATGACATAAGTGTGCTCCAACGCACTATTTATTATTATTTGTGCAAAATAAAGAGCAAACAGTGTAAATAAAAATATTTGTAAATTCAGTTTTAAAAATCCACTACTAATTCGTATTAAATTTTTAGGAAAACAATTTTAACCTGGCATGAGGTGAAAGTACCACCAGTTACAAATTTGCATACACAAAATTAGAAATTTATTTAGAAATGTCATAAGAACCCTTTTTCAAGAAAGTAGTATCTTTGTCTTCTTTTCTACCTGGTCCGGACAGAGACGTATTCGGCCGGAATTTTTTTGCTTCATATAATTAGTTGCCTGTAAACTGAGTTTCCGATGTTGTAATAGTCTGCTGCATTTTTTTTTCTAAATGTACCCAACTTAACTTTCTATGTGTTTAAAACCATTTAAACTTCTTGACGCCAATAACTATGAAGACCAATGAAAATGAGATATATTTTGGTGTATATGTTATCACGAGAGTATTACGTTTTCTAAGAAAACTGACATATATTTCGGAAATTAAGGCAAATTATTATTAAATGAAATAAAGGCTAATAATTATAAATGGTATAAAATACTGCAAAACATTGTTGTTTTTCAAGTTGTTTTCATGCCCCTAAAAGGAGGGTTAAGCTAAGAATTAGTACGATCTTTTAAATGAGTACGATATCGCTGGATTGGAAGTTTCATTTTTCTATTTTAGTTTAGAAAGGCCATGAAGCCCTGAGGCCCAAGTACAACAAATGGGCAATAAAAGAACCCCTAAATGGATCACAACTTTGCATTTTTTTCAGTATAGACGGGATCGTCAAGAGATTACCGAGTAGCGGCCAGAGTTGCCATTCCGCGAAGCACTGCCTTCGGATCTGCTAGTTAAATTTGTTTATACATCGGTTTGACGCTTGACGATTGACGCTATTGCCAGGCAATCCTATTTGTCCCCTAAAGCGTATATTTTGTATTGGATTTATAAACAAGAACGTCTCTGGTTGAATGTACATTACGTTACGATTCCTCGCTATTTAATAGAGGACGCGGAGTCGTAGTTTCCGTCAACGTTCTCCAAATACCTTCCAAGTATGCATTCGTACTTCACAGTTTCTTTTTTATAGAGAACGCGGTTCTTATTATATCGCTACAATGGCCACCTATTGCTAGCAGCCCTTCTTTCGACAGTGCACGGTTTTCCCAGGTCGTCACATGTTAATGCGTTAGCCGCCCTCAAATTCAATTATCGTCTGGTATTGGTACAAAGCAACGAAGAACTGATATTTTTTTAAATGGTGTATATTTTAAGTATGTATCTGTGAAAAAAACTCAACTATATTTCTGAAAAATAACTAATTTCTTCCCACGCAAGATGGGGCTAATAATTTATCTATAACTATCAAATTCACTATTTTTTACTTCCCTCGTAAAAGAGAATTATTGTAACCCTTCGAGATTTTTCAGAATTTCACGTTCCCAGATGCCGAAAAACATGTTTCCTCAATTTCGTCGGTCTGACTGTCCGACTGTCTCCCTGTTCGAGGTATAGGTAAAAGTAGTTTTTTACCTATACCTAATTGAGTTCAAATTTTGGTTAAAAATTAAGGGTCATATGGGGATAATCTGGTAACATGTTGGTAAAAATACAATATGGCGGCCTAGTAAAATGTGAAAAGAATTATTATTAAAAAACTATCCACCCAATGTATTTGTATTTCCAAAATGTAATACGCAAACGAAAAGCCCTTATTATGGAGAGGTGTTTAGACAAACGAACGTCAAGGCTAAGTGGTTTAATACATATATACAGATAACTAAACTTTCCAATCTTCGAATATTTTACTTCGAGTCCAGTACTGGCTTTCACTTGCATAAACAAACTGGGATTTACGTTAAATACTTTCCTAGAAAGCCCTCTCAATATTTGCATTCCCAATCTTTTTATGGCTTTTTAACTCTCTCTTTCAAGTGTAATGTCAAGGCAGAAACATTTCGGAAAAGGCAATTCTATTGACAGGGTGATTTACAAGGACCTTCTTTTTGCGATATGCAAATAAAAATCAGGAAAGGATTTCTGAATAATAAAAACCTTGCTACCTTTCATTATAAGTTAAAAATCGCCTTGCTTTCTTAGAATAATTTAGACCCTGTCTGTTAAGGATTTAGCCCTTTTTCTATCACAACAAACAAAGAATATGCAAATTCGAAAAGATTATATTTTTTATGACCTCTAACTATCGTTTCCTCTTGTACAATTTCGAAGAAAGTGTCATTAACGGATTAAATCCCCAGTCACAATAATTACCTACCTACGAAAAGGGTTTTTATATTGGAAAACGGATATTATGATTCTGTCCTTATTTCAAAATAAAAACACCAAGTAAAATTAATTATTATAATCATTTCACTATGCTCCAGTCAAATTAAAGTGGTGTGCAGGATGACGATAAAAAATCGAAAAACAAAACAACTTTTTCAAAATACATAATTCATTTTCACAAAGCAAGTAGGTACATAAAACAAATGGAAATTTGTAGTGGATAAAAATATTCGATAAAAGGTAATTTATATATTTTTTTGTACGAGCAGTAGTTTTTACAAAATTTAATGGTTAATATGCCGAAACTGTGATTTTAGGCGAAAAAATTATATTTCGCAAAATGTTTTGCTTATTTGAGAAATTGTATATACAGATTACAAAATAAATACAAAAATAGAAGTTTGCAAAACAAAACAAAATTAAATTTCAACTTTTGACACAGCTTAATTAAAAAGCATGCAAATACAATTTAAAAAGCTGCTAGAAGTTTTTTGATTATAGACTTAGTTTTTCAGAAAAAAAAGTGAATATGTGAAATATGCATAATTTTCTCCAAAGTGTTTTATCAGAAAACTCCTAAAAGCTTTTTGACTTATATTTGCAGGCTTTTTAATTTAACTGTCTCAAAAGGAGGAATTTCAATTTTTCTGAATAATAAAAACTTTGCTACCTTTCATTATAAGTTAAATATCGTATTGTTTTCTTAGAATAATTTAGATCCTATCTGTTAAGGATTTAGTCCCTTTTCTATCGGAACCAACAAAGAACATGCAAATTCTAAAAGATTATATTTTTTATGACCTATAACTATCGTTTTCTCTTATACAATTTTGTAGAAAGTGTCATCAACGGATTAAATCTTCAGTCACAGTAATTACCTACCTACGAAAAGGATTTTTATAAAACGGATATTATGATTCTGTCCTTATTTCAAAATAAAACATCAAGTACTGTTAACTATTATAATAAGTGGTATGCAGGTTGACGATAAAACATAGAAATACAAAACAACTTTTTTCAAAATACAAAATTAATTTTCACAAGATAACAAAATGGGCAAAATCAAATTTTCTAAGATTTGGAGAACATAAAAATATGAGATAAAATGTAATTTATGTTTTTTTTTTGTACGAACTGTAGTTTGTAGATGATTTAATGGTTAATATGTCGAAAATGTGATTCTAGGCGAAACAATTATTTTTCTTAAAAAGTTTTGTTGGATTACTCTATACACGTATGATGTCAGGGGAGCCATGTTGAGTATCTTTGAGCCCTATCTATCGAACAGGTTACAGCGTGTCAAATTAAATAAAATTTTAAGTGATTCAAAAATTATAAATACCACAAAGGATATTTTTGGTCCGTTGATTTTTATTATATATAAATTCCTTGTTAAGGGATGTTAATGTGGAAGGAAATATACTATCACACGCAGATGATGCGGTTTTGCTTTTTAAGAGTGATCATTTGGCGGCCAGTTAGGGAGATTGCCGAAGTTGGAATTGCATTGGTTTGATTCGTTTGGCCTCTCCCTCGACAGTTTAAAAACTAATTATATTTACTTGTCACTAACAAAAAAAAAATAGACCTAATGGGCAGTATATCAAAGAGGTTACCTATACTAAGTACTTTGGTATCATTATTGATCAGAAACTTAAATGATACGAACACATTTCAAAGATTACTTGAAGTATTAAGTTTCTAACTTCCAAATTTTATATACTAAGGAAAAAACGCTTAATATCACTTCATAAAGCTTTGATATTATTTAGTCATCGCTAGAAAAATAATTTGCTATGAAAGTAGTAATTTAATTTATTGGATATTTTGTAGTTTTCATATTTTTTTCTGTCGATTGTTTGTATTTCGACTAAATATAATTTATGAATATATACATATTTATGTATTTATATTTGAAATATTGTGCCTTAGCGAAGAAAAAAAATATTTACCTATGCTGATTAATATTTTGCTAATGAACCAATGAGCACTTTTCAAATAATGATTCCGAGTATTTAATAAGATAGCTGTAGAAAAACACAATAATAACATTTTTGTTGCTTATTCCAAGAATTTATAGGATCTGGAGGAGTTAGTTTTTAGAAATCGGGTTTTTCGGAATATGCGTAGTAAAAATTTTCGTAACCTAAACAAAACAAGAAATTTAATAGCAGTTAAAAAACAATTTCGGCTAAACGTTAGTTACGTCATTTTTAATCAACATAAAGAATTTTATAGGTATAGCAATACTTCGATAAAAAATTTCAAGATTTTTTCTATTTATGTCGTGTTCACAACTTATACAGGGTGCGTCAATAAAGTGTACGGCTAAGATAGTGCCTAAACCGTAAAAGATATAGAAAAAATTTCTATAGCAAAGTTGTAGGGTTGATAAAAATCTGTAAACGGAAAATAATTTTATATGTACAGGGTAAGCCAAAAAAAAAGTTATGGTAAAATATGTATTTTTTTAAATGAAACGCCCTGTATATTATATGATTATCTGACTCAGCAGAGAAAGAACTTTACTTTGATATCTCGTTTTTTAAATTCTGGTGTGGCGTTGTCACGGAATTATTGTTTTTATGATATTTTTTGTGTTTCAGAGGGTCCGTTTCAAAGATCGTAGTTATCTATGGATTCAATTTAGGTCAACAAATTTTTTACCACATTTAGTCTAAGATATCTGCTATAGGTTCCTAGTGATATTTTGTAAATTTTTTATACAGAGTGTTTTTTATGAATATGCCAAAATTAAATATGCAATATCTCAATTATTTTAAATGGACCACCCTGTATTTTTTTATTTGATTAAAGTTATTCATGGAATACCTTCATTAATTACTAAATATCTCCTATACATAAACCCTTTACTTTTTAAGATATTTCACTTTCTTTGTAAGTTATGCATAAAAAGCGAATTCTGTTTTTTTATCAAGATTCATTTATTATTATGTTACCAGTAATCCGTTTTTTGCCCGGCACATTCATCACCAGCATCGATGGTCGCTTAACGTTTTATAGGAATTATAGTGAATTACGTTATTGGGCCGCATTTTTTTGATGGACATTTTACAGGTGAAGTGTATTTGAACTTTTTTGCAGAATTACCTAAATGTGCTTTTACAAATCTTACCTGAGAATGTTTGAAATAGGATTTGGTTTCAACAAGTTAGGGCTCCAGCTCATTAGAGCCAAGTAGTTCGAAATTTTTTAAATGAACTATTTAATAATCGATGAATAGGTAGAGGTGGTACGGTCCCTTGCCCAGCAAGGGTCTCCCGATTTGATCAAATTAGATTTTTTCTTATGGGGATATGTAAAGGAAAAGTGTATGAAGCGATTCCTTCCGCAAGTGAAAACATGAAAACCAAAATTCCGAAGATTTTCTAAACAATTAGCCCAAATATGCTGGAAAAAGTTAGCGTCTCATTTTCAAGATGAATTCTTAAGAGGACATATTGAACTTAATTTGTAGTTTGTTAAAAATATTGTTGATTTTATAAAAAAAAGTACATATAATTACTTTTAACATGTTTAAAAATAAATCATTATTTTCAATATAGTGTTTTATTTTGAAGTAATTTGGGCTATTTAAATTTCTTACCTAATTTTTTAAAATGCAAAAAAAAGTTCGTAGATTCTAAAATATCTTTAATAATGCAAAAGTTATGCAATAAACAAACTGAGAGAATTTTTATTTTTAGCGAGTTTCGACCGGTGGAGTATCTCCGGTCGTTACCAACCTAATACTTATCAGATACTGCACCGGTCAAAATGTCGCTAAAATTAAATAAAAAGATAATGCAAAGTCCAAAATTGCCTTTTGATAACAACACATTATCTAGCACCTTCAAACAATCAATATTTTAACTATTTTTTTAAGCAATCTTGAATACGCTTTTTATGCATAGTTTACAAAGGAAGTAAACTATCTTAAAAAGTAAAGGGTTTAGGTATAGGACATATTTAATAAAAAATGAAGGTATTCCATGAATAACTTTAATGAAATAAAGAATTACAGGGTGTTCTATTTAAAAATATTGAGATATTGCATATTTAATTTAGGTAAATTGGTAAATTCATAAAAACACTTTGTATAAAAAAATTACAAAATATCACTAGGAACCTATAGTAGGTATCTTAGACTAACTGTGATAAAAATGTTGTTGGTCTAAATTGAATTCATAGATAACTACGATCTTTTAAAGAACCCTCTGAAACACAAGAAATATCATAAAAAAATTAGTTTTGTGGCAACGCCGCACCAGAATTTAAAAAACAGATATCAAAGTAAAGCTCTCTCTCTGCTGAGTCAGATAATCACATAATATAAAGGATGTTCCATTTACAAAAATACATATTTTACCATAACTTTTTTGTCTCAACCTCTACATATAAATTTATTTTTACGGTCTTAGCACTATCTTAGCCGTACATCTTGTTGACGCACCCTGTATAAAATATAGACCTTTTTGTTTGAAACTCTAAATCCCACCATGTAGTTAAAAAGTAAAATCTTTTTAAATTTATTATTATATGAATCATTTATAGGGTGATTCAAAAAATATTCTATAACACAGTGTGTTAGAGAAGTTTTTCCCTGTACATTCAAACCGGACTATTTGGCTGGAATGGTGTAGTAAAAACATGTTCAGACATAATATTTTTATAAAACATTCTTGCCAGCACTTTCACAATTATTCGATCATTACATTTTTAGTATCGGCATTTTTAACAATTCTATGTATTGAGCTTATGCTCTGATTAATGTTACACCAAAACGCTGTTAGTTCAAGTCGATAAATCGAACCATGTCCGATATATTTTTAATTTAAATTTGAAATCAATTCAAAATTCAAGCAATACATTTTATTCTTAGTAAAAGCATTATGAATGAATTGGAATATTAAAAATATTTTAAAATTGCTGAAGTAATTTGGATGAAATTTGAACTGCATAAGGTACTTAATTATACCATATTTTAGATCATGAAAAAACATGACGAATCCACCAGGAGCGTGCATACGGGATATCTAGTAATATTTTTAAATAAAAAACATGTAAACCATTGATTTTGTCAAAATTGTATATCACATTTAAATAATTTATTAAATACGTCTCAGTACCTTTTTAAGTTCGATTTCGTTAAGGAATAAATGGGAATTTTCGAAAAACATGCACGCACATTTAGTTGCAGATTTAATATCCAAAAACGAAAAAGTTTTTATCTGAAATACTTGTTCGTTTCAATAATAGAACCGTTTCAGAGAAAATTTTCTAATATTCATGAATCATATTTTTATTTACATAAGTATAACTAAATATTAATAATCAATTTAACTATTTGAGACAAAGAGAATTACTTCTAACAAATCGGTTGATTAGATTAACAAATAATTAGATATTAAAGGAAATTGTGGCAGTGACCATCATCTGCGTCATTTAGTCTATGACGTAAAGACGTTCTTCTCTGGTATGGATAGGCCTTGTATAAACTATTTTCTTCAAGTGCCCCCAAGGATGGAATTCCAGTGAATTTATATGAGGCGAATGAGGTGGCCAACCAACAAGTCCTCTGCGCCCAATCCAATGATTACATTACATTCATTATTTCGTTGTCAGTAATTCCTGTCCAGATGTTAATGAAAAATTGATATTGTGAATTTGCTACTCTCAATAAAGGCGAATTCTTACCAGCCTAAGTATGCAAAATGGGGACATGTATAATTCCTGTACGAGTAAATGATGCTTTGGCTGTAAAAGTACAATCCGTGAAAACCCTGTAACGTACCTAATTTTTTCCAAAAACCATTTGCAAAATTATTTTCGGGGACTTAAATCCCTAGTCAGCAATTCTCGGATTCTTGTAAAATGAAAAGGTCTCAGTTGCTGTTTATGAAAAATGCTTGATACAGAGGATGTTGCAATATTTTCCAGATTCCAATAGATTCTTTCACATTAACGGTACACTGGTACCTGGAACGTCAAGAATCAACTTTGTGAGGCTTTAAAGATCCGGTTTCCCGTAAACGACTTCTATTCCTCTTCGAGTAAATTTTCTTTGGCAAATTCTAACTGCTTCGTGTGAATTTTGCTTTGCTTCTCCATAGACTAAGATTATATCAGTCAATTCATGAGAAGAGTAATTCAGATATTTAGTCATTCTTGCCAATAACAAATACAAACTAAAGATAATTAATAAAATTTTATATCCTGTAATTTTTTGATGGGTTTCAAAGCCTACTTATTTTTTTTTGTAAATGGATACAACAAAATCAAATTGCTTTATATGCAAAGTTACCTTTAAGAATATTTTTAACAAACACGATATTTTTGCAGTTATTATCACGCTATAATTCAGATGAAAGCTTTTCTGGCCTCATGCTTATAAAAACTTTTTTCGTTTTTAGATTATGAATCTCTTATTAAACGTTGGTGCATGCTTTTTAAAACTGCTCATTCCTGAACGAAGTCGAATTCAAAAATATACTAGGACGTAAGTTTTGATTGTCATTTAATAAATTATTTAAATGTGGTATACAATTTTGGCAAAATCAGGTGTACATGTATTTTATTTAAAAATATTTCTAGATATCCCGTATACACGCTGCTGGTGGATTCATCATGTCCTTTTCATAATCTAAAATATGATATAACTAAGTACCTATATTTATATATATTTTGAAAACACTGAGAAAATTTTAAAACTTTGACACCCTGTATCTGGAAAACCAAACATCTACGGATCCACGCTCATATGAATTTTTCGTCTTATTTTTATAATATAATATTTTACTAAGAATAAAATGCATTGCTTGCATTTTGAATTGATTTTAACAATGTTCTACATTATTTAAAATTAAGCAGAGAATACACTTAATACATACAATTATTAAAGATGCCAATAATAAACAAGTTATGACCGAATAATTGTGAAAAAAATTATAATCTTATTCGTTTTTCAGCCACGGACTGGAAATTCTGACAAGAATGTGTTATAAAAAAAATATTTCTTTAAAATGTTTTTAACACACCAACTTTCATTCTAGTCTAATAGATCGGTTTGAATATACAGAGAAAAAACCAAATAAAAGAAATGTTGTTTAACACCCTATATCTCGAAAACCGAAGATCTGCGGATACAAATTCATATAAACTTTTCGTCTTATTTTCTTACAAATAATGCCCCTTTAAAAGTTGGCGAATGTTTCAAATAGTCTGTGTATGCCGTGGAAAATGAATAGTTTTATCCTCAACTAACAGCTTGGTTAAAATAAAAGAATATAACATAAAAAATATAACACATTTTAACCAATAAATGGCGGTTGCTAATGGTAAGCTTTAAAAGAAACATCCTTCTTTTATAATTTTCTATAACAATAATTTTGATTATTATTTTAATTTTGTTTGTTGTTAAACCCGTCCGTAAATCTGAATTTTTATGGGCATTTAAAATCGTATTTTTTTATAACTAGTAAAAATATCAAATATTTATCTAAGGAAATTGCTAGAATTTGACAGTTTCAGCCAATAACATTTGGTTTGCTTGGAGTTTAAATTGTTCCTATATAAGAATGTTGGAGATTTACTTATACATTGAAAGTTTTTTTTCTATATTCCATACAAAAAATATTTGGAAACTACACTAGTTAGGCTAGTATGCTCCAAGTTTTTCCAACATCTACTTTCTATTGCTTAAAAGAAGTATATTTTAACTGGAACCATAAATGTTAGCCGTATGAACAAAATGCCTTTTTTTTTAAGAAAAAAGCTGCGTAAAAGGGTTGCTGCAGAAGCAACCCCTTTAATATACGTGGACCCTCCCGATAAATACAAACACTACAGATAGGTTTTAATTTGGCAGGCAAGCCATTTTCAATAAAAGCGATGGCGGACATCGTGACAGGGCTATTTTTTCGCTGCACACTAAAATAGGAAAGGGTGCAGCTTTTAGGAGGGCGGGCTAACGCAGAATTGTCAGTGGCGTGGTAGACTTTATAAAATAACTGCATGTCAGTTTTATCTTCCAGAAAAAAGATCGGAAAACTTTCTGTAGTCTTTGGTAAAGCTGTATGGGTATGATATAGTTACTAGATGTTTCCTGAAATGAATTCGTACAATTTACTAGATAATTGACGTTTTGTTTCCTGGGCCTTTTACTTCCCTCGTAAAAGGGAAGTATTGTAATCGCGCAAAAATTACCCTCTGAGATTTTCTCAGATCTTTAGGTTTCAAGGTACTTGGATGCAGAAAAATATTTTTCTCAGTTCTGACGGCCTGTCTGTTCGCGACATAGCTAAAAAGGCACTTACCCGATTAACTTCAAATT
This sequence comes from Kuschelorhynchus macadamiae, assembly GCA_030620095.1. NCBI lineage: Eukaryota > Metazoa > Arthropoda > Insecta > Coleoptera > Curculionidae > Kuschelorhynchus > Kuschelorhynchus macadamiae. Next base: position 442,250 of record JAUTXW010003766.1, on the reverse strand, counting down.
TTGGTCAAACATTAAAGGTCATACGAGAATGAACTGGTAACATTTTGGTAAAGATCTAATATGGTAAAACAAAATGGGAACTAGTGGAATGTTTAAAAAATTATTACTAAAAAACCAAATTATCTCAAATTTTGCACAAAATTCAAGTATTATATAGGAATCAACTAGTGCGTATCCAAGACGGCAGAACAAAATGGCGGCTTAATAACATATATAAAAATTCAGCCTAAAAAACTACTTAATGGAGTGATTTCAAATTGTGCGTCATAATTAATTGTGATATAGAAATGAACTAGTAAAACTGTAGTACTAATTCAAGATGGCAAAACCAAATAGCGACAAAATATAATGCTTGTAATCGTGAAAAAAAAATCACCCTCTCCACATCTCTGTCTGTCTGTCAGTGCGCAGCATAGCTTAAAAACTACTTATGAGATTGACTTTAAATTTTAGTCAAAAATTATGGTTCATATGGGGATGACTTGGTAATATGTTGGTAAAAATGCAATATGCCATAACAAGATGGCGGCCTAGTAAAACGTTAGAAAAATTATTACTTAAAAAACGAATAATCCAATCTCTACGATATCTCTTATGTTCGATTCCTAGAAGAAGACAAGCTTTACGCCTACTTGCCTTTAGATTGATCTGATGAGTCTTCTTATAGTCTGGTTAGATACTATGGTGCTTTTTGCATCTCTAATTGCATTATTTATTTGCGTTGAGTTATGTACGGGATTTCTTCGAACTCTAGTAGCAATAAACCGGTCTGTATTTTGATTAGTTTTTCGTCTATGACCAAATTTATGTCGATAACCAGCGTCACCTCTTCCATCTTTCTCTTGATAAGCGCACAATATTAGTCAACTCATTTTCGGAGAGACGAACAATCCGAATCATAAACAAACTTTTTTTTGACCTGTCAAAATTTCGGCAGCCATGGTCATGTCTAACCTGAAAACAGAACTAAATTATTGAAAAAAATTGAAAAAAAAAATGCAAAACTTTGTTTAAATTTAATTTTTTTCATATATCCCTACGTTGAACGAAAAAACGTAAATTAGTGACTTATAAAGAAATTCAGGAGTCTTCTTAATTTTTTGAGAAAAAAGTTCGTGGTTTGGCCGCTGTGAATTTTTAAAATCGATTTTTTTAAAACTTATTCCTTGTTTCATCTTTCATCAGGTCGACTTGAAACTTCGGACGTATGTAGCTACTCTATTGCCCTTAAAAAAAGTCTATCCCATTTTTAATTTTTTTTTTAAACACGCCATTATTTTTTCATTAATTAAACGCTGTGTTAATCTTAGAGCAAAACGATGTGCCTTGATACAGTTTGGACTAGTCCTAAGCCTAGATAATGTGTGAAAGATGGCAATGAGAACCAAAAATAAAACATTTATTTTATTTTAAAAACGGTTTTTCGAAGAAACTCTTTTTTTTTTTATAAGAGAAGAAGTAAGAATTTTTAACTAAAATATTGAAATACCGCGGCACAAAAAAATATGCCCTTTTAAATGTATGTAAAGTACCGCAGCGCCTCTTCGATGTGCAGCAAAAATGAGAGTGGATTTCAAGTTTTCATCCCAGAGAGACCCCAATTTCAAAATATGTACCAATACTTTAATCAGTATAGAATCGGATTAAAATGGAAACATCCCCAGATAGGGCATCATTTATTAACAATAGCTTTAAAAAAGTAACTTTCCCTGATATTTGGCGAATTGGAGATGAGAATTAAGTTTGGTCACATGTATAGAACTTTCATTTGTAGCCCTGTATATCACATCAAGCATTTGAATAATTGATGTCGATAGTTTTAAAGCCGATAAAATTTGCTATTAAAGAAAAAGAGAAATTATTTTATAAATTGGTGGAATATTAATGAAAGGACATCGTTTAGATCCTGAAAATGCGCTATTCCCAACTCCTCGAAATAAACTGAAAATTTCAAAAACTTCCTTAGGTACTGGTTGAAATATTGGAAATATCTCTAAAAATGAGTCCTGCAACTGAAAAATTGGGGAAAGGTTAAATTTTATTATTAAAATAAAAACATTTTTTAATAAAAAATTAGTGCATGAGTTTGTTTCTTGACCGGTCTATTTAAAATGTTTTTAACACAGAATCAAATTAAAATATCATTTAGTTTAAAAGATATCAGAAAAAACGTAAAACCATACTTTTCTCTTTTCTTACCTGGTTCGGTAGCATTTCGAAAAATCTAGAAATAGAGAGAGATATTGTAAAATAGTAAAACACATCTCACCTCTTCTCATTCCTTTAATTGTTTTTTTTTCGGTATGAATTTAGTTTAAATATTAAATTGATAGTGGGTTAATGAATGCTAAAGATTTTGTGAAATAAACGAAAAAGTCACCCCGTGAATTAGAATTTTGATGCAAAGTACTGATTTTGATATTATAGGATATACACTTTGGAGCATGTTTTTCTTTATGTATATTCTTTAGTATATTTCTATAAATATGCGTGGTCTGGCCCAGTTAAACACAGGAAACATGTGGCAAAATATTTTTGATTTCGATTATTGATGAATATTTTTAGGTTCGATATAAACTATCTGCAGTTCCTCAAAACAAGTAATGAGAAATGAGATATTTCTTTTAGCGAAATAAAAGTACAAAATAACACGATTTATTTAAAAATTAAAATAATCCAAAAATAAAAAATTGTAAATTGGGTTTACTCGGAACTTTCCTCCTTATGAATCTTCCCTTTTATTGGGATACTGAGATATGACTATGTTTAAGTCTGTACATAGTGTAATGTTTTTTATTTTCCTTAATAAAACGAAGGATTTTATATGGAAATTTCCCGGTCACTAGGTAAAACTACTCCTGACCGAAGAATTCCTAACGAGTTAAGTCCGGTTTAATTTAGGGATTGGTTTTCTTAATTTTTATATTTTGCAAATCTTAATTTTTTAATTTAAAATAAAATATAGCCTGTTACTTTTTATTTTTGAAATAAAGTTATATTGCGAATAAAGGCTAATATTAATTTCAGATATGTAGATTTTTTAAAAAAATATTCAATTATTCGCTTCATTTAAGTTAAAACAAGCAAGCATAAGGATCGCCTATAAATTACTTAAAATAACTGTTCCATAATCTGTACGATATCTGAAATATTTTAAAATAAAAAAATGACACTTTCTGCATTTTATTTTACCATATAGGTCACTAAAAACGATCTTAACCATATAACGTTTATAGCTTTAAACACTTTTCCAAATGCTTTAATCTTTACTTTTATTTAATTTTCTTTATTTTATTTGGCTTTAATTAGCCAATCAAAAAATCGCCTAGCTAGATGAAACTAATTATTTTCTAATACTACAGTAATTAGCAAGGAAGTTTCCTGTTTTATTACTGTTAAAATATCAAAGTGTTGATACACACAATTTAATGTTACTGTTTTTTCGGAAATAGTTTTCAAATGATTTATATATATATATATATATATATATATATATATATATATATATATATATATATATATATATATATATATATACGAGTATATTCACCCCCATTTTGGTAAATCATCTAAATATATATGCGTCCAAATGCAATTTTGTTTTGTACATCGTTTTATCAGCTGTCTCGGTATAGGGTTACTTTTACCTCTTTTGTCCTCGAAAGGGTCAATCAGCGTGCTTTTTCCGAAAAAGGATTATTTTTTGAAGCACTTCCCTGGCCTTTTGTTAAAATATGTTATTTTTGGCCGGTTTTGTTTGATTTTTTGGAATCGAGCACCTTTTGCTTTACCTACTTGTACATAATAATATGCCATATGGACAGATTTTATTTCAGAAAAATTATTCTTTCACTCTGATTATAAAATGTGGGTCTATGTGCAGGGTTCTTTATAAAAAGATAGATAAAATTAACGTTGCTATTTGTATAACGAGTGAATAAACTGATATATAGCGAAAATTTTCCAAATTGGATACCTAATATTTCTTGTAAGAATATTAGAAAACAGGTATGAGAAACTGTTTTTTTTTATGGTAAGGTTTAAATATTAAAAAAAAACTCAAACTCAAAATACATTTATTTCAGCGTTTTATAAAAATATGGTCAATACAACAAACTTATTCCTTATAATTTTTGTATGCAATTTAGGAGATCGCACTTTTAAGAGTCACAAGGAGCTTGCGGTTGTGCATCCTCACCTTCGCACAGAGAAACACAGAAATTAAAGTTAAAATTTAAACGGTTATATAAAACTATAAACTATTTTATATTATATAATATAGTCCTAAGAGGAACATATTTTGTTATGGCAGCCCGGACATGGAGGAGGAAGCAGGAAAAAGGAATCTTTGTGAAAAAACAAACAAATACTAGTCTTTAAAAATAAGCAATTAAATAGGCTCGTTACATATAATTCTATAAATTAGGTTGGGATTTTTCAAAATATTTTAGTTTTTAATTTAAATCTTTTTAGGGTTTTACTGTCTTTTATGTTGCAAAATAAGGTAAACTTTATATACAATGCTTTATTTGTAGCAGATCTGGTACTAACTAGTTATGTATGTTTGTAATTGGGACATGGATGGATTTTTAAATAAATATATTGAACATGAGTGAGATAAAGGAAATTTATATTTAGAATATTTGTTTCCTTGAACAATAAGTCAGATGAATATTGTGAATTACGTTTATATATTATTTTAAGAATTTTTTTCTGACATATTTCCAAATTTTCTATTGTTGTATTAAAGGCTGATCCCCATGCTACAATGCAGTATCTCAATAAATTATATTTTCTACTCTAAATATTGATGGGCAATTAGTGCACTGAATTTGATTTATACAACTCGAGTTTTTTAATGCTATTTTTTGATGATTGATCAGCTATTGTTGTAGGGAAAGTTATAAAATTGGTTTTATTAACATTTAAAGCATTTAGCATTTAGGTATTGTTTAACAGTTCAATTTCCGCGTTTTGATAAACGCCCTCCTATGTATTAGCTGAAAAAAGTATAGCCGTATCATCCGCATAACTGACAATATCACCATTTACATTAAGGTCCTTTAGGCCATTTATGTAATTAAGAAACATAACTGGGCCAAGTACAGTACCCTGAGGAACACCGGTAGTTACTGGCTGAGCTTTACTAAGAGCTTCTTCAAATTTTACTTTTTGTTCTGTATTTAAGAGAAAAATATTAAATAAATTTAGGGGTGTAAGGTGTGTGCAAGGTCCAGAAACACTGTTAAACATTTTTTATTAATATTTAAATAAGTAAGATAAGATACGGCATCTTCAGTACTTTTTTCTTTTGTTTTTCATATTGTTTGTCAAAAATAATTTTTTCTTTATCCAAAAAAGTCATAAGCTTATATTTTATACATTTTTCAAAAAATTTTGCAAAATTATTTAAAACAGATGTAGGTCGATAATTAGTTACATTTAAAGGATAACTGCCTTTAAAGACCGGTGTCACAATTGCTTTTTTCCAATCTAACGTAATTTTAGTAGTAGAATTACATACATGCAACAGGGGTTTTAAAATATAAGTATGTGACAATAAGTTCTACACTTATTGATTCTGGACCCGGTGCAGAATTATTTTTTAAAGAACGTACATTTAAAATATGATCTGATTTAGAGATACTATCTAAATAAAATGAATTTTTATTTCGAGAAATTTTTATATTACATTCCTTATCACGAATACTTAATTAATACTTCGGCCAATTTTAGCTAAAAAGTTATTAAACGTATTTGCTATCTGATTTGTTTGCAATAACAACACCAGAGTTATTTTTAATTTTTACGGAGCATGATTTTTTTCTAACGACGGAGTTTGTTGCCTCGTTATTAAAACATAATCATTACTATTTAATTAATTTTTTTTCATTTTGTCTCTATGACGAATTAAGTTTAATATACTTACAGTCATCCAGGGCTTTAATTTTCGAGATTTGCTTATAAGTTTGTCGATTTTTGTTGTTAAATTAATGTATTTTTTGATAGTAGAAACAAAGCTCAAATAACTACTTTCCGGATTGGTATTTTCAGAAAGAACATTATTCCAAGTTTCTTTTGATAAATATTGGTTTATGTTTTCTTGTTTTCCAGATACGATTTAGGTTTAAAGAAAGACTTACTCCATAATGATCTGTAAGGAAAGTCAAGTTAAACTTTGACTTTGTTCGGTAATTCTAGTTGGTTTGTTTATACATGAAATATATTTTTATACTGTTTTACGTTTAAATCAGTATTATTCAAATTAATTCCATAACCGATGATTCATTAATAGTAAATGCTAATTATACAGGTTAAAATTATTTATATTTAGATTCAGGTCTTAAGATTTAGAATGTTTTCGAAGAGAGTTGATAACAAAATTTTTTGTACCTATGATCTGATTTTTGTATAGGTCTTCTATTTTTAGTTTTAAATAGGATCTATCCATAGTGTACGTGTTATTTAAATTACTCTTCGATATTACGTTTCAATTCTTGTTATTTATGTTAAATAAAAATATTAAAGCATTAAACAAAAATGTTAGCATATGGTATGGTTTTAGGACGTATTTTCTGAAATATTATATAGTTTCTCTTTAAAATAACCCCTTGTATTATTACCGTCCAAAATATCGAACCTCGCAGGGTTGGTCAAGCCTAGCGAATAAAAGCGAGGGTGAATTGGCAAGGGGTTGAAGAAGGACAACCGAAATATAAAAATAAGGCGAGGGGATGACTTATCGGAAAAAACCTATTAAAAGAAATTTTGATATTTGGAATTTGGTTTGTTATAAGGAAGATCTTATCAATTTTAGTCTTTTCTAAATTTGTAAAAAATCTCACCACATATGGTCTTATTAACTGTTAAAATCCTAATTATAGTTATAAAATAATATTTGTAGAGCAACTAATTACAAAATAAACTCGTAATAAAAACATAAAATAAATATATTAATCGTACTATAATTTAGATATTAACGCTACATTCTTCTCAATTATTATGCTGTCATTTAAAAGGTAGTATCTCCCATTTTCAATAATTATTTAATACATACTAGTTGTTAAAGATACGAAAGTATCAGTGGGGTAAATTAAACCAAACACTTGATACTTATGTGTCATTGTGAATTTTGTTTTTATGACACATATTTCAATATAAATATTAAATTAGATCATATTTAAAGCTTTATGACGCCTCTATGTTTTAACTGTTTTGACAGGTCGGTAAACTTTACAGCATTGTTTTCTACTTTATTAGTATAATACACATTACACTTACTGCATTTTTTTCGTTCAATTGCTTGAAGTTCCATAACGGGTTGAGATAGAAGCAATTCAATAAGGTATAATATGCTCAGAATTTTGTGTTGAATTCAAATATTTAAGAAAATATAAAATAAAAAAGCTTAGGAAGAGTATCCCATCAAAATAAAAATCACCCTCCAAGATTTTCCGATTTTTACGTTTCAGTAGACGGTCTCCCTGTCTTTTTTTGGAATAGCTAGAATTTTTACTTAAAACGTCACAGACTTCTTCGTCTGCCTGAAGAGCCACGGAAATGGCATTTTTACGATCCGAGGAACAAAATAGCACAAGGTCGATAGGTGTAAGACACATATCTGTCTTTAGTCCATTTTACTTTATTAATAGAACATCAGCAAGCAGTGTTGTCCGCCAGAATATAACCATTTTCAAAATTTTGAGCAAGTGGAATAACAATTTCCTATCCATATCTGAAACCTTTTTGCATTCGTTTTTCCCTTATTAGAACTACTAAATTAATCCTACCATTTGCCAAAGTGCCACCGCTGCAATTACTCCTCTACCTACAAATGCCAATCTATATTTTCCGTAGATATTCTTCGTATCTTGACCTCTAAATCAAACATTTTTCATCAGACTGGTGAACTTCCATTAATAAGCATGAAAATATACGCAGCTTTGAAGAGTAGACCTGTCAGGCGAAACATGATGTAATTTATCTGGATTCTAATTTTCTCGATTAAGTGCAAGGATTTTATCAAGAACATTATTATTTGTTTAGTAGGCGGAAATTAAGAAAATGGCAAAAACACCTTGAGTCCTTTTATTAATATTACCTAACTCGTTTTTGAAAATTGACCACATACTTACCCAAATTAAATGATGATGGTCAGACTTGGCGAAATTGGCAAATTTTCAACAACAAAATTAAAAATCATTTCGCGAGAAAAAATATACTGGCCAAATTGATTTCATTTTTCCATCAGTTATCCTTCAACATATCTGGCATTTTAGAGACATTTAGGGTTTCTACACAACGTCAAAAAAGTACCCGAAAAAAGTTGTTTTTAGGAGCAAACTAGCAAAACTTCTTGACATACAATATAGTTTTGTCTTAAAAAAACGCATACAGCTATGCTGAAAGGAGAAATAATGGCATACTGATAGTCGAAATGTTAAGTAATAGAACACATTTTTATTTTACTTTTCAAACAATTGTTACCTGCTGTTCAGATATTATTTTACCTAATTTTTACAAGCAATTAATTCTTTATAAGCAATCACGCATGTTAATTAAGTTATATCAAGGCAGAAAAGTATAATTTGTTTTGTTAATCGTTTTGTCCTCGTTAAGTTATTTTTTAACTCATACGTTGTTATAAATTAAGACCAAAAATATCCGACGACATAAAAATAGCTATTCATTGTGTATTTTTGGTATTATCAGTTAGTATTACATAATTAAAAAGATATTACTGACATCAAACATGAACTGAACGCTTCATCTTTTTATTACTCCCATGAACCCTGTCCTTAAAAAAATATAAACCTGCTTAGATAAGAATATACATTTGAAAAAATAAACCATAATGTTCGTTTAAAAATATCCGTTTTTCTATGTGACAGTTACAAAGAAATTGATGTTAATTAGATTATGAGGTTTGTGGACATTACAGAACATTCAATATTAACACTGCATGAATCAAAATATACCGTATTCATTTTGTTTAATATATATAAAACGGTTTGTCGTATATATATATATATATATATATATATATATATATATATATATATATATATATATATATATATATATATATATATATATATATATATATATATATATATATATATATATATATATATATATATATATATATATATATATATATATATATATATATATATATATATATATATATATATATATATATATATATATATATATATATATATATATATATATATAATATAATGTAAATATATATATATATATATATATATATATATATATATATATATATATATATATATATATATATATATATATATATATATATATATATATATATATATATATATATATATATATATATATATATATATATATATATATATATATATATATATATATATATATATATATATATATATATATATATATATATATATATATATATATATATATATATATATATATATATATATATATATATATATATATATATATATATATATATATATATATATATATATATATATATATATATATATATATATATATATATATATATATATATATATATATATATATATATATATATATATATATATATATATATATATATATATATATATATATATATATATATATATATATATATATATATATATATATATATACCGGTTTATCCTTGCTCAGTGGTCTATTAGAAGCATCTGTAAAAGTAATGAATAGACTACTTTGAAAATTTAAATTTAATAAACACTCTTTAAAGCTCTGTAATTCCCAAACAACCTAACATACAACGAAATGGGGTTCACTTTCCTATCTTAGTTTTTTATTATCGATTTCCGCACAGCAATTTCTGGTTTGAAAGGAGGTGTCACAATTTGACATTTTCTGTCAAAGGCCAAGAATGACAATTTTCAAGCGCTATTTTCTCGAAAACAGTTAAAAACAAAACACAAAACCAACAGCCTAGCCTGTGTATTCATTTAAATATATATATACATATATATATATATATATATATATATATATATATATATATATATATATATATACGTATACATATATACATAAATTTCAAATTTATCGTACAAGAAAGTTCTAACGAAGTTTTTGAAACTTTAGGAGCATTTTTAAATCCAACAAAAAGGATTTGTTTAAACTCTTTAGGGGTAGAAAACTCTCAACCACGTCTTGAGATATTAATAACCTTTAGCATTTATTAGTTTTAAATCAATAACATTTTTATAGTTTTAATTAACAACATTTAATGAATGTACAAATAAAATTAAAATAGCAAAGAAAACTTTTATTTTCTTTTTAAAAATATATACTAACACCGTAACACCTTACATTAATCCCAAGCCACCTGAAACAAATACAATACCTCCGAAAAAAGAGGGAACGAATTTGACCTGCTTTTTTATGGTGGATTTTTTGTTGCGGTGTGTCAGCATTTAGTAGCTGGTTATTAGGTGAGTCTTTAAAGTCATTTTTTGTTAACTCACCCTAAAAATAGCACTTAATTCATCACAAGATACCACAAATAGATTTCAGTGGATTCGAATAGAAGTCATAGAAAGCTTAGGTAAAAAAGATATGAAATCTTATGTTGGAAATAAAGAAGACGTTAAAAAAGATTAGGGCGGTTCGAAATATTTTGTATTTGTTGTACCTGCCGATAAAATGAATGCAGTGCAAAAAGTGTCAGGTACATTGTATAAATTGTAATTGATGAGTTCCTTTTATCTTTCTTTGCATTTCTTTTTTATAAGGCATGGATTTTTTACGGTATTTTGGATAATCGTTGATATGTAATACGACCTCAGCCACATTTGAAATGTATTGCACATGCATACTTGCTGAATTTGAATTGATATGTAAAATGAAAATATACAGGGTGTTTCTTAATAACATTAATTTAAGCAGGTTATTCTTTGGCCATTTGGAACTACAGGGTACTAAAGGTTTAAGGTAAAAAATTATTTTTTCAAATATTTGCGAAACTACTCTAGATATTTTTGTGGAACTTGGCAGCAACAATTTATTTTTTGATTCTTGCCATTCTGCATGCATGCAATCTCGTGTTTTTCTTCCAGATAATGGCAATATAGGGAGTATAACAGATATAATTTTATCATAGCATAACTCAGAGTAGTATCTGTAGGAAGAGGAAGGATCACTCACATTTATGGTCAGGCCTCATTTGTGATATTAAACGGTAAATAAATTCAAAGTATCAAGTGATAGCTTGGAGAAAAATACACAATATAAAAAAAAGTTTTAGGGTTCATTTACGTTTATTCAAATTTTATGAGCACTAGCAAATAATTTATGAGATTTGAATATAATTTTAATTGATATTAGGTACTATTGCCTGACAAGCTGTTTAAAGAAAAGTCATTAATGTAGACTAGAAGTTTAACATCTGTGTTGACTTTGAGAGACACTAAATGTGCAGCGAACAATCGCTATGAGGTGCATAAAAACGTAAACTGGAAATTCATTCTGAAGAGTATTGGACGAAGGATTTGTTAGAGTTTAGATGTAAAAATGTAAAACGTTAGTAACTTGTTTTTTACAAAACGGTCTGTACGTATATTTGCCAAAATAAGTGATAGGGGTAACTTAGACAAATATCAGGGCCTTTGTTTTAGTCCATAAAAAATAAGTATTTCAAGTCCTAATTTCCAATTTCCTGAACCATACAAATCGCATTTGATGGATTCATTCCATTATTTTTGAATTTGATTATCTTACTCATAACTAAGAGATGAGATATATGGGACTGTAGTTAGAAAATAGGGTTTTGGATCGCTCTTGCAGGACAGGCTGTACATACAGTTTTCTCGCTGGTAGGAAAGAAATATCTAGTGTTTTTAGTTGTCTTTATGTTTAAGTGTTGTGTTATTGTTATGTTATGTTTAATGTCTGTTATATTATGATGTTATGTGTTTTGTTATGTTTAGTGTCTCTATTTTTTGTTAACGTCTTTAATTTGATTGGTGAATTTTATAAATATATTATTTGATAAATAAAAATTAAAGATTTACCTATATATAATTTTTTTATTTACCACGTATCTACTTAAACATTTTTTCTTTCTTAATTGTATTTAACAAACTAATTTGAAGTATATGTGATTCATTTAGAATTAATAACAAAGTCTGCAATAATAAAGTTTTGTTTGCAAGGTAAGTACGCCTACCTACTCAATTGAAAATCTGTAACTTGCAAGAATCCAAAAAAAAACTAGTCTTTAATGTGGAAATGAAACAAAATATTGTAAAGATTTCGGTTTTATCTTTTTTAAATACAAAAATTAAATTATACAAATTATTATCCACATTAAATAGACTCGTAATTACTTAACATGCAAACGTAAAATAATAAAACTAAACACAAGTTTGTTTCTGTTTTATATATTTTTATCTATAATTATATTATTACTAATTCCTTCTTGATTTTTATTTTAGATATTAATACTTTGTCAAAGGCACTTCAGTAAAAAAATAAAATGAGTTTATTTCAACCAAATTAGCAGAAAATTTTTAATGAGCCATTCATTTTCCGTAAAATATGTAAAGGATCATCCAACGAGGACTGAACAGGGCTCTTATTTCAGCTGTAATTAGATGTAAATTTCTCTGCAGAATTGGAAAATTGAACTGAAATCAAATGAGTTATGTATAATTGTAACAGTATCTCTTTTAAATTGGAGGTTTTATTTATTATTTAATATTTGAAATCCCCGAACTTTCTACATATCTTGATTTTTTTTATAAATCATATTGCACTGATTTCAGTTTTCTAGAAATATTTGTTTTCATTTTAATAAATTACCTTATTTACTTTACCAGGAAATATGAACTTATAATTACCTGGAGACATATCTTTATGCTTACAAAGTCACAATGGGTTATTTTGTTTGTTAAACATGAATATCATAATATATACATTTTTCAAATTGTATTAAATCTTTTTCTACAAAATACTTGCTGGAAGGGAGACTAAGTTTTGTTTATTGGGCTATTAATTCGAGGTAGTTTTTAAATACCTACCCTGTGTCTTAAGTAGGTATATAATTTAATATACTTTAATAATGTCTATAATACTTGCTATAAGTTTGTACTATCTATTTCTCGCATGTGGAAGTAACAATTTTTTGTATGTTTCAAATCAAAGAAATTTAGTTCATGTCGCAATACATGTAAAAGTGGGTTCCAAAAACCATTTAAAAAATACAATTTTGTTGGTGACTATTTATTAAACCATATATTAAACAAACATCAGAAGGATTTAAATTAAAATCATTTGTTGACCACAGAAAATGCAATTTATAAACTCGTTAATTTTTGAAATATGATGATATCTAATACTGCACTGGTAAAACAACTAATTTACATCTACATCTAAGGTTACATCGGATAGACCTCTAATTGAAATGCTATTACGACGCAGAAGTAGTTTTATTTAAAATAAAAAAAGCGCTATATATAATACGGCTACATTAAAAAAAAATAAATTCATACATTCACATTAAAATACACATAACCTGTTAACAATAAAAACAAACAAAAGGTAAAACCAATCCTATAAGGCAGGCCAACCTCGATACGTGATAGGTAACTGCCTATATGTCTGACGTCAAACCTGGTAACAAAATAAAGTTATGTCATGTATCATACCGTTCTACAATATATTGGCATCGGGCGGCCGCGTTGGTTTGTAAAAACCGCGGAAACATTTGAATCAAAACAGAAATACTGCAAAAATAATCTTCTATATATTTAAAGCACTAACCCAGAATGATTTTTCAGCAAGTTCGTGAGAGGGCGCGGCACGATTGCGGACGAAACATTAGTATTCAGTTTTTCACAAAATGAAGTGAGGGCACGATTGCGGAATGTAAAAATAACGGCTAAACGCATCGTAACAAAGAAGGAGCATATACGAGCATTCCGCAATAATGCCATCGATTATTTTGCCTCCATCCGCAATCATGCCTTCGTTTTCGTTATTATTCCGCAATCGTCCATCCCCCCATTTATTTGGGCGCGGCACGATTGCGGACGAAACATTAGTATTCAGTTTTTCACAAAATGAAGTGAGGGCACGATTGCGGAATGTAAAAATAACGGCTAAACGCATCGTAACAAAGAAGGAGCATATACGAGCATTCCGCAATAATGCCATCGATTATTTTGCCTCCATCCGCAATCATGCCTTCGTTTTCGTTATTATTCCGCAATCGTCCATCCCCCTCGTGAGAGGGTTGTTCTGCACCAACTTACATGATTTTTTTTTGAAATGATCGTCTGGTTACCGAGACCTTTAACGCTATTTTTTGTTATGTTTTATTGAGTATTTTTTCTATAAAACCAATGTTTTCTTCAAAAACATTTCTGGACTATGTGGTGATTGCGTCTCATATTATGTAAATCCACTGGAAATTCATAGCCCCATCTAACGAAAAAGGCAGAACAAGGTCTGCCTGGCCAGCTAGCAATAATAACAATAACAATATTAGGTAGTGTTACAAATATCGTCTATAGTGATAGCTTTCCTAGGCGACGCACATAGGGGTATTTGTCTAATAAAAGCGGACAAAATTGAAATACAAAAAAAACTGAGAATTTTCAGTTCAAATAATATATTTTTGTGTTTATATAATAATTTTAGGTTTATATTTAGAAAATACACAGGGTCATCTTAAATTCTAGGCTATTAAGAGATACCTTTTGGTAAAACTTCACCTCACCTTACATATGGATTTTAAGTAGTTCTTATTTCTTAGTTCTTTAGTCTTATTAAAATTCATAAGGCGACTTGCGTCTTATTGGCTAATAGATTCACTTTTGTTAATTAATGGAAACAAGGTGGCACAAAAACATTGAATTAATTACTATTTGAAATTTAATATTAATAAAGATGTACAGTATAAAATTACGCACGTAAACGGAATAAAAGAAAATGCACTAAAAAATTAAGTATGTGTTCAATGATAATTATTACAGATTAAGGTCTTTACACAGAAAGAAAATGAAAATCATGGATTAATCATCAAAAGTGTAATGAGGATCTTCATCACTAAATTCCAAATCTTCATGTATGCTACTATTTTCACCAGGTAGCAACATTTCTATGGTTTCTTTAGAAAAATGTTTGCGATTTATCGAAGGAAAAGGACACATAGATGTTAATATAGGATCTGAACTAAGAAGCAACCTGTTATAAATGTTAGCATTAGAAGCTTTACGGGAAATTTTCCTAGAAAAATGTTCTCTGAATTTCTTGAAATGCTTGTTACGGATTTCTGCAGCCTCTTCAGAGAGCTGCCCTATGGGCAACAATGCATTTTCTATTATTTCGCCTCCGTGTATCAAAACTTGTGAACTTTTGGAGGAATAGGATACCATCCATATAGTTCCACATATAGTTTGGCTATTTCTAAAGTAAATTGTTTGAATAATTCTATATTTATTTTGTGACCACTACTTATAGCTGTTTCTTATACAATTTTATATTTTTTGATAAGTTCAATGTTGATGCCTGTTATTCTGCTAGATAATTCACAGTTTTCAAAAAATCTACGAGATAAATTACCATTGTTTGTGTTTCCAAACCATGACTTAGGTACACAATCATTCCGCATTCGTTCCTAAATTGAGTTTGAATTTTTTCTTTGTTTTCTGAACTAATTTCTTTTCTGCGGTGTTTCTTGTTTGCCACTTTCCTATCGGTATTTTGTAAGAAAGGTGTAAAATACTTCCGAAGAAGCGAATGCGTGCGTGTAGGATTGATATGCCAAATTTAAAATTATCTTGTGTTACTGGTCTTAAAATAACTTTATCCAAATCATTAAAATCCTTACTGGTAGCCCCGCATATATAACATTTCTGAGTAGAAGTGGTATTCGTCAGAGAGTTACAAACTTTGCCATCCACCATAGTGGGGATTCATTCATTCTATAGTGAATGACAAAGAATGATAAACAGAAATTAGCAAATTACTTTTGATCATACTTGTCGGCAAAAGAGATTTGGTTTGTTTGTCGATATGATTAAAGTCAGCTTTAGTTTCTTCAACTGTCTCGCGTACAAATCTAAATCTTATCGGTCTGCAAAATCTGGGTGAACCCGGTCTTCGATTCTGCCAAATAATTTTTTTTTAGGGTTAGATTTAACAAAAGGTTGAAGTGGCACAGATGAGCTTAAAAATAAATGTGCATAGTTATTGGTGTGAACTTCAAATTTTTGATTATACTGATTTTGAGCCGAACCATCACATCCCCATTTCTAGACCAAACATAGTTGTTGGCATTTTTCAGGTGACAGCCTCGCAAGAGCTTCGATAATAAAGGCACATAAACGTTCAGAAGTAAGATCAACTAAAGACTGAAGAGACACTTCAGCATTTATGTCTGTAATAGTATAGTCAGTTTTTTTTGGGTAACAAGTAAATTTTCTTTTTGAACAAAAGTATAACAAGGATATAGTTCTTTGTTATTTCTACGAATTATCTCATATTGATGTCTAGACAATCCAGCCTCAACTATAATGGAAAGAGCTTGGGTTGGGTCCATTTTTAAAGATATTTTTTTATTTTCTTTATTAAATTCTATATACTTTCGAGCACTTGTGGGATCATTGCTCACTTCTTTGTCACTTGTCGCAGCTTCTAAATTGTCAGCAGCTCTTAAACTCATACTTGTAGAAAATTAAAGTTCTTCAAGTGGAGTGATGTTTCTTATTTTTTCTGTTTTTCGTCTCTTTGATCTTTCACACAACTCATTAAAATATTTTTCGGAACGACCAGGACCAGGGAAATATTTTTTGGTAGCAGCAAAGGAAAAAAAACATTAACAGAAAGCCATTTTTTATTTTTTAAAAGTAAATCTTCCCCTCTCTTACATCTTTGCCATTCACTTTTAAAATCAGCAATAAAGTGCGATACTCGTTGCTTTAATATTTTTAAATTGTTTGTGTAATTTCTCTCACGCGGTCAATGAGGTATTTTGTTTTGTCGCCAAAACTTCTTTTGCTACTACTTTTCCAAATCTGATAGAGTTCTCCGCGACTAAATTGATTTTTCACATTTTTTTTTTGATATTGTTGTATAATGAAAAAATTTAGTATAGGTATTACTCAAAAGTTATAAAAAGAAAAAAAAAAAATCTAGTTGTCTTTTAGCACACCTATCTCGCTTTATAAAAATACTAATAATAATAAACTACCCCGTAACTCTTATGCAATAAATACCACCTTTTGTACGATTGTCAAAATATATAAAGGAATGCTAAAATTCGAATGCTTAACCCTAAAAAGACAAGACATGATTTTTTTAATATTAGCTTCTTCCTTATATTCTCCTAATTCTGCTACAAATGAACCATTTCCATTTGAAAAAGCTGGGAAAAATAGGTTATTATATTTACCCCCCCTCCCCCCACCACGTTCACCCGCTTTCCCCAATCGCGAAAAAAAACCCGAACCGTTTTAGTATGATCTAGAATACCTATACCAAATATGAAATCTCAATTTTCAAACTCTTTGAAAGTTATAGTTATTGTTAGACATGATATTCTTTTTTCTCTTATAATGTTTCTCGACATTGAACTGTATTTACTGAAAATGACCCATACCTAATAATTTTAATAATAAATATTAAGTTTTTGGTCCCAGTAACTGTTAAAATTACATATTGTATGATTTTTTGGATATCATTTTATATTTTTGGATATATTTTTTTCTCTAATTTCGGGGTGTAAATCATGAAAACTAAAATAGTCCCGACCGAAATTTATATCTAATGACCTTGTATTTTAAAATTAATTAAACATAACTCTTTAAAATATGCGTATCTGCCAAATTTTATTAACCCATTTTTAGATATTATTGCATTATATGATACATTGCCTAACACATAGGAACTTTATAATAGCCAAATGTGCACCACTTTATCGCGTATAAACAAAGTTCCGGAAATTTCCGGAACATAACTGAATACCTAAATAAAATTCGAAATAAATAAAAAAAAATTAAATTGTAAGTACTAATAGATAAATAGTTAGTCCTGTTTCTGTAATATTACTTATTTGTTTTTTTAAGGAATTTACGTTTTAGTTCTGTTTCCAAGAAAATTATTAGTGTTCAGAATTTTATAATGTTTTTTCTTTAGTTTTTTTAAATACCCTAATAGGTTATGTTAATAAAATTATAGTTTCCAGTAAAACAATATTATAAATTATTTACTACACACCCAATTTAAATGTCGAGATTAAATATTACAAAAAATAAATGAATATGCAAGATGCACCCGCTTATTTAAACATCCACAAACCTATTCACATACTACATAATACAGACCGCAAAAACCCTGCTATTACATATTACGCAATTTCACCCGACACCCAACTGTTTTCATCTTTGCTGTTAAATTATTATCTATTCTTATTAATCTACCCCAGCGAAGCAACGGCGGTCGGCGAAGCAGTTGTTGTGGATGCGGCTATGACCTAAGCAGCTTTTTCTTAAAGCAGAAAGCAGCGGTAAGCTGCTTCGGCCAAATAGCTGCTTCAAAATAGCAGCTTCGCAAATAGCAATCCATCCCTAGTTCGCGGCCTCATAACTTTTTTGTATTCTGTCATGGCTTGCTAGATTAAATTGCATTTGATTACGAAATCCTTATAGATGTTATTAAAGTATATAATAAGAAGTAACTGATATTTTTATTTTTTTTTGTTTTTGTCCGCTTTTATTATACAAATACCCCTATGTGCGACGATAACGTGTGAGTTGTTTCTGAATGCACGCATCCGACACAGTTCATGTCAAAACTTTAATGATCCGTTAACGCAGCAACAAAAAATATGAATGATATTTGTAATAATTTGTAATAACAATAACAAAGCTTTCCATGGAAGTCGGACACCCTGGCAAAAATGCAATTAAGTAACAATATTAATGGAACAAATGGTAATAATAACTCCGCAGAAGGCTATAGCGCCTTCTAATTGATGCTATATTCATAAAATGACTGAATGCTAGAGGCTTGATTAAATAAAACCCATTCTACCGACCTTGGAATAAATGTATCATATATTTAAAATCTTAAAGATTACAATAAATATTTTAATGCAGTTTTGATAGTGTCTAAAAATAATAATTAAATAAATTCTTTCACTTTATGAACTAGGGCGTATTTATCCATTTAAAATTGCTACCACAGTCAGTTCTCAAAATTATGAACTTTTTATAATGACCGTGAAAATGGGGTTAAATTTAGCGGTTTTGGAATTTTTACCTGCAAATTTAAAAGCGCAAATAACATGTCCTTGCCAATGACTAAAAAAATGTAATTATCATTTGAAATAAACGTATCTTCTTTTCTCAGATTATATAACTTTCTAGGATGAGGTGGGGCAAACTTGAAACAAACGTATTTTCTTCCTTTGTTTAAACATTTATTTAATTAATTTTTCGTAAGATCATGCACCTCATCTTTCTATGAGGAGGTAATCTACTACCATCACCCCTCTTCCAGAGCTCATGTTTAGCTCCTAAATATATAAAGGTTAATAAGGCGGCTGATAATACTATTTCGTTTAATGACAATTACTTATTTTATTTGCTCAATAATGAACTATACATAGAGTGGCAAAAAAACTGAGGATGTAATAAATAAAAGTAACCATCTGAGACAATTTCTATCAATTTTATTTTAAATGCTTGAATATTATGTATTGGTATCTCCTAAATATCCTGGGAGTAATTTATCTTGATAAGTACAAATTGTTTTAGCTCATATTATGTATTATACAAATAAATGGAAAAAATGGTCAGTATTATTATTTAACTTAACCCATGGATCATAAGTACCTCGTCTTTGAACAAGCCTTTCTTGTTTAACGCATATTTGAATTTGATTAGATATCTGATTTTCAATAATATTGAGAACTGATCTAGCAAGTCAACTTGCAGCCTTGCATATATTTGGGATCATGAGAAACAATTCTTTTTTCAAATTGAGCGACGCTCACGAACATTTTTAACAACTCTTATTAATTTTAAATCATTGTCAAATAGACAGAAATTGTTTTTTTAGAACTTCATTTATTTTATTTTATACTTTTTTTAGTATGTAACCATATAAAACGGAATTGATAGGAATTGTTGAATTGTATGTATGTATTGTATGTATATATATTGTATTCATCACTTATTTTTGTCATTCTCTGTATAGTTATTTCTGTAGAAAATAACATAAAAATTACCAAGGCATGGACATATTATTGAATTGTGCTTTAAAACTGCAACATCACCCTGTAATATATACTAATGTATATTATTAATTTCCCATACTACTTTGAACTAATATGTGACAATGATATCAAATAACAATTATATAGAAAATATTTCAAATTCTATCTAACTAAAACCCTGTAACTTATTATAAAAAAAACATATGCTGGAAGTGCGTGTTGTAATATTTAAAAATAAAGGTAATTTCCTTTACCCGGAACCTCATGAATATTTCCCTTTATTAGGAATAGTGAAATGTGATCTAATTTAGTTCAGAACATAGTCATTTAGGAACACATATATACAAACATTTTTATCGGGCGCCATTTTGTTCCATCATATTGGATTCATACCAATATTTTATCAATTTCTATCTACATCACAACTTTACCAGTTTACCTCCATATCACACTTAACGCCGGCATAAAATTTTAAATTAATCTAATAACTAGTTCAGGCTGATTTTTAAAATTATTTTATTAGGCCGCAATTTGGTTTTGCAATCATACCAAAATATTATCAGTTCATTCTTATATAACACTTGATTATTGTGCAAAATTTGAGGTAACTTGGATATTTAGTTTTTTTACCAGGTCATCCTCATATGACCCTTAATTTATGACTATAATTTGAAATCAATCTGATAGACTGACACACGGACCGACGGACTTGATAAAACATATCTTTGGCATCTAGGGACGCTAAAACATGAATATATGTGAAACCTGAAATGGTAATTTTATTCATATTACAAAAATTTTATTTGGCTCCATTTTGAATTAGTACCACAGTTTTACTAATTCATCTCTATACCAAAATTAATTATGGCACACACCTTGAAATCAATTCATTAAGTAGTTTTCTCAGGCTGATTTTTAAATATTTTACTCAGTCGTCATTTAGTTCCACCGTTTTGGATTCCTACCAAAATTTCACTAATTGATTCATAAATAACACTTGATTTTTGTGCAAAATTTGAGGTAAATTGGATTAGCAATTTTTTAGTAATTTTTTTTTACATTTCGCTAGGCCGCCATTTTGTTTTGCCAATTTGAATTTTTACCAAAATTTTACCAGAACATCCCCATATGAACCTTAATTTTTTAACAAAATTTGAATTCAATCGGGTAAGTAGTTTTTTAGCTTCGCCGCGAACAGTCAGAGGAACAGCAGACAGGCAGGCTGAGAGATAGTCAGACCGATGGAACCGAGAAAAACATGTTTTTCGACATCGGGGGATGATTTTTTAACGAATGCAATACTTCCGTTTTATGAGGGAAGTAAAAATCAAAATGATGCATTTGTTTCTATTTTTTGTACACCCGCTAGAGTTAGAACTTTACGTCAATATTAAAAAAGTCTTTTGATATGAGCTATGACATATTAAAATTTAAGACATTTTGACAGAGGGCCAAATTACATTTAAAAGTGTCATGTCTTTGCAGTCGCCTTAGTCTAATTATTGTTTGAAAATATTTTTGTTATTGCTATGATAAAAATTTTTCTTACTAAAGTAGGGTCATTTGGTCATGGTGGGAAGAATAATCCAATGGGTTAGTGCAGGTCAGAACTTTGCAACCTTGCTGATTCGCCAAGGTGCAATTAGTAGTGGTATGCATATTAAACTAATAATATTACAATCCAAGCAAATACATTTTCGGTATACATATCATACAAATTATTATTAAAAAATACACCTTTTATTGGCTTTACTTTAACAAAATCATCAACTAGTTCACAGTAATTTATGCATTTAACAATTTTTGATTCGATAAATAACATCGAGAGACCGGAAGTTTTTTCCTGTTGCATACATACTGTTGTTTTTTAATAAAAATGTAATTTTTAGAGATAATTATTAATAAAGGAATACGTTTCTGCAGGGTTACCTATCAAAATGTGGCCGCAAGTACTTTTTCTAAAACAGGGGTTGATTTGTGATTTGTGAAAAAAGCTTAAAAAGAGGTATTGATTTTCGAGAAAAGTTTAAATTTCAAAGTTTTGTGCCTTCAAATTTTACCTCCGACGTTTCGTGTTTGAGCCACCAACATCAACTTTTTTTTTTAATACGGACCAGGATTTTTAATACATATTTTTATAATTATTTTTTATCACCTTTCTACTACACAAAGACCTTCGACGACGTTTCGAACATGTAAAAGGTCGTTATTGGTAACTTTAACAAGTACGGCCCTGGTTTCGTAATTTAAAACTCTTAAAAGGGCTTTGACGCGTTTTATTTAATTTTTAAAATATAAATGAAAATTAATTAATTAGCAATTCAATACTAATATGGGAACAAACAACATTTTACCTCAAAGAATCACAACAATTCAAGACTTCTTCCAATCAAGAAAATTCACTTGTATCTACATGTTTTGCAGTTTGTTTTGATTCTTTGTGTTAAAACCCTGTTTGTTCTCATATTATTATTTAATTGTTAATTAAATCATTTCTACTTATGTTCTAAATATTAAATAAAAAGAAATAAAACGTATCTATATAAGGACTTTAAATTAAGGTACCACGGCATTTTTACAAGGTCAAAACGTCGTCAAAAGTATTTGTGCAATATTAGAAAGAGTATAAAAGATAACTCTGAAAATGACAATAAAAAATTCAGGTCCGTATTTAAAAAAAAAATAAGTTGATGGTGGTCGCTCAAACACGAAACTTCGGAAATGAGATTTGAGCCCCTATTGTAGAAAGAAAAAAATTATACAACTTGAATTTAAACCATGTTGAAAATCAGTAGTTTTTGAAATATTCGACGAAATATATTTAGGCGTTTTTCACAAATCAGCCTGTGCATCAGAAAAAGTTCTTGGGGTCCTATTTTGATATGCGACCCTGCAGAAACTTATTTATTTAATAATAAGTATGTGTACAAATTACATTTGCTTTGTTAATAGTTATAATTAGTTGTTAATAATACCACGCCACTTTTATGTTAAGCTTACGCCAAAAAGTTTTTAATAAATAAACTAAAAATTAAGTTTTTGCCACATTCAATTCTCTATTTAAATTTAAGGAAGGCTTAAAAATTGGGTGCAAGTGTTCCTAAAAGTTTTGTGCAACTAAGTATGACTTCAATATTTTCCAATAAAATTTAATTGAGCTTTACCTATACTGATACTTTGATAAACAAAATATATCGATTCTTAGCATGAGATCCCAAGAAGTTGAGGTCCAAGGCTAGCGCCGTATGGCAAGAACAGGTTGCCACAATATTGGCGTTGTTAAATCGATATTTGTTTTCTTGATAGTTACTTTAGTTACTAAATACACCCTGTATTGCCAAATAATATTGTTTTTTCTTGGTGTGGAAAAAAAGAAGGAATCATTGGACCCAATGTAAAAAAATATTGATGAACTTACATATATTATCAGTAATGAGATTATTGACTGTGCTTAATTAAACTCCAAGGAAGTTCAGTTGAAAAATGGAATAATTATGTGTTCTCAGGGTCATCCTATAAAATAAATACAAATAAAAACTTGTAATAAGAATATAATGAAATGAACAAAAACTACATAAAGGTAAATTCATTCTACATAGATAAATAAAATACATTTCGTAAAAAATCTAACAGCTGAATAAAATACAATAAACACCAAAGTTTAAAGAAAACTGTCCTAAAAAAATATTTTATTAGGACAATTCGCTTCTATAAGTATAAGCATAAGTTTCCAATTCTGATTAAATAAATAACTTAAACGACATCTGAGCGGAAGAAAACAATAACTATTCCAGCGTTTCTAGTTATCTTATTTGTTATTGTAAAACAAATAAACTACACAATTAAATTCTTTAGGACCGTTTGTTGTGGCACCAAAACTATATGTAAACACGGGATAAAATTATTCTAAAAACTCAATTTTTCTCACCAAAATTAACCGAATACACAAACAATAAAAGCACTAAATAAATAACTTATCTAAAAATAACAATTTTGTTTTTTCTTGTAATGTGGTTTAAAATTTGTCGGGTAAATAGCAAAAGATAGGGCCTATCAAGGGCGGATGTCAATAGACTATCTAAACAAAAAACCCAGATAAATCTAATTTAGTTATCGGTTTTAAAAAATATCAACAAGAACTTTTTCATGGTTTTATTTTGACTTGGTTATAAAACTTTTTTAAACTTAGTTATTAGAATAGTATGCAGCTAATGGCTGTAAATTTTTGAAAGTAAGTGTTTGCCAGATTTGCCTTTATATGTGCGAAAACAAGGCGATTCAAAATTAAACGTAAACTCGTTAACAAAACTAAATTGTATAGCTATATGTCATTATAAGATCAAAACAATGTTGCCCAACGCCAACGCAGTTACGAAATTTGTGAAAAAAGTTTATCTCCTGGAAATGTATATTTATGTAATTGATAAAAAATAACCCTCCGAGATTTTTTCAGATCTTCACGTTTCAGGGTCCCTAGATGCCGAAAAAACATGTTTTTTCTCAATTCTGTCGATCTGTCTGTCTGATCGCATTGCTAAAAAACTACTTACCCGATTGACAAATTTTGTTAAAAAATTAAGGGTTATATGGGGATGACCTAGTAACATTTTGGTAAAAATCCAATATGGCGGTCTAGTGAAATGTTAAAAAAATTATTATTAAAAAACTACTGATCCAATTTATCTCAAATTTTGCACAAACATCAAGTATTATGTTAGAATCAACTGTTAACACTTTGGTACGAATCCAAGATGGCGGAACAAAATGGGTGCTTAACAAAATATTTAAATTCAGCTTGAAAAAACTGCCCAATGGATGGATTTCAAATTTTGTGGGGGATCAACTAGTAAAATTGTGGTACTAATTGAAGATGGCCGAACAAAATGACAGCCAAATAAAATGTTTGTAATCGTGAAAAAATCACCCCCTTTGGTTTTACATATCTTCACGTTTTAGCGTCCCTAGATGCTAAAAAATATGTTTTATCAATTCCGTCGGCCCATCTGTCGGTCTGTCATATTTTGGTAAAAATCCAATATGGCGAAATAAAATGGCGGTCTAGTGAAATGTCAAAAACATTATTACTAAAAAAATAATTAACCGGTAATATTTTGATATGAAGCTCAGATAGCAAAACAAAATAGCGGCCTAATAAAATATTTAAAAAATCGGTCTGAAAATATTACTTATTAAACTAATTTCAATATTTCTACAAGAATTAAGTGTGATATAGAGATAAACTGGTAAAGCTGTGGAACGAATTTAAAATAGCGAAACAAAATAGCGGCCAAATATTTTTTTTTAAAAAAGCAACGTATAAAAATCTTGTTCAGTTGACGAATTTTAAATTAAATATGAAAAAAAAAATAAACTGGTTTTATTTTAAATTATGCTCAAAAGTTAAGTGTCGCAGGTAGAAAGAAAATGGTTAAATGGTAGCTTTTTAATGAATTGTATTAGCGATCCTTCCACCCCAGTTTTTAATCGCGAATGTTTACTTTTTCGTCGTAAAATATATGGAAAAGATGTAAGAGGTAGAAGTAAGATAACTCTGCCTCAACACTATAGCGCCATGTTTCAGAGATCTTATTCAGACTGTCCAATTTTTAAATTTAATCTTTTGGATTTGCAAAACACAAGTAATTTAATAAACTTAAATTAAGCTATAATAAATTTATATAAAGAAATGGAAACGCTACTTTTAATGGTTATTTTAATATCAATCCTTGCCATTGTTTGGTTCAGTAGAGTAGCTACAAAAATTAGACTGCTCCAATAATTGATATGCAAACTATTTTGATGTGTTTATATTTGTATTTTTGTAAATAATGGTCTTTATTATTATTGATATTATTAACTTGTTTATTCACAGCTGTTAGCTAGTACGTACTAGAGATGTGACAGGAAGGAACTTCATCCTATCCTATAGCATCTAAAAACTTGCATGTTATATAACTCGTTTGGAGAATAACTGTTTTTTGAATGACTCGCCACTAAGTGTTTACTCATGATTCCAGTCCAAGATTTTTACAGATCCTTACATTTTAGGGTCCCTAGATGCCAAAAAACATGTTTTCACAATTTTGTCGGTGTTGTCGGTTAGTCTGTAGGGGTGTCTGTTCACGGCATAGCTAAAAAAGTACTTACCCGATGATCACCAAATAGGTCCACTTTCTACCAATAAAGGATGGTAGGTCTTATTAATTGTTAGTGACTTAATATCATTGTTTTGATTCAGTTCCTTATGGATAATTTTCACATAGGTGGATCGGTGCAACCGGGAGCGCGAAGGAATTATGTGGATCGGTGCTAGGTAAGCACCAGGTTGCAAGCATCGATAAATAATTATTAATCTTTGCTATTTATTGTTTAAATTCTTCTAATTTATATGCAAGAAAGACGTTCGCAAGCATTTAAAGTAACCTTATTAGATACAATTTACTTGTTGGGCTATTCTTGACATCATTCGCAACGGTACATATACGTATCTGTAACAAGGGTTATTTTGCGAATATTTTGAATTACCGTATTGTTAAGTTGTCTTCGTATTTCCACGAGAACGCTATTATTGACTAGGTAAAGTCAGGTTGCCAATTTTTTGGTTGTTTGATAAGCAAAAAAAAAAATAAATCCGTCCTCACAAAAACGAAAAAATGAATACAATATCTCAAATCAGAAAAGCAAATGCCACTAATGAGATGAGACTGATGTTAGAATTTGTCAAAAAACATCTGAAACTAAGTTCCGGAAAATTCTCGGCGGAATTCACCGAAAAACATTGTCAAGCCCTATGGCAGCAATTGTGTGTGCAAATGTGAATGGCAGGATATTAGGTTTAGATCTAAAATAAAAAGAACCATCAGCCTCACGATCAAGGCTACTCCATAACGCTCTTTGAGAGTAAGATACTGAATATCATACAGGTAGTTTCGATTGAGGGTCACAAGGCACACTGGCAGTAAGTCAAACGGAAATTTTACTGCAATTGATACTCACGTAATGTTGACACTAGTTAAAACTGCAGATCTAGACTCTCTAAAAGAGTATAAAACGAAAGCCAAAATTTCCATAAATTTCACAAAGATTAGTCTATGCATCAGAAGCATCGAAGATCTGTAGAATATCTCATAATTCCTTAAGAGTATTGAAAAAGGATATTATGAAAAAAAACTAGTTTTGTTGAAACGAATAACTTTCGCAAAAAAAATTGTAAAAAATATTCATTGACTTTTTACAGACATAATAAATTGATATGTCCATTCATAACAAACGTTTTTTTCCTTCCTCGTAAGGTGTATTTATTAATCTTTTGTTTTAGTTAAGCTTATATGCAGGCTAACCTATTTATTATGCCTCTGATCGTAAGATATGTACAAGTAAGAAAAATTAAATACAATACTCTCTTATATTTATATACATACAAGGTGTTTTGTATTTTATTTTCTGATATTTTCGACAAATTCTAACATCAACATGATAAATATTTTATCTTGTGCATATTCCTTTTAGAAATAATTTGTGGTATATAATAAGTTTTTTAATGAAGGGTATAGGGTAAGCACATATATGTACATGTTTATGTTAGATATAATGAGCAACCAAAGTCCAAAATGCTGTGAGTTTTATTGATAATGACTACACATTACAAAAAAAAAACATAAATGTGTTGTTTACATGAGAAAAGAAAAGTCATTGTGGAAAACAAATTTATTAATTTCGAAATACATTTTGTCTTTCTGCAGCAAGTTCACGATGAACTCTTCCCATACCATTGTCGTGGTCTTCTACTGGATTTTACAAAAATAATTCCGAAATCTACTTCTACGTCATTTTCTGGTACTTCAATATTGTAGTCTATACACATATTATGTAAAATACATTACATACATACATTTAATCATTTGATCGTTCAATTCTTGCTCTATTGCTTATTTGGGCTATGTTGTACCTATGCTCGGGAGTGTTTTATGCCAGTTCATACTCCAGTGGTGTTAAGAACCAACTTCTACATACAAGCTAGAGTCTTGTGTAAAACAAATAATAAAATAATGCAAATAAAACACAAAATATAATAGGCCACATTTATATCTTACGTATGGTAATTTGTTTTAACAATGCAAATGTTACTAAATTTATACTTTTAAATATTTAAAAATTATTATTAGTTCTTTTACTATATTTATGTTTGATCTGTGTAAATGCTTTTGCATGTTGGTAGCAACAAATGATTTTATTTTTGAAATGAAAGCATCATTTGTGCTCCTTGAAAACCTGACGTTAACATTTAATATTCTTAAATTACTTTTACATATCTAAGTTTAAAAATACATGAATATTATATTATTTATTTGAACAGCATTTTTGAAACACCTCTTTCAAAAATGATATTTTGGTCATTGCTCGGAGTGAGTAAATTAAACACTAGTACCACTAGTTGGTAAAACATTATTTCATAAATGAGTACATTAAAAACAGAATTTTAATAAAGTGTTTGAAGAATGAATTTAAAAAAAACTTGTAGTCACTATCGTTTTTGCATTTGTATGTCTTCGAACACACACAAAGGCACTTGTGCAAAACAGTGGCAAGATCTTTTATGAAGTTGTTGATTACATAACTATTCAAGTCAAGATTTGGCTTACCAGTTGAACATTTATGGAGAGGTATCTCTTCTGAAATGTTCGAGAAGTTCCTTATCATTTACGTTGGGAGGGAAAATTGTTATATGGGTACAATCAATGCAGCCAATGACTCCAGGAAATTTTCATAGAATTTGCAATATTGTAAATAGATTTTTTGAGGTGAAATACAGGATGCCACATTTAAATAAAACGAGATCAAATTATTTGTAATTAAACTATAAGCTATTGTCATTGTTTCATATCATTAAAAAGAAACTATCTCTATATTTTGTATGGTGCGAGGCGTTCAACCAGCTACTTTTGAAATTTAATTTGATCTACTATACCTGTAGCAAAGGTATATAATGCTAACCGTGGTAACAAAAATCGTTAAATGTTGAGATTATAAAAAATCTAGTATAAAGCACATTTGTATAAAACTTGGTCCAAAACCCATTATTGTACAAAAATTCAGATGTGAAACATATTATAATATACCACATTGGCATATAAAATGGTATTATTAAACTTTATAAGACAGTTCAAAACTGTTTAAGTTATGTTGCAGAGTTATGTGAATTAAATACATTATCTCTAACTCATTGTTTAAAGAATCATGAGTTAAGAATAATACCCACCTAAGCCCTATTGCATTAAATTGTTCAATATTTCTTGGAAAATGAACCCACTCAGTACATATGTGTAGCTCATTTTAGGCTACAGAAATTTCTTCTATGCACATGCTGATAAAAGGTTGCAACACAGCTAAAAATATATTTTTTCCAGAATCCACTCGATAACTTCTAAATGCAAAGAAACGGAGGGCAACTAAAACCTAACAATGTACTAAAAATAATTATTTATCTACCACTATGCTTACTTACGTTCCTAGTAATGATCAAATCAGTGGCCCTGCTTTCAGGCCTCATAAAAAGTGTTAACGATACAATCGAAAGATTTGCATAACTTTGTTGTGCCTTTTTGTTTTCAGCGCCCTTCAAAAACCCAATATTTTCAATTTGTTGATTTATTAATTGTAAATAATATTATCCATGTTTTATATTTTTTCCAGCTTCACGCAAGATCATTGAAAATGCTAAATAATAGCCGAAACGTATGATTTGATATAGAAAAAGCACAAAGAAACAGGAAATGACATTAATTTGTTTTGATTTCCTTGTATGAACCTCCTATATATATATATATATATATATATATATATATATATATATATATATGCAACCTCAGTTGAAAAAAAAAGAATTTTTTGAGATAGCTGAAATTCAAAAAAACAAAAACGCCATAAATGACAAAAAAGACATAAACAACCTAAATATACTGTATATATCTTTACTGTAACAGTGTTCGCTCAGTCGCTTGTAATTTGTCTGTAATAAACGTCCACAATATTTTTAAAATGTAAATTAAATATGTGTAGTATATGTCAGCTATGTGGATTATGTATACTTTTTATTCAACTATTTTACGTTCTATGGTAAGTCCTAAATTTTAATACTTTATAAACTTAAAAAAATAGTGCTAAACAAATTTTAGGTTTGAAAAAGACCAAAACTATGGTCGAAACGTCACCTTAGAAACGAGATATATGTTTAAAAATTTGTACTAATTTTGTTGTTAATGTATTGACCTCAAATATATAAAAATATATATATATATATATATATATATATATATATATATATATATATATATATATATATATATATATATATATATATATATATATATATATATATATATATATATATATATATATATATATTTATCCTAATTTTTCTTGGTTTGAGGTCAATACATTAACAACAAAATTAGTACATATTTTTAAACATATATCTCGTTTCTAAGGTGACGTTTCGACCATAGTTTTGGTCTTTTTCAAACCTAAAATTTGTTTAGCACTATTTTTTTAATTTTATAAAGTATTGAAATTTAGGACTTACCATAGAACGTAAAATAGTTGAATAAAAAGTATACATAATCCACATATCTGACATATACTACACATATTTAATTTACATTTTAAAAATATTGTGGACGTTTATTACAGACTAATTACAAGCGACTGAGCGAACACTGTTACAGTAAAGATATATACAGTTTATTTAGGTTGTTTATGTCTTTTTTGTCATTTATGGCGTTTTTGTTTTTTTGAATTTCAGCTATCTCAAAAAATTCTCTTTTTTTCAACTGAGGTTCGGATTTTAATACTTTCACTTGTTCGTAGTTGAAAGTATGTTTTTTGGACATCTCATGGTGTGTTAATGCGGTGCTGTTCTTTTTATCATACTTGTGACTTTTCAGTCTATTTTCTAAGTATTGGTTTGTTTGTCCAATATAAACACCGTTACAATTATTGCAAGGGATCTGATAGACTATATTGCTTTTTTTATTAATTGGCGTTTTCGATTTTAAGTTGCTGAAGTTCTTTGATAATAAGTTATAGGCTTTGTGACTTGTCGTGATGTTATATTTTTTAAAAAGGTTTTGAAATTGCTGGAATAAACCATTTATGAAAGGCAGAGAAATGTATTTTGTTTTAGGTAGATTTGATGTAATAATGGCATTTTCAGGATTGTAATATTTATGTATTCTGCTTTTGAATAATTTATTTACTAATTTTTTAGGGTACAGATTTAGATTTAATGCTGCTTTAGCCTTTTTAATTGCTCGTTCTCTGAATTCAGAGTCGGCCAGCTTAATTGCCCGATCTGCCAGACCAATAATTACAGATTTCTTTTGAGACATTGGGTGACAGGAGCGGAAATTTAGGTATCGAGAGGACCAAGTTTGTTTTGTATACCATTCCGTTTTAATTTTATTTCCTATATGATGTAATGTTAGGTCTAAAAAATTGATTTTGTTGTTCTTTTCGCTTTCAATTGTAAATTGTAGTCTTTTATGGTATTGATTAAATTGCTTTAAAATAATTTCTGTTTGGCCAGATGGGATTGCAGTAATACAATCATCGACATAACGATAAAAAAATGGTATATTAAATTCCACATTACTTAGAACAGTCTCCTCTAAATCTTCCATAACTATTTGGGCAACGACGCTTGATATAGATGCTCCCATAGCACAACCTTCTATTTGTTTATATAACTGATCTTCGTATATAAAATATGTAGAATTTAGTGTTAATTCTACTGCTTTAAGAAATTCATCTTGAGGAATATCTGTGTATTTTTTTATTTCAGAC
This sequence comes from Kuschelorhynchus macadamiae, assembly GCA_030620095.1. Lineage (NCBI taxonomy): Eukaryota > Metazoa > Arthropoda > Insecta > Coleoptera > Curculionidae > Kuschelorhynchus > Kuschelorhynchus macadamiae. Next base: position 410,146 of record JAUTXW010003766.1, on the reverse strand, counting down.
CATTTCTTTTTAATTATTCTGGTAGCCAATGAGATTGGAACGCTGGTATACAGGGAAACAACATCAAGCGATATCAGTTGGTAATTTTCCGGAATTTCTAACTGTTTTAATTTTTCTTTAAATTGATAGGAGTCCTTGATATAGTAATTATTTTTATGTACAATATTTTTTAAGATTTTTTTTAAAAAATTTGATAGTGGTGTAAACGGGGATTGAATGCATGAGACAAGTGGCCGTAATGGGATATTTTCTTTATGTAGTTTAAGCAATCCGTAAATTTTGGGTGGTACACTATTGCGGATTTTTAGTTTTTTAGCAGTGTCGGGTGATATAAAAAGATTTTTTTCCCAAGAGTTAACTTATTCATTATTTCTTTTTTGATACTGGTTTGTGGGATCTTGTTTAATTTTTTTATATGTTTTAGTGTCATTTAATATTTCATTCATTTTTATGTTGTATTTAGCAGAACTCATTAAGACTGTTTTGTTTGTTTTATCGGCTTTTAGAACCTTTATAGAAATGTTATTTTTTAAAAAACTTTTTGTTTTTGTTAAGTTTACTGAGTGTTTTTTATTTTTATTTGTTTGATTTTTCAGTTTAGTTTTAAAATTTGTTAATATATTACAAGATTTTGCTCTAATTTCGTCTTTCTCTCCACCTCTCAAATGATTTATACCGTTTTCAATGTTACATAGTATATCGGTAGTTGGCAAAAGTCTATCATTATTTAATTCCGTTGCAAAATTAGGTCCTAAGCTTAAAATATCCATAGCGTAATCTGGAATATTTTGATCTGTTAGGTTTTCTACCCACATTGATGTTTGTTTTGAAATTAGGTGGTCTAGTTTATTTTTATTGTTTTGTTTTATTTCTTGGAAAAGTTTTTCGGTTTTTTGTATATTACAGATTTTAAATTTAATGAAAATTGCATTTGGTAAATTTTATATATATATATATATATATATATATATATATATATATATATTCCCAAAAAAAGTTCGAAAATGTTGCATGGATGTATTTTTTAGGTAAAAATTTGACAGAGAAATTTTTGTTGGGACATGGTATGATAATATGTGGTTTTATAGGTATTTTGAGCCGAGAAATTCATTAAACACGTTAATATTGACGAGGGATTAATATTTCTCAAGATATGACTACATTTTTACAATAATACATAAAAATTTGAAAATTCGAGTATTTTCAGAGAGCCATAGAAGTTAAACCATACATTCTAGGACAAAATAAATGTTTTTTTCGTTTCTTATGGTATCAAATAAGTATATAAACGAAGTTTTAGCAAAATCAATTTCTCAAAAAAAGTTCTATATATATATATATATATATATATATATATATATATATATAATTCTTATTCTTAGTATATATATATATATATATATATATATATATATATATATATATATATATATATATATATATATATATATATATATATATATATATATATATATATATATATATATATATATATATATATATATATATATATATATATATATATATATATATATATATATATATATATATATATATATATATATATATATATATATATATATATATATATATATATATATATATATATATATATATATATATATTTCTTAGTCCTTCACGGATGGAAAAAATACAATGTGTTTTCATTCCGGGTATACATCCGTTCACTACTGTCGTTTTGAAAAGAACAGTCTTGCTGACGTTTCGCCAAAATCACATTTGGCATTTTCGAAGCTTTCTTTCTCGCGTCCAAATAGAGACTGAAATGTTGGTGACTGCGACGTTTCGTTTTATACTACCACCTGGGGCCGCAGATTATATCTGCGCGGCCGTTGGTCGTTATTTATGTTTTTTGGATGGTGCTGTTGTTGCGCTAATTGCGCTTGAGTTTTTGCAATTTCAGATTTGTCGATTACTGTCTTCCATACTGTTGGCAGTTTTAATGATTCGTCACTTTCATTCAAATCACCTTGTTTTTCAATTTCTATGGCTTCTCGGATTATTCTGGTCTTATAATGTTCTATATTGGCAATCATCCTATGCCCATCGAAATTTATTCTATGGCCGGTCTCCTGATGATGTAGAAATAAAGCTGAGGTTGTTTGTTTGTTTCTGATGCTGAGTTTTTGCTCTTCCACTCTTGCTGATATTCGGCTGTTAGTTTGCCCCACATACATCTTTTCACAGTCCTGGCACGGAATGCTGTATTATTGTTCTATATTCGTTGTTCGGGAATTGTGCATTAATAGCTTTCTCTATGGTGCGATTTGTGTAGCCATTTTTCTTTAAAGCACTAGATATTACCTTAAGTTCGTTTTGTCTCCTCTGTGTTTCAGTTAATGGCACGGATCTGGATATTAGGGTATTTGCTATAGCTTGAATTTGTGCTGGGTGATGATGTGATCTTGCATTTAAATATCTGTCTGTATGTGTTGGTTTTCAACGAACAACAAAAATTATGAACCGGGAAAGCAACAAGTAGTCCTACCATATGTAAAAGGCACAACAGACAGAATCGGAAGAATTCGTAGGAAATACAACATACAAACAATACACAAGCCACAAACAACTATAGGTAAACTACTTAGAAACCCAAAAGATAAAATCAAATTGAGGACACTTTTGCCCCCCTTCTAGAAAACACTTTAAAGTCGGTCTCAAATGTGGAAAATATCTTTAAAAACTCTCTTAGAGTATGTAGTCTCTTTCCTTTTAATGCAGACAGTATTGATTATAATAAACTCCTCATTGAAGACAACAATAACTTAAGCAACAAAAATAACAGAGCAGATCCTGAAATTGTAAATCATTTGCGATACCTTGAATCGCGGTTGAACCAGAGCTTCTTGCTAAATTCTATGAACTGACAGATATCAAGGGACAGGGAACATTTAAGATAAGAGTTTGTACGATATTTGATTAAAAATATATGGAAAATCAGGATCATCTCACAATAAAGAACAAGTTGGAATATTGTAATAATTATAGAAGAGGGCTTAGTTTTAGAAAATGGATGAGAAAATTTAGTTGTATGTATATAGATTAGTACAAGTAGCAGGTATTGAATACGATGTAGGGCTTATAGCAACAAGTAACAAAAACAGTGATCTAAGAAAAGCAGTACCAATGATGTTGAAACAGGGATAGATAAACTCAAAAACTGCCCAACAATAAGGAAACAGTTAAAAGCAATACTACTATTACGGACGCTGAAATAAAAATAATAATATTTAATGCGGAGAAGTGATAACAAGAAAAGAGTAATATCCGACAATATTTCAAAGTACCTAGAACAACAGATATACATCACTGGAGACAAACAAGTAAGAGAGGAAATAGAGATTGATATGGATTAGGATATGCCAGGTATGGCATAATATGCTATTAAATTTGAAATGAACATGAAAGATATTAGAGTAGATGCATTGACGGAAATGGTTAATAGAGTAGATGCATTGACGGAAACAACTTGAATTATGTTATTACACAAACTAAAAAAAGAACATAACAGAACAATTGATAACTTCATTACAAAAATCGTAAGAGGCAATATTCAAAGGCCGCAAACTTACATCAATCGTTCCTGAAAACAAACAAATAAGAGAGGACACATGGGTTTATATAGAGAACGTGCCTGATGTTGAAAGCGGGACGACAAGAATAAAGAATGTTTACAAAAAAGAAAATTATTTGCTGGAGATAGACGAAATTTCTAAAGAAACAACTGGAAGAGGATCCTATATAACAGAAGTCGAAAAAAGAGTAATCAGCATAACTGATAAGAATAATAATATAAACAATGAACTCATAATAGAGAAGATTGAAAAAATGCCAGAAAAGCAAACAGGTACTATTGAAAACGAACAACTAAAAAAAGAGAACAGTAAAACAAGTAGAGGCGTGCATTAGTGCCAAACATTCCCTAGTGCTGCCAGGGGTGATCTCCATTTAAGAAATCATTATTCTGGCATGAACCAACCCAAAAACTGAACTCAAGAAAAAGTCATGTTAAACCTCCTTGAGATGTCTGGAGACAATATTTTTTGAAAAAAGAAGAACGAAAACGTGTATCCAAGAAAAAGAGGAACGAAGAAGAGAAGTTGTTCAAAAAAATGTGGAAGAAATCGTAATAAATATGATGGAAAAATAATGGGCAGAGCTGGTATAGAAAATAATGGCTAGCGCTGGTATAGATGGCCAAATGCTAAAGACGAAATTTGGTATGATTATTACGAAATCATTGAAGATATTACGGCCCCACTAAAAATAAAAAAAACGAGAATTTTTTGTTGTTAAGGAGTTAAAGAAGCATTCATAGCTCCGAAAATTAATAATTTCTGCAAGTTGTTTTCGTATTTTTTTTACAATAATATAATAAAAACCAATATGTTTTATTTGTCGAAATAATGTTCTCAAAATGTCTGATTTAGGTGCACTGTCAGACTTAGGTTCACTAAAGCTGCAATTCTTTCTTGCAAGTTGCAATAGTCTTGAACAAACTCATGCGCAGTGGCAAGACATTTGTACCTTTTGTCAAACTGCGCATGCCTTAGTTCAAGACTATTGCATATTGCAAAGCAGAATTGCAGCATGTAAAACGGCCTTTAAGAATACATATTGCAAACAGTCAAGCATAGCGGCGCTGCCTGTATTAAACCGCAGTTCGTGTGCGCTTCAATTTGTTTTATAATATATAATTAAAATATTAAATTTGTATTTACATCAAATCCCAGCATCATTAAGACTATTTATTCACGATCTTGTAAACAAAAATATATTTATCGACTGTCTGCATTTCTATGAAAATAATTCAAATACGAATAAATGAGCCAATAAGAAATAGGTTACCAAGATATAAGAATGTTCAAATTAATTTGTGGTAAATCTTGTCTTGACTTAAGTTTATTCAAAACGTTAAATTAGTATTAGCATTAAAAATCTATATTATAACTTGATCTTTTTTTAAATATATAGTGACGCAAATTATTATGGTATTTTTATTTAATTTTCTAAAAATAGAACTAGTAACAAAATACTGATAAACATTTACTACACGTGGATTAATTATCTTGTTTAGATCATTGGCACGAATATAGAAGTAATAAAAAAATTGTTAGATGTATAGGCGTAAATAAGACGAAAAAACATTAGGAAAGTTAGAGGATCTATCTGATTAATTGAAGGTTGACGTGTAGTAAGTCCTCAGTAGCTGGGAGAAAATTTGTCTTTACGAGTGGACTGTCCAGGGCTGTTCTGTTGCTGACTGAAAGACTGGCAACATGTTGACTATTATTTTCAACACAAAGCAACTTTTCCTAAACTTTATTATTTGAAAACGTTATACTTTATGTATTTTAATAATAAAGTTTTTTTATATTTTACTGTTCTTTATATTACCTGGTAATAAAATATATAATCGCAAAAATTAGAATAAAAACATATTTTAATTATATTTAAATCATGGTAAGCAGCATGTAACAAACTTTTATTACTGGAAGTTGTACTTTCTTAACTCACACGGTAAAAACGTAACTAGTCTGTTACAATTATTATTGGAACTGCTTTACAAAGAATAGAAAAACAAATACAAAACAAACTAACTTAGATTTGTATATACTGATATTAATTTAACTTAACGTTTTGATTATCGATTACATATGTATAATCGTTATTAAGTGAAACATATTAAGATGATATAACAATTGTTATAAACCATTACCCATAAGTAATTTCAGCAGGGTGATAAAAATATAAAAAATAAAATTTATGTAAGTAGAGATAATGAGAATCTAATACAAATTTCATTTCATAGAAAAATTGGTCTCTTTTTGGCTAAAGAATACACGGAATTTTGAAGATTATTTTATTTTAGAAGCAAATAATAACTGGATTTCATTGGTTTTCATCAGACGCTTGTACACATAAGCACCATCGCAAGCACATCTCTATATAGCCGACTTCCTATCTTTCAGCCTCTTCGCAACTATATGGTAGTCTTCTGTAGTAAGAAGGGGGTAACTCTTTAGAGCTACAGCGCGAAGGCTCAACTGAAACCTTGTACCGCATTTTTGGGAAAAGCCGATTTTATAAAGAAGTTGAAGATACTGACTAAGTAGCAATGGCAAACCAACTCTCCTCTAAAATAGATTATTTGAAGAGACAGTATTGTTTTCTAATATAGTTTTAAATTCTCAAAAAATTGTGGCTCCAATCAGTAGTCTTAATTAAAAGCTGAACCTCCGCCGGCAGTGAGGAAATTTTTTTTTTCATGTGAACTTGAATTTTAGTTTTTATCTTCTACATTTACCTTTAATCTTTGTTCGCTTTATTTATGTTATTGTTACAAAATATGTGCTGCATTTGTAAAATATAGTTTGCAAATGGCAAGACAATAAAAATAAATAAACAGAATAAAACCATCTTTTTATGGAGGGAGATAATAAATGACATAAGTAATTTTTGACAGATATGTGAACAAAGTAATGAAATGAAATGAAAAAAATAATAACAATATTAATAACAATAATATAAAAAACTCGGTAAATTCACCTTTAGCCACAATATCTCTCTTATATGCGTATGTTAACTATGGTATTTGTATATAGTGGAATTATGTACGAGAGAAGTTCTGAGTAAAGGCCAAATTATCGAATAGACGGAAATTTCTATTTCCTTCAAATTTCCGATACATGCAGTCAAATTTATGAAGCCCAAGTGGGCACGAATTTCATTTGACCATGTAATGAAAAAATACGTGAACTGCGGTCAAGACCCAAATTTATTTTGGATATTTTATTATATAGACGGATCATTACCAGTCGGAGGGCGAAAACACAACAATAATAAACGTACCAAGTCAGGCGACATCATGGTAAAAGCCATTTTAGACTATTGCTCAAATCAATAATAAACGAATATTAGCGAGGAAAAGTGCTAATATTCGTTTATTATTGATTTGGGCGAATACGAAACGTGTTTTTTTTGCTAAATGATTATTTATCCCGGTTTGAATGCATAGTAACTGATTATACATTTTGCTAAACCGCAGAAAGGGAATAAACTAAGCACGTTAGGGAAAATTTGCCTATTTAAACTTTTCATTCCTAAGAGACCGGGCAAATATTTCATCATTTTTAGATGTTTCTAATGTGGATAAAGAAGATGAGTGGCAATTATTTTTTTGTTTCTTATTTTGTAAGTTATTTAAAATAAATTTACAAATAGCAATGTTTCTAAAGAATGTAGTTTATAGATAACACAGAGGGTCGAAGATGGTACCGTATATATGTATGTAGGCATACCATTACACCAATATTTTAAAAAGGAAGTGAAAACGTCTAAAATTCTAGGTACTTAAAACGAAGTACCAATAACAATTGAGCTATTATATTATTATATAAGCGACTCAAAAATGACAAATAATGGTTTAACCATATGGCATGGGAACTGAACTTGACGAAAAATGGAAACGGAAACTCTCAAACAGCTTTCCAAAATATAATAAATGTAACAGTTGTGAAAGGGCACATGTCCGACCTATTACAATTGAAAATGAAGCAAATACAATTCTTACTAATCTCACCTAATGACGTTGAAACCTCCCCCGAGTGGACAATAGACGGGGTGAATTGTGCTTTGTTTGGCCTTTGGTCAGTTACTCAGTTCGCATAAGCAACGTTGCCAGAGATGTACGTAACAAAGGAAAATAGTAAATAGTTTCCCACGATAGTACGATTTTTAATAGCAATCAATTTTTTGTTTTTGAAAATTAAACAAAAAACCAGTGTAAGCTCAACGAAAATAAAATAAAAAAGAAACACCTGATTTACATTGATCTTTGTCGTGTAGTCTGATCATATTCCATTTAAAATAAAAATATCTAATTTATTTGCGATTATAAATTAGAAACAAAACTGTGAGAATTAAAGCTATTATCTATCAACTAAAAATTTATTATCGATATAATTTTCACCAGGATCATAAATTTCATCTTGAGTCGAGAGAGAAATCTTTAAATATAAAGAACCCTCAGACATCTTATGAAAAGTGAAAATCTTTTAAAATAATTCGGTTTTTGGGAGTTAGAGTTAACCACATTCTTATAAGAACGGATTTTCGTTCTAATCTCGTCATATTATTAAATATAAACTAGATATTATGTATGATTTATATATTATATAAGCTTGCCTTGGTCACAAATTATACAACATACAAATCTTAATCAAAATGTATCCTGTGCCGTAGCCAGAATTATTTTAGTTAGGGGAACTTTTTTAGCCTATATGCCAACTAAATATCGTGTACCAGAGCGGAAGAAGAAATAACACAAAATTATTTTTAATTTTAAACAGTTTTTCAGGGTAGACCTAAAAGTTTCAAATTTGGAGGAAATATTCCTTGAGTACCTTAGAGGTGCACTAAGAAGGAATTTACAGAATTTCATCTGTAAATGGGTGAAAAGGGGTGGTAAAGCTTGTGTGAAAAAAAATAGAATACGATGACGAAACTTTATAAATATAGTTTTCAAAAAAAAAAACAAAATAACACGTGTTTCATTATTTTCAAAAATCCATCTTCAAAGAGGATGAACGGGGGTGGCAAGACAATACTAAACTGACTGACAGACAACGTACAGTCTAAACCGGTGGACCTAAAGATTTGAAATTTGGAAAATTTATTCCTTGAGTACCCTGGGCGCTAAGGAGGGATTGTATAAAATTCCATCCAAGGGGGTCTTCAAACGAAATAAAAATAACACTTGTTTCAATATGTTTTTCAAAACTCATCTTCTATGGGGGGTGAACGGGGGTGACAAAGTTTGTAAGGAGAAACATTAATTTTGTCGTATTAATTTGAACCTTTGCAAGAGTATGTAATTCGGGTGAAAATACAATAATTTGATCGAAATTGAGTCGATCTGATCATGACAAAAAAATGTTTTGCAGTTTTTTTAAACTATAACTTATTTCTGGTTAATTATTATAGGCATTTGCAGGATTTGCTTCTAGCTTGCAAAAGCAGACATCTACATACGAGCGTTTAATTGCAATTTAGTGACCATCCAATCTCCGATTGGGTCACGTGGCGTATTGGCCAATCATAACAATCATATGGATGATATAGGGGTGGTATTGTAATAGAAAACATTTTTTTTCGACGTTTTAGAATCATATTTCTAGAAAAAAAATTATACGTCTGTTTCTAATAAAAGTGATTACTCTTTTGGTTTCTGGAATACATGGGGACATTATTTAGTAAAATACTGACCGACAAAACAGTAATGAAAATAAAAAAAGGTCATCCTTAGTTTTCCTTGGGCTCCATTACACATTATTTCCGGGCCCCTAGAAACCCGCGTTGAGGGTGGCGGCGGGGGTGTGAATTACAGACAAGTCCTGGAATAGACGTAGATTCGAGCGGACCTTTGGTAAGAGTAAATAATTTCTGAGAATTGTAGTATGATCGTATATCTACACCCAGAAATACAGTGTAATTCGACACATTTTAATACTCCAGGTATTTTGCTTTGAATGTTTTAAATATTTTCAGTTTATTTTCCTACTATTATTTCGCTTTAAATGTTTGTAAAGAAACTGTTGCTCACAATAAGTAGACCACTAGCTTTTTAGGGTAAATAGTCAAATATTTTGAAAATAAAAAGAGGAATTTAGTAGAAACTTTCTTTTTGAGTTGACAAGTGTGTTAATTTTCTCCCAGTAGGTGAACTTTTTATTCAAGAGTGTGTTTTTTTTCAATATTTCCGACTTTCATGTTTTTACAAGAATATTTGAAATTTTTCGGGAGGGAAAGTTTCTCAGTTTTTGGATATATCTTTTATTTTTGAAGTTACCCGATTTTCCCAAAAACTGTGCAATTTAAAAAAAAACCTGTAATGTATGTTTAAGCTATTAAAACATATACTGTGTGAATTACTCTTTCAATGTTATTTTTTCAACCCAACCCCCCTTTGCTTATAGTGATAGGTATAAAGTTGAAATATCGGCATTTTCTCAACATCGGTACTATGTAAAGATTAGAGCTCTTCTTCATTACAATAAGGTGAATAAATGCTAGGTCTCTCCTATAAACACTTTTTCAAAAAATTCATCATAAGTGTAGAATTTTTGTTTAGCTAAATATGCGCATGGTGGCTTGTAGGGGCTTCACAATGTCTTTAAGCAGTTGGTTAATTTTCGTTCGAATTGGTAAATCAGTTAGTATTCCCTGTAATATAAAAGCGAGGACCTTTTTTCTGTTCATCGGCGATAGTTGGCTGTCGCTACAAATACATACGCCGTTTAGTTGGTTTTTCTTTTCGTGCTCGCCTCCAATTACAAGGGTCTAGGACGCCCCTGGTGGCTCCTTTATTACAGGTTATCTTATTTCAGAAATTGTAAAACTTATTTACAAATTTAAATACAATAGATTCTTAGTTGCATCTATACTTTAAATATATATATTTTTTTTATATACAGGCTGTTCGGTTTAAGAGAAAACCCTTTAAGTTTGTAATAATATATGGCGGACATTAATTTATGCTTGATTATGTAAGTAGGCGACTGCAAATGCTTTCTTTCCATATATAGGGTGATAGCAGATGATATAAACTGTTGATGATGCTAACTTGGGTAGCGAAACGCGCGTCCAGAACGTAACAAGTTGTGGTGTAGTGTGGTTAGAACTCTTGTATTTTGATCTTAGAGTATTCTGTCTTAAAGAGAACAATCTGTAAACAAATGGCAATATATATTTAAAGTACAGATGCAACAAAAACGTTTTGTAATTAAAATTTTAAATAATTCTTACAAATTTGAAATAAGGTAGCCTCACAGAGCATAATTTACTTATTTTGTTTGTGGAAGAGACCTAGAAGCATAGATGTTGGGAAATGTATATATTTTAAATATGTGCACATCACTGTATGCAATGGGAGCTTGGGTTAAAAAGTTAAAAAAAATCAAATCATTTTGAAAAAATAATTTACAGAGTATATTATTTTAGTAAAAATTATTCCCTCGCGATAAATGTGAATAATTTTCTAAAGGGATTTTTGAAAATGTGCACGATTTTTGGAAAAATCGGGATTAGTTACTCTCTCAAAAATTATTAGAAGAGAAATTTGAATGGTTTTTATAAGAACCAAATCATGAATATTGGAAAGCAAATTATGCATTTTTACAGGCGCTGTATAAAAAGTTCACCTATTAATTGGGAAAAATATCACTATTTTATTTACAAGAAATTTTTCTATTAAATGCCAGCAGATGCATATAGACCCTTTATTTGATTTTTGAAATATTTACGCTAAAAAATCTACTGATGCACTTATTACGAGCACCAGTTTATTAATCGTGTATATTTTATACTGAGTCAGAAACATATAAAATATGACAAATGTGTATTTATTTTTTATTATACTGAATGTTCAAAAATATTAGAAGCAGAAGTTAACGTGAAAAGGCTACCCAAATACAAGGCTGCTTACACAGACCAAGATAATTTTAAATATGTTTCTTTACAAGAAAAGAACAGTTTCGGAAGTTACATATCTTTTGTGATGTAGTCGTTAAGAGAAGATGGAATAATGAAAGTTATATATCGAAAGTAGATTTGCTAACATTTCTTTGCAAAATTCGTCAAAATCCATCTGATGAATTCTTAAAAACAATCTTTGGACAAGAGCTGCAAAATCTGTAAGAAATTAATTAATGGTATGCATTATATCGATAAATATTGCATTCACAAAAGCATGAACAGCCTATATTATGATATGGATTATGGATATCGAAACATCTTGTTCTTATTAGGCCAATTAATTATGTTTAATCCAAAGATTGCTTTCACTACTTCTCCGGAGCAGAATCTAATATTAAGATATTATGACAAACGTAAAAGCTGCCCAAGAACATCTCAATCTTGTTCCCATGATACTTGGGATATGCCCGACATCAAAATTACATCAAATATCCAAACACTGATTTGCTTCTGAGTGTAATAGATGCTGGATGTAGATATATGCCTAATGCTAATGTAAGTAACATGTTAGTAGTTTAGTTGTCGGTTCAAATTTAAAAAATATTCTTAGAAGTTTCTATTGTTTTGCATATGTCACATACTGAAGTAACAGTATCCTTTTAAGGGGAATTTTTTTTTATACTATTTCTAACGCACGAAAGTGATTCTTGTTCCCATTTCATTCATTATTATTTTATTCTTTATACACATCAAATTAAACTAAAAACAAAGCCCTACTATAATCTAAAAAACTATTCGGTTCTATGATTAATACTTCTAATAATCTGACTATTGCCTGCACTACTAGTGAGATTACTGCTACTATTGCTACAACTGCTGGAGGAACTAAATCAAGCAAAAGACAAACCGTAAGCTCGGTTGCACTATCCATTGCTTTGTATGCTACAACGGCCTCGAGTTCAGCTCTAACAAACTAGATACTGTGTCAACAGACTCGGTATCTAGAAAAGTGTCTCACAGAGTATGCAGCTCATACCGTACAATACTGTATTATGCAGTGGTAGTGATATCGATCATCCTTCCAATCGATCTCTTAATACCGTCACCTGGCCAGGGAGAATATCCTAGAAACATGGTAGCACCGCTGCGAACAGTCTGAAAAGGACACTAGGTAAAAAGCCTTATAGCTAATATTAAACTCTCGATAGAGATAATATGTTTTAATACTTACCTTCATAAGTTCAACATTTAAATTGTGATGATCCCGATTGCCCATAGTGGAGGAATCTAAACGTTTTGTATGTCAAGTCTGTGAAACTATAGACAGACTTGCAATGATACCATCGGTAATGTAAAAAAAGGAAATATGATCGAACTTGTACACGAGCAAAAGGAAAACTGCAACTGTATTGGAAAACAGGCAAAGCATAATGTAAAATAATAAAATAAACACACAAAGTTTCGGTCTCAGTTAAATGTTAAATTGTGACAAGTGTTTCGCTCTACATCAGAGCATCATCAGACCTAAAAGATTTATTTTACAAAGAAAAATTATCTTAAAGACTAACAAAAATGAACACGCGGACAAAACAAACACATATTTACATATGATTATCTTAAATCTTGTTGACAAAAAGACGCAAAGCCCAGTAGAGATTCAACGCGAACTCCTCATCCTTACAACGTAAGAGAAGGGATATATAAGACCTGTTGTTTATAATATTTCACCACTAATTACTGCTAACTTCCTAAAGTGATGCCCCAAGGTGGTTTCGGAAGCATACTTTCCTGGTTCCCGGAGGGGAATTTTTTTTATCGATAGACATGTTTTATGGAAGAAACAAATGCGACATATCCCGGGAAAGTAAAAATTCGTAAGAAAAAAACAAAAAAAAAATTCTGCTACTATTATTACTTCTACTAGTAATAATAAATAAGGGGCAATTGTAGTTCTACCTCTATTCAAGCAGAAAGATTATGAACAATGCATAGGATACAAAATATCTCATGTAATCGTATCCTGCAAGGAAACATAGATAGAAGAACAAACTCCATGGGCCTGATGTAGATATTTCCAGACGATTTGATCCTGAAACCGCAGAAAACTTACGGGAAGCCCTTGGATCTACGACCTGAACATAGTTGCAGCAATGTAAGTGTGAAGCAATAACAATAGGGTTTTGTATGGATAAGAATGCCCAATCTAACCCTATGTAGTTGTTACATATCATCAAACGTAAACATGCCTCATTATTCGTCATTCCTATTGGCTTTAAACAGATAATTAAAGATGAGAGCTTCTCTCGGAATGGCTAGCAAGCATGGTTCACAGCAAAGAGAGTATACCTACATTAATAAGAGGGCGAAGTGAATCTTTCATCGATAAGACTTTCATTACAGATAACATCTCTAAACAAGTGCAGGATTTGCAGTCGGGGAAAATTTAGGCCTCAATCAATAGATAATATTTAAGAATATTGATCGAAAGCGTTAGAGCAGACAAAGGGCAGAAACAAATGGTTGAATCATAAAGAAAGAATAAATTAGTAAAATGTTTGAAGACCTAGCATGGCAACCCCAAGATGGAGGCGGCGAAAAAAGCATACCAAGCAGACAAGAGACCCTGCATACTGATGGACATTCGAAGTAGCAGAACACAGAAAACCATGTAACAAGGGTAGTAATGAAATTCAGAAAAGAATGCTATGCGAATTACAAAGGCAAGAAAACATGCTTTAAAAGGCTATATCAACCAAGAAAAAATGCATTGAAGAAAGTAATGGATGAAATAGACGCAGTCTAGAATCCTGTCATCCACACCTGAATCTCGCGTACAAAAAACACCTGAAAATCGCTGAGACAGTATTTCCAAATCTTCCAATGTACCAATGTGCTAAGGCAGCAGTATGAAAAGCTGACATCTTCATAAAAAGGTCAAAGGGGAACAGTAGGAAAAGAAGTACAGACCCATATGATAGGAAACTGTTAGATCACCTACTCCTCGAACATCTGAAGAAGTCGGGAGAACAGGAGACTGATTTCCAGAGAAGCCAACGATATCAGCGCTGAAGAGAGTATTTGATATGCCAAAAAAAATAGTGATAGTATAGTGGATGTAGAAAACTCTTTTAACTCTGCATTCTGGAATGGAATCTCAGGCCAGTTGACTTAAAGAGGTGTTTCATCATACCTATACAATCAGATAGCTAGTTACTTTGAGGTCAGATCTTTATACATTGACAAAAATGAAACAATGGTAGTTACATGCGGGATTCCCCAGGGATCGGATTTGGGCCCTACTCTATAGAACATATACTTTGTCGGCATACTAAAATTGGAGACACCAAATGGAGTTACAGTAATAGGTTACAAATATGATCTAGGAGTTTTGGTGGATGCAAAGGAAAGAGAAGAAATGAAGATAAGGACACAAACAAACAGAGGTGGCGATCTCGAATAGTAAAGAAGAACGAAAACAACTTACCGACATCAATTCTGCCACCTTCTTGAAGTAATGCCAAAAGTAGTTCCAAGAAGAATACTTACCTGGTTCTAAAGAGATCATTTTTTTTTTCGAGCGGCGTATCCCTAGAGGGGCGGATTCAATATTGGTCAGTCGTCAAAAAAACTACTAATAATAAAAATTAAAATAATAGAAAAAATTAGAGTAACAATGATTATTTTTGCTATTACATATTAGTATGAGTATTATTAATTCTACCCATAATAAATATTTTATAATTATACTTTATATCGCAAATTTACTAAAATAACTAATTGCATCTTCAAACTTTTTACCAGCGCTTTTGATGGCGCTGGCGTCGCTAGAGTTTACCTAACAAGTACACTAACGCGATCAGTCACGTGCTAGTTGAATACTGACACAGTTTGGATACATTGAGTACCACTATTTCGGTTATATAAGCTCCATGAGTGAAGAGGAATCCCCGCCAAGCATTCCTAGTATATCGGTCAGAATTCTCAAAGCATAAGAAACATTTTTCAGTTGATTTTATCGTTTAGATTTTTTTCTAAGTGTAGGACTGACCGCGGGTTAAATGTTTCTCTTCTCCCTCTTTAAAACTTAATATATGAGTTAAGGTGATCTCTCTTTACGATTTTACTAGGAGCGGACAATAATTAGTACTTCTTGTATTGCTACTAATTGGTGTGTTCTGCCCATCACCTGTTTGAAGTGAGAACTAGACTGGCCTTGTTAATAAATTAACGTTAGGCGAATATAGGAAGCTAACCTGCATTCCTCGGTCACGAAAACCACGTCCGGAATTTTTGGTGCTCTTAATGATTCCGCTGGCCGCCAGAGTTGCCCTGTGAGACAGGAAGAGCGTATAGGTTAAATTAGTCTCACCCTGGATGATGAAGTGTTCACGAGGAATTTAAATGATCGAAAAAAATTTTGACCAACACGATAAAAATACATCAATCATTAGGATCATTATAAGATCATTTTGTTGAGACTAAAAATGTATTCTGAAATAAGCCATCGGACTACAAATATTAGTTACATATACTTGAATAAAATGTAATCAATGATAAATAATTTAAAATATAATAAACTGGGTGTTAGTAATAAATATCCTTTTTTTTTTTCTAAAGAAACTCTGTATGTTCTTGTCAGTATTTTAAATCTATGTGCACTTCCCTTTTTACATTATATTGCATGTTGCATTTTGCATATATGCATATTATATTATATATTATAAAATATTAATAATACTATTTTAAGCACACTTGGTCATCATTAGCATAGGGATTTAAAAATATTTATATTTAATCCTGTAAACTAGTAAATGATAACTATTTCATCTGAAAGGATCTCTGACTAAAATTAAATCTAAAAATGGAAAATACTCAGTTAACATATAAGAAAAGGTACCCCTGGTGAACAAATCAGTTTCAAAATACTAGATAGTGTATATAAAATAAGGTTGATATTGATTAAATAGCGGAATTGTTGCGTTAATATGTTTAATTGTACTTGAAAATATGTAGGAGAAAAAAATTAAAATGTAATAACTGTTTTATAAAGTTTTTGTACGTTTGTACCCATCATCATCGTCATCACAAATCTATTTTTTTTTCTTTCAAGGCAGAAGGTAATCTTACAATAGCTAATAAAGACCCATGTCCATACCGGAGTCTAACTGAAATAAAAAATGTGGAATTATGAAGCAAAGATATAAGATGCTTAAAAATTCCACGGTCTATCCATCAAATTCCCTATTAGAAAACGAAACTAACTTGTATTATCTTCTCAAATCGACATGTTTTCTTCATCAACAACATGGACCTCAACATTGAATATTGGCTTCAAAGTCACGTTGGCTTTTGTTGGTTCAGTTTCAGGTGGAAATAGGCCAATAAAACATTCTTGGTGGGATGCCTGTGAATCCGTATGATATATTTTATTTCCAGAAGGCCAAAAAAAACTAACGATTTTTCTACTTTTTCAGTTGTAACTACAGCATTCAGATTTTACGAAATATTCAAATTTGGTTATTTTTATAAAGTAGTAAAAAAAAGCTTTTAAGAAAAATTTTGATTTTCAATATATTCCGGCAAATTAAGTCTGAAAAATCTATTCATTTTTAACTTTTTTTGAGAGTAATTATGCAATAATACATTTCACGGATCAACTTGTTTTAGCGATATTTACAGCTGATAAATGTCATCTCTTACTAACAGTAACACTATAAGCATTCAAGTTAAAGTTAACGAAGTCTTGAAAATTAGGAAATATGACCATTCTCAGTGTAAAAACAAAATTTAAAAGTTGCCTAGAGAATCTGATTAATATGGGGTTAAGAAGGTAGTAAAAATGTTTCCCCATAAAAATTGGAAATTAAGATAACTAATATGTTTAAAGCACCTATGAGTATATGACGGATCTGTAAAAATAAAACCTGACCCAGGAAAAGAACAGGCAGTGAAAATATCCAAAGAGTTTTAAATACCATCCAAGATAAGCCAGCTAATGCTACAGTAAGTTTTCGAAGAATTTCAAAAACTACTGGAGTTCATAGAATCTCAAAGGTAAGAATAATACAATTAGATTTGCAGTTAGAACTATTCAAAGAAGTTTACTGTCGAAAACTAACGCCAAACGTCCACCAAAATGAACGAAAGGTGATGGAGCTGCTAAGGAGATTCAGATGCAATAAATGTTCATTCAAAAATATTTGTGGCTAGTCGTTGGATCCTGTTTGCTCGTAATCGTTTTCATAATCGAAAATAGAAATTCGCAAAAATAGTCCCAGATCTGTCACATTTAGTACAACTTGAACTTTAATCATTTGAATATTTCGACTTGATGTCCTGATAAACTAAGTCATTTTGAAATATTTTGAGAACATCGACGTTCATTAAAATATCACCATTTATTTTTTAAAGATTTTTAAATTTACCTGTTAAAAACTCATAACTCTAGCCAAGGTGCAGTTATGTTGGCAAATGGTAATGATCTATAACCTATTAAATAATTCTATTAAGTTATTAAGCCGGTCAACAATCTATTACTTTTGAGTGTTTCAAAGAACATTGGCCATCGCTTAATGGAAGATTCATTGTCATTAAATAAGACAAAAATGTATAAACATAAATCGAAAACGGGTTCATTTTCAAGATACAGGGTGGTAATATATGTATTTTTTGATTTGTATTTCCCTCCTTGAATATCCAAACCGAATTATTAGATTGAAATGGAACAGAAATATATTTTTTATGATTTTTATCAGTGTTACGAATGGTGTACAAACGAATAAAATGATGCATTTTTTTCACAATTATTTGGTGATAATTTTTTTGGTGTCGGCATTTTTGACAATTAGATGTATGGCACTTATTCTCTGATCAAATTACATCATTAATTTAAAGAACTTAAAATTCTAGTAAACGTATTATGGACTGCGTTGGAATGTTAAAAATAAGTACTGAAGCTTAATTTCCATGGTTACTCATGTCAAGTGATACTATCTTTGATACTTCTAATAATTACAGTTACGTTTAATTTTAAATGTTTAGAATGACATATATTACTTAAATTTAAAATATCTCGGATATGGTTGGATTTGTTAACTTAAACTAATAGTATATTTACAAATTGTCTAAAAAGACAAAACCAAAAAAAATATATTGCCGAAAATTGGTGGGAACATGCAAAAAAATTACGCGTTTATAAAGGCCGTTTTACATGCTGCAATTCTTTCTTGCAAGTTGCAATAGTCTTGAACAAAAGCATGCGTACTGGCAAGACATTTGTACCTTTTGTCAAACTGCGCATGCCTTTGTTCAAGACTATTGCATATTGCAAAGAAGAATTGCAGCATGTAAAACGGCCTTAAGCCACTGGTTGCTAACACTGGCATTAATATGTCATAAAAAATGTGCTTCTGTGCAGCGTATTCGATTATATTTTGAACGGTGTCTAAACGCTTTATTTTTAGAGCTAGAAAAAAATGTTAAATGTAGAAGTTTTATGGTTTTCTCTGAACGGTCAGGATTTGCTAAAAAAATTAGAAATTGGCAACTGAAAATTAAAAACTTGAGCATGGACTTTATTATTTTAAATGGAACAACCTGAATAATGGGTCGTCTTTCTGATTATAAATATTCCTGCTTTAATATTCTATCTTTAAAGACAAGCGAGAAAATTGCCAAGAACCCTGCTATTCTATTAGAGGCAGTGTGTTCCTGTTAACTCCATTTAGAAGTTAGAATGTTCTCTCTTTTTCTAGCATACTGCCTCTTACGGAAGGGTTTTGTCAGTTTTCTCGATTGTCTTTAAAAATATCAAACCAGATATAGCAAGACGAGATCCATTTAATGAAATTATATTATACACCGTGTTTCAGTGAAAAAACAAAGTCGCTGCTCACTTTGTTAAATTCCAAATATCAATTTATAACTTTTTTTTGTCTAGTTTAAAAAATAAAGCCTGTAGACCCCGTGCAAAATATAATCGAATATCCTGTACGTATTCTTACTATGCCGAGTTTCGTTATAATCTAATATTCCGGTTTAAATATACAAATAAAAAACAAATAAAAAAATAAAAGTTCTTTAGCACCCTGCATCTTGAATATGGAGTCGTTGTGGATCTATGCTAAATAACGTTCTTGTTTTATTTTATGGCAAGGAATCTTCCATTAAGCCATGGCCTATGTTTTTTGAAACATGCTGTATACACTATCATTAAATTTTCATAAGTACACCCCTTGGTGCTATCTAGGTATCTAAAATATGATTGTTTTAGCACACGTAGCACTGACCCAGAGGGGGGGAGAATGAGGACGATTTTCTTAAAAAAAAATTAGTGATTTTTTAAAAGAAATTTTGTATGCTAGATTTTTATTCAGGCTCAATAAAAAATCACTGCGTCAAATGCTAACAAAATTTTGCACCGAGTTTTGGACACATAAGTTATCAAAAAATGCATTTTTTGTAACTTAAAGGACAACGTTCTCGTAAACTATTGCTATTTTCAAAAAACCACTACTTGTCATTTTTCTGGTTATTTTTACACTTTTAGAATTACGTAAGAATATTGCTTTAAGACATTAGGAAATAATTTTATTGATAAGACATTATTAACAAACACATTAGTAGAACCTTGAAGAATTCGAAAGTATCTTATAGTATTTACGTTTTGGAGCAATTTCTGTTTTAAATTGAATAAACATGATAAAAATAAGCAAACAATTAAAAATTATGTTTTTTCAATAAAGATAATGGTTGGCGAACATTTTGAAATTGAAATACAAAAAAAATTGACAGCTCGTATATCCGAAACACAATGAAATATTTTGTTGAAGTTTTGATATAAAGGAGTTCTTAATGATGCTGAATAAAACGTTGCACACTTCCTATAAGGGTTAATACAATACTAAAAAACTGCCGAGTTTTTGAATCTTTGTTTTCAAAATAATACCATTAGGCATTATTTTGTTTGGCTGATTCGGTTGATATTGGTAGTACTCAAGTGACATGGAGAATGGCGTTCAATCTCGGTTGCCAAACTAAAATTCCAGTTTTGGCCTATAACTCTTGGATTGTTAATTTGTGAATGTTCAGAATTCACTGCTTTTCTTTATATATTTGTTTGTGTTGTAATTTTCTTCCTAACTTGCACGGTTCTCGAGTTATTGATGATTTTTTGATTTATTAGTCCTCGCCAAAACTAAACATACTTTAACGCTTTCAATAAGTGGATTTCGCTATCTATATCTCTAAAACCCGTGGCTGACTGACTGAATGAATGACTATAATTTTTTTCGTTTCTAGGTTACATGTTAAACAAATTGACAAATTTTAAAATTTTGAAATAAATTCTTTCCTTTTATTTAATGTTTCTGTCTTACGATTGGCTGGCGCACTGATGAATTCCAACATGATGAAAACATTTATACAACTGCTATGTGTCTATAAAAACTTAAGGTAACTAACACAATTTCTTATTTTTGCTTAAATAATACTGTTTATATTTTGTATCGAAACATTCCGTGGACAGACTAGTCTACATATTGAGATATGCAATTTTATTAAATATTTGCTTCAATCAAATTAAAGTTAGATATGTTTATTCAGTTGCGAAAAAACGAAAAAAGATTTTTGTTTGCCATTTTAAGTAAACATATAATCTGAACAGATTAAAAAAACATTATGTCATTGTGTATTTAAGAAACTTTTCACTTCTTAATGTTCAATGACTATACCAAAAACTGTGGGACACTTTTTGGTTACGTTTTTTAGAGAAGCATGTACAGGTGTGGTTCAATAATAGAGGACGTCGGCTGTAGCTCGGGAATCGGTAATGATAGAACTTAAGGAAAAAAATATTTATAATTTAATCAGCCAAGAGAAATTGCTGTAAATTATTCTCAAATTTGAAAGTTGGCCTCTAATGGGCGTAACAGCATCACAAAAATATAAATTCCAATTTTCTCATAAATTTCCGTAATTGTGGTATGTTGAAAATACAAGCATTGTATTCTTCAACTAATTATGCACTTTTTTAAGTGATAGGGGAAAATCAAACATTTTTACTTTCAAATTTAGATATCTCTGTTTTGGATGAACCCATTTTATTCAGCTTGGTGTCGAGAAATAGTGCTTTTTTTGCTTTACTCGTGGAGTCATAAACTGTACTGTAATGCCTTTGTTAGTGGTCACTAGATGGCGTTGTTTCGGAATTCTCCAAATAATGCTGATTATCTCAAAAAAATCAAATGATACGCTATGATTTTTATATCACAATTTATTTGGTAGTTATGAAGGGCATTGAATAGTGAAATTAAAGATCAAGAATCCGCATTTAAATTAAGAAAGTTGATAATGGTCTTTCGAATCCGAAACATCGGATTGGAAAATTAACCTTGCCGTTTTCTACAGGGGAAAAAGTGACAATGGCCAAGTGGAAATTATTTTCATCTCTCACTTCAACTAATCCTAAAATTTTAGGGAAACTGGAAAAAAACAAGGCTTCAATAAAAACTTTAGTAATCTTGCATAACTGTAAAGAACAAAACTTAACAAAGGAACAAAACAAAAAATACTAAAACTCAGTCTCATAATCACATAAGTTTTACAATAAAATAGCTAAAGATAGTGCGAGGCAGGGCAGGGCAGGGCTTGGTTTGGGCAAAAAGATTAAACCGAGTTTTACCTTGCTTTAGTGAAAAAACAAAAGAAAAACTACGAAATGGACTAACAACTAACAATAAACTAACAACAAATATATTTAAAATTACTGAAAACTACTTTCGCAAATGCTCAAAATGCCGGCCGTCATTGTCAATATAAAATTGCAATCTTTCCTGTGTCGATTGGACTGCAGCCTCCACTTCTGCTATCGACAGACTTTGGATGGCATTCCTAATACGGTCCACTATATCGTTTTGTCTTGCCCGCCCTACCTCCGCTACAAAGCTTATGTAATTTTAGTATTTTTTGTTTTGTTCTTTTGTAAGTTTTGTTCTTTACAGTTATGCAAGATTACTAAAGTTTTTATTGGAGCCTTGCTTTTTTTTTTTCAGTTTTTTAGTTTTCCTAAAATTTTAGGATTCATTTAAAGGAGAAATGAAAATAATTTCCACTTTGTCATTGTCACTTTTTCTCCTCTACAAAAAGATAAGGTTCATTTTCCAATCCGACGTTTCAGATTCGAGAGACCGCATCATTAACTTTCTTAAAAAGCACTTTTTTCGGGACACCAAGTTGAATAAAATCGATTCATCCAAAACAGAGATATCTTCATTTGCAAGTGACAATATTTGACCTTCCCCCACCACTTTATTTTTAAACATAGACATAAATGGTCTCAAGCCAAAAAGTGCGTAATTGGTTGACGAATACAATGCTTATATTTTCAACATACCTCAATTATATATTTAAAAGAAAATTGGCATTAATACTTTTTTCTGCTGTTACTCCCCATAGCAGCCAATTTTCGAACTTCAAAATAATTTATCAATTTCTCTTGGCCGATTTACCTATTAATATTTCTTCTTTTTAAGTTCTGTCACTAACGGGCACTACTCCCCAGTTACAGCCGACGTCATTTATTGGACCACCCCGTACTTTTAATTAATTTCGACAAAACGCCCCACGCTTCTTGGCATTGAACATTAAAAAGTGACAAGTTTATTAAATGCACATAACGTACTTAACATGAATTTATATTTTTTCGTTTAATTTAGAATGAAAATTCGTTACTGGCACAACCGTGTTTTTTCTAAGGTTTTACTTCACTCGTAAAAGGGATGTAGGTATGTAATTGTTAAAAATCACCCTCCCAGATTTTTGTCAGGTTTTTACGTTTCAAGGTCCCTAAATGTCGAAAAATATGTTTTCTCAATTCCGTCGGTCTGTCGGTCTGTCTGTCTGCCTGTTTATTCTTATCCGATTGACCTAAAAATTTGGTCAAAAAGCAGGGGTCACATGGGGACGACCTTGTAATATTTTGGTAAAAATCCAATATGGCAAAACAAATTGGCAGATTAATAAAATACTTAAAAATTCGACCTAAAAAAGTACTTAATAGATTGACGGCGGCCAAATAAATTGTTCTTCAGGTTTTATATATCTTCAGGTTTTAGCGTCTCTAAATGTCAAAAATATGTTTTCCATTCCGTCAGTCTCTCTGTCTGTCAGTTCGCGGCGTAGCTAAAAACTACATACCCGATTGACTTCAAATTTTGCGGTGAAAAATTAAGGGTTATATGGGAATGACCTGGTAATATTTTGGTAAAAATTCAATATGGCGAAACAAAATGGCGGCCTAGAGAAATAAAAAAAAATATTACTAAAAAACTGGTTATCCAATTTACCTCAAATTTTGTACAAAAATCAACTGTTTCATAGGAATGAACTGGTAATATTTTTGTACTAATCAAAGACACTAAAACAAAATGGCGGCCTAATAAAATGTTTAAAAAAACAGCCTGAGAAACTACTTATTAGATTAATTTGAAAAACTACTTATTAAATTAATGTGCAAGCTTTAAGTGTGACATAGAGATAAACTAGTAAAATTGTGGTATGAATTAAATATGATGAAACAAAATGGCGGACAAATAAAATGTTTAAAAAATCAATGTAAAAAAATTATTCAATAGACTTAAAATTTTTCAGAAAAAATAAATATGATATATGGATAAAATGATAGGAATTCAACGTAACGGAAGAAAATGGCGGTCTTAAAAAATCAGTGGGGAAACTATTTATTCAATTTATTTAAAATTATGACCAAAAATCAAGTAAGGCATAAATGGAAACTGGTAAAATATTAGTACGAGTCCAATATAGTGGAACAAAATGGCGCTCAATAAACTAAATTGGGTCACACCACTATTCTACTTAAAACATTTTTAAACTATAATTTACTATATGATCTATTTTATCCATAATTTGATGTTTTTAAATATTGTTTTAGAGTTGAAAGTAGAAAATAAGAAATACAATAATACATAATTCAATGTGACAAAATAAAATGATAGGAGGGATGTATTATAATAGTTCCCTACCCATATTAAGATTTCGATATCGATAAATATATTCCCACCCCAAGAAATAATATGTCAAAACAATTCCCCGTATAAAAATAGGCATATAGACAGTTCACGCGCGTCGGAAAGTATAGAAAACAAATAAAAATCTATCAGCCCCAGAGCGAAAATATTTTTGGTAATGGGAAAAATAGCAAAGATGTACCAAATGGCGACTAAATATAAATAATACAATGAATGAAATAAGATAGGGGTGGGTTACACCCTGGTTAAACTGCTTTTTCTCAAGATACTATTCACACATAGAACTATATCTAGATAAAAACAACAGGGTGGGGTTTTAACGAAGAACATTTCGAAATCAGAGTCAATTTACTTTTGTTGGACACTGGTGGTGGTGCGATGCCCACATAGTTAGCTTTAATTGCGAGCCTTTTGTTAAAAATTTCGATTTTTGATGCTTTCATTAAAATATATGATATTTAAATTGATTACTGGATAGTATTTTATGACCTTTTCTTAGAACAGTTTTCTGAGTGAACTATCAATTCTAATAATACTTTTTCTATGTTTTTTTTATTTATGTTTCTATTAAAATCATTGGCAGAATAAAGAAATAAAAGTGAAAATAAATATGAACGTTAAGTAGTGTCAGAAATAAAGATTATTGTTTAAACAGTGGAATTAAAACTTCAAGAAATACCACTACTGGTTTATTCACATAACGTCAATACGTTAATTTTCATTATCTTCTTATTAAATGTTAAGTTGTTTAAAAAAAATCACAGAAGCGGGAAAGCCTTTATACATATTCTATCTAGTCTCCTAATTGAAAATCTATAAAATACTCAAAAACAAAAGTTGTTCTGAAAAATGGCAGGGCGAATTTGGATTTCTGTCCAGAAAACTGTATAGAAACAAAAATTTAAGCTTCTCATATTTTGCAATTTTTACTTAGCTTAGCTTTTACTTATTTTGACAGTTCTAGACACACAAGTGGTAATACGGAATTTTTAAGGAAAATATTGTAATTTCAGGGTCCCTAGATGCCAAACAACGTACTGTCTATCTGTCGGTCTGCTTATTCGCGACAAAACTACTTATCCGATTGAATTTAAATTTTGGTCAAAAATTAAGGATCGTGGGGATACCCTGGTAATATTTTGGTAAAAATCCAATATGGCGAAACAAAATGGCAGCCTAGCAAAATGTTAAAAAATTATTACTAAAAACTACATATTCAATTTACCTCAAATTTTGCACAAAAAAACAGTATTATGTGAAACTCAACTGGTAAGATTTTGGTACGAATCGAGGATAGCGAAACAAAATGGCTGCTTAATAAAATATTTTAAAATTCAGTCTGAAAAAACGACTTAATAGATGGATTTCAAAATTTGTGCAATAATTAATTATGGTCCAGATATGAACTAGTAAAATCATGGTACGAATTCAAGATGGCGGGATAATAAAATGTTTGTAATAGTGAAAAGAATCACGAGATTTTACATATCCTCACGTTTTAGGGTCCCTAGATGGCAAAAAAATATATTTTATCAATTCTGATGGTCTGTCTGTCTGTGCGTCTGCTTGTCAGTCGCGTCGTGGCTTACCCAATTGACTTCAAATTTTGGTCAAACATTAAGAGTCCTATGGGGATGATCTGATATTATTTTGCTAAAAATCTAATAGGGCGGAACAAGATGGCGGTCTAATGAAACGTTAAAAAACTATTACTGAAAACCTAATTGTCCTCAAATTTTGCAAAAAATTCAAATGTTACATAAGAATAAACTGGTAAAATTTTGGTATGAATCCAAGATAGCAAAAAATGGTGGCTTAATAAAATATAAAAAAAAAACAGATTGAAAAACTACTTATTAGATGAATTTCAAATTTTATGCAAGCATTAAGTGTGACAGAGAGTTAAAGTGGTAAAGTTGTGAAACGAATTCATAAAGGCGGCCAAATAAAAGGTTTAAAAAATCTACGTAAAAAATTTTCTTATTTAATTAATTTTGCAGAAAAATTAAGTTAAAATCTGCATAGCTCTAAGAAACTATACAACAGTTTTCCCAGTTTTTATAAGGACAAAATTTGTTAAATAATTTATTACACGAAAATTAAAAACATATTTAAAAAATAGATCAAGAAGCAATTCAACTTGAAAATAGTAGGGGATTGAATTTTGATTTCAGTAAATAAATATTATTTTTTTTATTTAGTAACTATAAGTGTTAATTACCAAGTAATTATGTACATTCATTTATATTTTAGACATTTAGTTAGAGCTTTAACTGTAAAATATACAAAAACAAACTAAAAAAAAATTGTAGGATTTTTCTTGTATTATTTTTTAAGAGTATCCAATTTTTTTAAGAATAACAAGTTGAAGTTGAACAATATACATAACCTATACTTTTTCAAAATACTCTGTAATTATTATTTCATTAAATGGGCCTCTTCTTTTCGATTTTAAATATACTAGGTTTGATACCTTTACTTTGAACACAACCGAAAAAATTGAGAAAAATCTTGCTATAAAACACAATGTCTTTTCTTCTAAAAGTCGATATGGTCAATAGGAATACATTATCCCTTATGGCCCTGTTTTTATCAATATTTTCTATTGCGTTTTCAGATAAAGATATCATGGTATGTTTATAATAGGTAAGAAGAGGCGTATTTAATGCAATGATAATATAAATAATGTCCTGTTTAAAAAAAGATATATAAAATGTATATTTTTTAACTTTCTCATGAATGTTAAAAGTTTTTGATATTCTCAAAAGTAATACACGAAAAATCCTATAACTTTTGTATTTATTAGGTGTCAAAATATAAATGATAGTCCTGTGTGTTATTTCGTTCGACTATAATGCGTTTAAAACTCCACTTCGAATAATAAGAATTTCAGGGGGGGGTATCAACCTAAGTAAAGTTTGTTGATTGACAAGAAAAACTAGGCAATGTGACTCCTAACTATGAAATAATACGTATCCAGTTTTGACCATATTTTTATTTTTTATAATCAACCGTTACGTTTAATATTCCATCCAAAGAGTAAATTGGTCAGCACTTATTTGCACACGTTAATTTTAAAATCCCAGATTTTCCTTACTAGGAATTGAATTAAAATAAAAATTTTCCTGCTAAGAGGTCGGTGAAGAACTTGCATTGTCTTTATTATATTGGTTTCACAACGTTTCGAATAGTAACTATCTCCGATCATTGTATAAGTGTAAACTGTATATAATGAAGACAAAGCAAGTCCGACTGAACGATTTTAGTGAACATTCTACATTGTCTACTACCTTAAAACAAGAGTCGTTTCTTCCCCTTTTTCAAAGGGCTTTGTATTAAATAACACGTTTTGTTTTATTGTACCAGGAAAAATTAAAACTGATGAACTGTGCACATGAATCGAAAATTTATTATATGATAATTTTTTTGGTGTTTCGGATATGCTTAGGTCCAATGTATATAAATATTGTGTGAGACACTCAGGTATTCAATACAGAGTGTGTGGAAACTGTTAAACGATTAAATCAAACTTGGAAAAACGGGATTTTGAAGATTTTCTTTTCAAAGTATTTGAGAAGCATTTGGGATACTTGTGTGTCTGTTTCACGTACTCGACTGAAGACCCGAGGGTGATTAAAACAGAGTATGCAGAAAATGTTATAAGATCAAATTAAATTTAAAAGGACTGGAACTTAAAGATTTTCTTTTAGAGGCATTTGAGTTACATATAAGGAGGTGAATAAAATGTGGCCATGTCTTAGATTTCTTGATACATGTCGTCGTGGTGCAAAATTGGGAATTCTTTCAATAGCGTCAAAAATTATTACTAACAATAAAACACAAACTGATGATCTGCTAATTAAACTTATCCTTTATTAAAAAAACTTAAGAACTATCAAAATAAAAGCTTGTAATAAAATAACGTGCTTTTATTAATTACAGTTAACACAAGTAACAGTTTATTTAATTTTTATTTTATTAGTTTATTTTATATAAACTTTATGACGTAGTACGAATAGTTCTTAAGTCACGGTTACCTGTTATTTTTTATACCTTCCACAAGTAATAGAGTAAAGAAGTATCTCTCATCCCGCGTTACCAGTCGATAATTTTTTCTTGCACTGGAATTAATAATATGACATCCAAATCGGTTTTTACTCCCCTCGTAAAAGGGAAGTATTGTAATCGTGGAAAAAATCACTTTCCGAGATTTGTTCAGATCTTTACGTTTCAGAGTCCCTAGATGCCGAAAAACATGTTTTCTCAATTCCGTTGGTCTATCTGTCTGTCTGTATGTCTGTCGATCTGTCTGTTCCTGGAAGAGCAAAAAAACTACTTACCTGATTGACTTCACATTTTGGTGGTCAAAATTAAGGGTCATATGGGGATGACCTGCTAACGTTTTGGTAAAAATCCAATATGGCAAAACAAAATGGCGGCCTAGTGAAATGTTAAAAAAATTATTACTAAAAATTATTTATCCAATTTATCCCATTTTTTTCACAACAATAAAGAGTTATGTAAGAATCAACTGGTAAAATTTTGGTGGCTTAATAAAATTTTTAAAAGTTGGACTGATTTCAAATTGTGCGCCATAACTAATTGTATTATAGAGATTAGCTAGTTAAACCATGGTACTAATTTAATCGATAAAATATTTTTATCAATTCCGTCGGCCTGTCTGTCTGTCTCTCTCTCTCTCTATATATATATATATATATATATATATATATATATATATATATATATACATACACGGTGGGCCAACGGTAAAACTTACAACCCGATTTTCCGGCTTTAAAATGAAAATCTTTAACCCCCCCTAGCTAGCAGGAGAACAACCCCCGAAATGTTGAAGGTCTCATCAAATACCATCTGAACCTAAAATTTCGCATCAACATTTTTATCGATAACGAAATGAAAGCTAAAATAGTAAAAGAGGCAATGTGGAAAAAATGTCTACTTAGTAACCAACAAAGGGACTACTTACTTTTGTGATTAAATGCTAGAATGACCACCTTTCACTTTCATGCAGTAAAATAAGTTGTGTTCAACACATCGGATATAATTTGACGGCATTCATTAATTATACGGTTTTGCAAATCATCCAGCGATTCGGGCTTGGTAGCATAAATACTAGATTGCAAATCCATTGGATTCGAATTAGGTGACCTGGTTGGCTACTCAATATGTCCTCTTCTTCCAATCCAGCCTTGAAGAAAATTTTCATCTAGAAAATGTCGCACATCTTGTTGAAAAATGATCGTATGATGGTCTTCTTTATTGTCCAATACTTGCACGAGGGCTAGATAAATAGCATTCTCTAATAAACTCAGATATATTTCACCATTGAGATGCCGGGTATAAAAAAAGAGACGATTATGTGATTTTCATAATACCCTCCCAGACATTTAATTTTGGGAATGCTCAGTATGTACTTCACGAAATAGTCTTGGATTTTCATCTGACCAATACCGACAAAAAACTTAAAAAAACGAGGTCTAATTTGTATCCAGAAATTCACATCTCTAACAAATTTTAACAAGCTGGTTTCGTTGTGGTCGAAAATAATAAGGCAACATTATAGAGTCATAAAGAACTCAATGAGACCTTTAAAATGATGTATAGCACGACCCCTCTCCCCTATTCACATTTCGGAGGTTGTTCTCTCCCATCTAGGGGGTTTAAGCTACGGGGATGAAAAATCGACGAGTCTGAGCGTTTTTCCAGATTTTCATTTTAAAGCCGGAAAATCGGGGTGTAAAGTTTTCGTTGGCGCACCCTGTATATACTTTCTTTAGATTCAGACATAAGAACTTGAACAGTGCTTGCGATCCTTTCAAGACGTAATTCTTTAAAAAAAAAAGGAAAAGTAAAATTATTTGTTCTTGGGGTAAAGTGTAAATAGGAGAAACTAAACTAGCCACTACGCATAAGGCGTACGTACAAGGTACTAAAAAGAATCATGAGTCTAGCTGGATAGAATAAATAAGAAATTAGAGAGGCTCTCTGAATTAAATTGAATAAGTTAAAATTTATAAACATAAAAAAAGTTTCCATAGAGGTCTTGCCACTGGGCCACTGTTCAATGAGCTCAGGCTGGGTATAGAGTTAATTATTTCTGAAGAAGCTTTGCGCAATCGAAAGCGAAACGCTTTTCCTTCATGGGAAAAAGTGCATATTTAGTTCTGTTTAGTAAAGCAACGACAAACGATAACTAGTCAAGAGGTTTATAACAGTGTACCAAAATACTAGTTTGACAGATTCATAATAATGGTTTTGATGCAAGCTTCCGGTTAAAATTGACAAGAAATGGGTCCTGTATATAATTTTATTTGGACATTTCCTACGAAAAAAATTCCTTTTATTTCAAAACAATTTTCAATTTTAAAAATAAGTTAAAATTGCTTCTTTACACAGCCTCTAAGTTGGAGGTTGCCTGATTTGGAACAAAAGATAAAAAAGGCATCATTTTCAATAACCTAAATCAGAAAATTATGTTTGCCTTTATTTTTAATCTTAATTAATATAACTGCAAAAATACTTATATTACATAGAGACTATTATATATAATCGATTTTCTGGTTCCAATCAAATTATCCGATGCCTTAAAGAGAAACTAAAACAGAAAACATGTAAGACAAATCATTTTATGTTTTATGGGAGTCTTTTGGGACGTTTTAACTTCCTTCCAATACTTCTGGTCAGCATAAAAGTCACAGTTCACTAGAGAACTTGAGTATTATAGAGAACCACTTAAAGATGGACAATAAAGTACAAATTAGTAAACGTGTTATTTATGCGGTTTTCATGTTTGTTTCCCTTTATAGTTCCGGTTCCTGCAATCGCACAGGCCAAAACCACTTAATGATAATTTATTAAAACTATTTTTGGAAACATGTGGCAAATAGTAAAATGTTTCGTCCTGTGTTCTGCAGCCACTTCTTGTATTTATCTTTATAAAATCAGTAAGACAGGTTATCAGTTTTTATATAATTCCATGATTTTATGGCAAAAGTGCTATAACAATATTTTGGGAAAATTAAGTTTTTTTCTTTTCCTTTAACATAACAACATGATCTATCTAACGTGAAATTTATATAACTATATCTGCCATCGTAATAAATATATTTCAACTTTGTCATGATAAGTTATAAAGAATACAAGAATTTATTGGAAATATTAGAACTCATATCCGAAGAATACCATTAATTTTTTTAACACATAGCAGTAGAGTGATGATCTCAATAATGAGATATGTTAAGATAACATGGTTATATTTGCGCATGTGCGTGGATTTGGAAAACATATGGATAACTTTTTTATTTCTGATTTTAGCCGAAATAGTTATTCTTGATTAAAAATTTTGTTAAAATAGTATATTAAAGGCCTACAAAAGACGTTTTATTGATCGCAAAATAGAAAAAAGAATGTAATTTTATATACAGGGTACGAAACAAATACAAAAAAAATCGGTAAAAGTAGTTTTTATATTGACACACACCGCCATTTTGTTACGTCGTGTTGAATTCATATCAGTTTATCCCTATATCACATTTAATTTTTCTGCAAAAATTGAAGTCATTTGAATAATTTGTTTACGTCAATTAAAAAAAAATAATTGGCGACCATTTTGTTCCGCCATCTTGAATTCGTACCACAACTTTACCAGTTTTTCTCTATATCACACTTAATGCTTGCACAGAATTTGAAATTAATCTAATGAGTAGTGTTTTCAGGTCGACTTTTTTTAAATAATTTATTATGCTACCATTTTGTTTTGCTATCTTATATTCATACCAAAATGTTACCAGTTTATTCGTATATAACACTTGATTTTTGTAGAAAATTTGAGAAAATTGGATAATTACTTTTCTATTAACAATTTTTTTAACGTTTCACTAGGCCTCCATCTTGTTCCGACATATTGGATTTTTACCAAAATATTACCAGGTCCCTCCCCATATATATATATATATATATATATATATATATATATATATATATATATATTATATATATATATATATATATATATATGTATATATATATAAATATATATATATATATATATATATATATATATATATATATATATATATATATGTTACTACTACCCGATTATGTAAGGCGTTTATGATTCCTCGCTGGGATTCCTGGTTATACTTCTGGTTGTGATCCTCGTCCCGTGGGGGGAGACAAGTCTTAACAAAACTGTCTTTTCTTCTTCGTTTGCATAAGGGCGGCGTTTCGAATCAAAGCTTACAAACCGTGATCGCGTACAAATCACGGCACATATAAGCACGTAGTTCTAAGATTGGCTTTTCTATAGCTCTTTCTGCACCAACCTGGACCTCTGTTCCTATACCTTTTTCAGCACTCGTTCTTACAACTGCTTAATTTTCGAGCTTCGTGTTTTTTTTATAGACTACCATAGACATCGCAAAGCCGATCCCTTAGTTCTGTTCCAATTGCAGCAATCGGTCTCGTAACCGCCATATTCTTTCGACCTTCTCTTGAGGACCACTACATAGACGACACACGCCGTCATATAAGAGATATTTCTTAAACTTAGACATATTCATTATTCCAAACTAGCACACATACAGAATGATCCATCAGAATGACCAAGGTCCTAGATTGGAACATTAAAACGCTCTCAAATTGTGAATGCAAATACACATTGATTTCATTGCCATTCGAATACAATTACACAGTTGGCCAGGATGTATACTCAGTGTCCATTAAACCAAATATAATAATCACACAACACAATGTCGGTACAGTATTCACACAAAACAGGACAAATGTTGGAGCTTAAAACCTTAACCATGAGATAAGGCGTATCGAATCCATTCCATATACATATTTTAAGGAGCACTCGCTTTCACACACCAGATTTTCTGTACAACCTTTTTGCTAATGATCTGACAAAATCGTCAATGACGTCTGCTTTATATCAGGCAAAAAATTACACGTTCTTCGTAAAAACATTTACAAGTTGAATAAAGCGTAATGCAAAAGGCTTTTAAATAAAATAGCAGCAGCTCTCTATCCTGTATACATTTGTCCATGATCTAGGTTCCTAAAAGTCACACCAACAAATAGGTTTGGAAAATGACAAAAATTATGACTAAGGACAGCCAAAAGTTGCTCTAAAATTATTTTCAACAGCATAGCCCCCACAAATTCAACACTCAATCTTTTATGCTCAATTCTTCCCAAACTTAATCCAACTCTCCGATCCCGGAAATAATTTAATTATTGAGAAACTCCTCACCACCGGCCCAGTATGGGACTGACAAAAACAGCACACATGAGTGGGCATAAGTAACATGACCCTAAAACAGCAAACAGACAAATCTCTGCATGTAAGCAGAGAGCCGAAAATGCTACGTTTGTAGTATTTTCTCGCCCAAAGTGCGGATATAATTATCATTCAAAATAATATCCACCAGCGACGCCTCTGTCGGTGTAAGACCTAGCTTGAGAAATAAACAAACGTGAGTACACGCGTATACATAACTAAATTCCCCCCTTTTCATCAGCAGAACACTATAAATGAAGATGGAATATTCACGCTCCAGAACCGTGAA
This sequence comes from Kuschelorhynchus macadamiae, assembly GCA_030620095.1. NCBI lineage: Eukaryota > Metazoa > Arthropoda > Insecta > Coleoptera > Curculionidae > Kuschelorhynchus > Kuschelorhynchus macadamiae. The sequence goes on along the minus strand of JAUTXW010003766.1, from coordinate 376,008 downwards.
GATGCGCTTTTAGCCGCGATCATCTACCATTATACACGAGATACCCAAATTATACATAGAGATACAGAATAGTTGCTGATCACACATTTGTCAACATACACTATAAATGCACACGTCTCATTAAACTAAGCCACAGCGAAACGAAATCGCGGTTTTGACGAGAGATTTAACCCCTTGAAGACTTGGTTTGTTTTGTTTAACAGACGCAGAACACCACCACCCAGATCCATCGCCTTCAGCAGTCAGAACAAATTCACGTACGATTCTTCGGTGAGGTCAAATCACTCCCTATGAACAAAACACTACGAATCATAGCAAACACTCAACACATACGCGGCACGGCATTGCATAGTGACGTGCTTATAGACATACAGTTAACGTCAAACACTTCACATTTGTATGACAAAGCCTCAACCACTGCGTAGATCGTCACCTATATTGAGCAAAATTGGATATTACCCTTTGTAAGAGTTTGTCCCAAAGAAGCAAGCAGGTATTAATTCATACTTTCTCATACTGCGGTTTGCCTGCGCTTCTTCGATTTGAGGGACTCAAAATCAGGTCCCGTCATGAGAAAGAAAACATGTTAACAGAAACATTGTCTATTTGTAAATTAGAAATAGTACCCAATCTGTTGAAGTCGCAGGCGAGTAGCTAAAGAATTGGAAGCAGACAGCGAAAATGTTGAGATTCAGGCATATTATTAGGAATTTGTTTAAAGAGTACACTTCACTAAAAATAGTACCGAGCAAAGTTATTCATACGGGTGTTACGAGCTTTATTCTTGAAAAACTACATCTGCTAGTGTTGCACTGTATCGACTTCAACAAACGTATTTATATTTCCAAATGGCAAAGAGCAAAGAGCAGATGCATTAGAAACAGTCGCAATATATCATTGAAATTAAAATGAATCTATTCTACATTGAAATATCCGATGCTTATTTCCGAAAATACGTGCAACCCGTAAAAACTCTCCTTTACTTTTAATCGTTTAATTTACACGGTATTAACAGGGTTTGAACAGATGTAGGCCAAAAGTCAACCGCACAACAAAAGCCAATAAGTGATTTATTTCACATTTTTGCATTGAAAAACTGACCCTTGGTCATCCATACAATGCATTAATGTTATATTTTCTAAAGGAAAAATTTAATATGCGCCCTTTGCATTGTCCCTATAATGGGTTTGTTTTGTACGCGACGACCCCAAGGTTAAAATTTTTGACCCTAGTAATTGTAGCGTGGATAAACATGTCGACAATTTTTCAATACTTTTCAGTTTCGGACATTCTGTTTTTGATAGTTCTGGAAGGGTCAAAAACGTCGTTTTCTAAATTTATTGCCCTTATAATGGCTTTAACATTTTAATGAGACTAACGGACAAATCTCATGTGTGATGATCACATTAAAATTCTAGTTTTAGAATCTGAGATTGTAGCTATACTATTTTTTTTTAATTTGAGTTTCAGACATGAAAGAGAACTTTTATGAAAAATATAAGTAAGATATAGTACAATTATTAACCAGCAAAATTGGATTTGATGAAATATCTTTAACTTTTTTATTTGTAGAAATTTAATTGGTATATTTTTTAGGAAAGAAGTTATAATTTCCATTAATAGCATATTCAGATTTTAAAAACAGTGAGTAATATGCATGTAGATAGATTTGTCCATACAAAATACAGAAACAATTTGAATATTATTATTCTGCTTTTTTTAGTTAGTTAGAAGTTAGAAGAATTTGGTGATATCTTCCTTTCCTCAAAATTAATAGGTTTAACGTATTTTAACGTATGTCGTAACATTGTTGTTACTTTTTAGGATTTTATACATATTCTTAAATTAATTTGTCTAGCTATTAATTACTACGTACTCGATTCCACATCGTATATGTTTACGAAACAATTAATTATTCTATTATTATATTTTTCTCTCACGATTCTGCATAAATCGATTGAACGCCCTATATACTCATAAATGTTGCTTCATACCATTTTCTCCTAAAAATAACACCGGTATTTAAATTTCTGATAGGTGTTTATTGATTTTGTTTCGCATTTGGTAATATATTTTTTATGTGTTTGTTTATGTTTTTTATTAGAGTTACGTAAATATTTGCGTTACGACACTGATACATCTGTTTATCCGTTTTTTATGTTACATAAAAATAACGAAATTTAATGAAATTGAAATAGGTCAAAAGATAAAAGTCGTAAATATATTTATGAAGTTTCGATTCGAAGAATAATACAAACTAGCGTTGGAAAATTTTCGTATTTTGATCAGATAACTTTGTTTTCTTGGAATGTTTTATATTAAAAATCCGCGATATTAAATTTTTAATTTTTTACGTGTTTCTAGTGGCAAAAATAAATTACCCATACTTGCTGAGATATTTGTGGATTGATCTATGAGTAATGTTACTTTGCAGTTGCCACTTAAAATTTAAACCCAGCAATTATTTGACTGAAAAGAACAAAGTAATATTTTTTTAGGAACATGAAATAAATTAACAAAATTTCGTTTGTTATAGCAAAGGTCGGATGTACTTCGAATAGATGATTCAGCAAATGAAAAAAAATCCCCTCAATGGATTCCAATTTTAGAGTATGCTCAACTCATATCACGGCCAGAGTTGCCAGTCCGCGGTAGCCTTCGATATATAATAATTAGCAATCCCATTGGTTTCTTTAAAATATCATTTTGATCTGCGCTTTAATTTCTAATAGCCTTGAAATACGCATTAAACTGTTTTTAAGCAAGTTCACCTACATCGCGCTATTGACAACAAAGCGCCAAATCTTGCTGCATGTGGTCTAATATTACGATTAAATGGCCATACGTACAATTGATGTGGTGAATTTGTGCTATCGTGTTTCGATACTCAAGAAACAACCCCTCTATAGACAACACTAGAAGAATAAAAATGTCCAACAGCAACAATAAAAAATGGTAAAATACAATCATATTAAATACAATCAAATAGATATAATAGTAAAAACTGAAACCAAACAAAAAATCTTGCATTTACAAATAGTTAAAAATTACACAAAGAAAAGTCAAAGAATAAAATTAGCTAAAAATATATATAAAAAGCATGTATCTTGGTTTGGTATAACATAATATATTTTATGATTGTTACTAGAATGGTACAGCATGGTCATAATATCTTGTCCACATTTTAAATGAAGATACTTTTCTTATTTTTTAATTGATCCGTATAACTTAAAAATAAAGTTATTGGTGTACCCGTTAAGTTTCTTTTCCCATGTCACAATAAAATACTAAAGTTCGAAAAAAAATGTTGTTTAATAAAATAATTATGTTTTCAATTTCAAAGAACCTTTGTTCGTACATACACGTTGTTTAATAAGATAATTATGTTTTTAATTTCAAAAAACCTTTGTTGGTACATAAAGTCACAATTTGTTACCTTAGTGCATACTAGTACCTACTGAGGTTTTCAGTTTTTTTTCTGTATTTATTAATTTTATTTTTGAATATATTTTAATTTAACATTTTAAAACAAACTTTACCTGATATTATAGTCAGACCGATTAATCGGCTTTGGCTTCAGCTACCTTCGGCTATTATTGCAATGTTCGGCAAATAATCGGCTTCGGCCAAATATTTAGCCCAAGCTTTCGCCGAAACTGAAGGTGCGCACTCCCAAATAAAAATTAATATTATTATATTTTTTTTTAGATGAATACTTGACATCTCACTTAAAACAATATCTGCTTTCGGAAATGCTTATAAATTTCATTATTGGTAATCTAGTCCTTATGTACGCTTAAAACAGGCTGTGAAAACATTTTTATCAACACTTTCCACCTGTAGTTAGTGAAGGATTATTTAGTTCAGCTTGCAAACTTTATGCTGACAGAGGAATTTCGACATAATATAAAAAGGCTGTGAAAACATTTTTATCGACACTTTCCACCTGTAGTTAGTGAACAATTATTTAGTTGAGCTGGTAAACTGTATGCTGACAGAAGAATCTCGACATAATATTAAACTTTTTAATTTTTATTGTTAGTTACCCGCTTTTCTCATCTTTTTTAGTTATTTTATCATTATTACTTTTATACATAGGGTTTATGATTTGTTTTTATTGTTTTATGCTCACTAGAAACGATAGAATGTTATTTGTTTCCCTTTTTGGGACCCCAGATGACAAAAAAACATGTTTTCTCAGTTTCGTCGGTCTGTCTGTCTGCTCGCGACATAGTTAAAAAACTACTTACCCAATTGACTTTAAATTTTGGTCAAAAATTAAAGTCATATGGGTATGATATGGCAACAATTTGGTAAAAGTCTAATATTATGGGGGAACCGAATGGTGGCCTGATAAAATATTAAAAAAATCATTACAAAAAACTACTAATCCAATTAACCTTAAAATTTTAAGAAAAATTAAATGTGATATAAAGCTAAACTGGTAAAAATTTGGTAAGGAATCATTATGGGAAAACAAAATGGAGACCTGAATTATTCAAAATGAATATGAAGAAACATACATTTTAAGAAATCGTTAAATTGTAAGGTATTCCGTCACACACATAACACAATTTATATATATATATATATTATTTGGTAATAATTTTATAGAAATTGTATAAATTGTACTAATACGATAGTTCTATTATAAGGTAAGTTCTGAGTACTTGGATACAAAAATAGGTAAGGCCCTTGTAACAGAACTTCCCGCGTAATAAAATTCTTCACTTTATCGAGAAAGGTGACATATGAATATTTATATAATTTATTATATAAATATTTATATATTATATAAAGTTTTTACCAAATAACTATATATGTATTATGTAGGTGATGATCTCCGTTACAAGAAAGGTTCCTGGTAAAAGCCAATTTACCGATTTTTTCTTATTGTATCAAAGAAAATGTTTTGTTTTTTCCGATTGCATTAAAAAATACCACCTCAAATAAATTCCGCTTTTACAACTTACAATCACAAAATATGACGAATTGCTAGTTTAGATATTAATGTCAAATAGGATAGAATTCTTTCGGATTCGGTTTCGGCCTGAGGGAAGCTCAAGTTCGGCATTGGCTTCGTCCAAAAAAATCACCTTCGGTGGGATTCTAACTGATATACCTTGCTCCATGAAGAAAAAATTAAATAGATTAAAACTTTAAGGTAATGATGGTCAGTTAAACACTTTCAGGAAGCAATAATTTTATGGTAATTTTTTAAGTTAAATTAAAATTCCATATTAATATTATTAAAATCTGTAAATCTGAAAACTTTTGTTTTGCTTCAAACCTTTGTTTAATCCACACTTTTCCAGGGCCCCCGCAAGAGTTATCGGCGCCCGCGTGCCGCGGAGTTTAAACATTTTAGTGTAATATACAGTGTGTTTCAAACAACAAGCTCCAACGTTTTAACAGGATGTTAAAGTTTTACAAAAAGTTATCATTTCTTTAGTAATTCTAAATAGTAAGTGTTATTTGATTAAGATTTGGTACAACCTCATAGGTATTTAAAGGCTATATTTTTACAGGATTTAGCAGTTTTCTCCTTTGGTTTTAGCTAGAGTTAAAATTGCTCAAAACTCTACAAAAGTGATTCTTTAGATCATTCCAAGAAAGTGTATTAAATTTGGGATTTTTTTAAATTTAGCATCCTGTATCTCAAAAAAGATGGCGTTTGCAGACATAAGGTTGTTCCAAATCTTAATCAAATAGCTTTCATTGTTTCGCTTTAACTAAAGTCATATTTGTTTTTAAATTTTAAATATCTGCGGACCCATGTTCATATGAATGTTTCGTCTTAAATTCTTACAGAGAACCTCCCCTTAACTTTGGCACATGTTTCTTGAAACACACAAATATATTTGGTTTCAATATTGTAATGAATCGACAGACGTTTCAAAAACTAAAATTTATTACGTTGTTAAAGGGTTATAAATGACGGCCTAGTGAAATGTTAAAAAAACTATTACTAAAAAAACTAATTATGCAATTTACCTGAAATTTGGCACAAAATACAAATATTACGTAGAAATGAAATGGACAAATTTTGGTACCTACCAATTCAAGACGGCGAAACAAAATGGCGGCCTAGTGAATTGTTAAAAAAATTATGACTTAGAAACTACTTATCAAATTTATCTGAAATTTTGTACAAAAATCAAGATTTAAGCGGAACAAAATGGCGGCTTAATAAAATATTTCAAACACTAGCTTGAAAAAACTGCGTATTAATTTGATTTTATTTTTTGTACAAAAATTGAGTGTGATATAGAAAAAATCACACTCCCAGGATCTTCATGTTTTAGTGTCCCTAGATGGTAAAAAACATGTTTCTCAATTCCATCGGTCTGTTTGTCTCTCTGTCTGTCAGTTCGCGACATAGCTGGAAAACCCGATTAAGTTCAAATTTTCGTTGAAAATTAGGGTCATATTGGGGATGACGTGGTAATATTTTGGTAAAAATCCAATATGGTGGAACAAAATAGTGGCCTTATTATCCAATTTACCTCAAAAGATGTATTAGAATGAACTAGGAACATTTTGGTAAGAGACCAAGACGACAAAATAAAATGACGCCTAATCAAATAAAACAAATCAGCCCGAAAAAACTACTTATTAGTTTTATTTCAAATTTCGTCCAAGAATTAAGTGTGATATAGAAATAGACTGGGAAAAATTATAGTACGAATTCATGATGGCTGTAAAATAAACTGTTTACAAAACTCTTATTTAATAAATTTTAATGTTTGCACAAGAAATAGATATGATATATTGGTACACTGATAAAATTTTAGTAATGTATAGTATAACGAAATTTTTTAAAAATCGGTGTAAAAAATTGCTTATTTAATTTATTTTACATTATTTTTAAAAATCGAGTGTGGTATAGTTAGAAAAATATTGAAACATAGCCAATACGGTGGAACAAAATGACGGCTAATAGTATGTGTCACTAAATGACTATGAAACTACTGAAATAAATTAAGTCACACTTCACTAATCCTAATAAACGAAAAGATTTATAACGACAGAAGTTCCGGGTAAAGGAGTTTACCGATTTTTAATATTGTAAATTTCTACACCAATTCTCATTGATATTAAGTATACTAATTAATGTCTTAATTGATAATATGGAATCAATATTAGATGGATCGAATCTCGGTTTTTTCAGTAAGAAATTTTTAGTGCCTGGTTTGTTGTAAATTATTCAAAAATTAAAAATTCGAGATGTATAAAAGTAAATTTTCTTTTTATTTTTTTCTTAATATTTTTTTTCTAGAATGGCGAGCTGATCTAATATTGGACAGATCTGCTTTAACCCTTAATATTTTTTTTGAAATCTAAAAATATTTTTGCGATTACGAGCTTCTTTTTTTAGTATATACTTAACTTCTTCTTTATAGCAATAGACCATCAAAATTTGCCGCCTAGCTTTCAAGACCGGTCCTGTTGTAACATAAAAGATTTTCTCTACGACAGTTATGAAATCATTTAAAAAATACCCACCCAGCACGATCTGAAAATTATTCATTTTGGATTAAAAACGAAATCATTTTCCACGGCTTAAATTTATTAACCACTGGTTAGCACCAGTGTGAAAATACAGCCTACTTCATATTTTATTCATAAATATGTTCTACTTCTTAACTGTAATGTGTCAAAAAATATTTAAGTATTTTTGTGAAGTCAAAAGTCAAGTTTGTCGTTTAAATAATGGAAATGGCCGTGGATTGATTGATCACAGTTATGTGAACTGTCATATTTGCCTTAATACATGTTTTCCAGTCTGCATAAAGCGATTTTACAAATGCTAAATACCAGAAGACACGCCGTGAAAAAATTTTGTGAATGTAAAGGTTATTCTTAATTAAAAACATAGGCCCATCAAAAACTTCTAGCGGATTTACATATTATAAAAACAAAATTGAGTTGATCATCTTATAATGTCAGTACTAAATTACACATATATTTATTGTATATTTAAACTGCATATTCTGATAGTTAGTACCCATACCACTTTCTAGTCTCAGCGCTACATCTGGTCCTAAACAAAATCACGGCGGGACGTATTTATTTTCGGAAGCGCATTGTGCAACTCTGGAGTAGTTTACGATTTTTTAAAATGCTTTTAACGGGTCCATAAAATTGGGCGCAACTTAGAAATAGGTTAATTGCTACATTTTTATAAACACAATTTTTTAAATGCCTCTGGCATTTGGGTCGGTAAACAACATTGTTACGTTTTTATTGATAGCACAGCCGCCTGTCATCGTAGTAATATTAAACAGCGATTAGGTAAATTTCCGTTGATAAGAATTCTGTCTGAGCTTAAGAAAACAATAGTAAAAATAATAAGTTCAACTAATTTCTATTGCATTTGCTATGCTGTAAAGTCCAGGGTCCAGGAGAAAATGGTTTATAAAAAGTTTACCAAAATTGACAGAGAAAATGAATCTTAAAAGGCATTCATTTTTTTTCTGGAGTCCGTGTTTATTATACATCATAAAAAAAGATATATTTAAGTTATAGATATTAAGTAATCTCTTTTCAAAAAAACTTATTTTTTCAATTTTGATGCAGTCGTTTTTGAAAAAATAAGCGTAGAACAATTAAAAGAAAAAAATCAAAGCTTGGTGAAAAAATGTTGAGATCCGTTGATTTTTGAATCGAGAAAAAAGTATTTTCAACTCACTTTAACCTCCCGCAGAGGTAAGCCGCAACCCTTAAACTATTAAATGGGATTAAAGGCCCAATGATACCTCATTTCAAAGGTCATTAAATTCTCTTTTCAAGGCCCGGAAATTTTTAGAAATTAAGTATGTAGTTAAGAAGTTCAACACTGATAACACTATAAATTTGTATTTATGTTAATTTTATGTAATGACATAATGTTTTTCTAAAAAAAAATAATACTTTTTGAATTTAGCTTTACGGTATCGGTTTACAAAGAAAGATGAAACATAATATGTAAATTTTATTTATTCATTGTTCATGATAATAAGTGCTGAAAGTATTGGCCTTCTGCATCCATACAATAATAGAGGTTTTGTTCAAAGCGGTGGCGGACATGAAGCATTTCTGGTGTAATCACACGACATTCCTCAATGATCCGCTGACGTAAATCATTTAATGACTGTGGCTGAGTTTTGCAAATATTACTTTTTAAATGTCTCCATAGACAAAAATCTAAGGAAGTTAAGTCTCTTCGGGCGATCCATCTTCCCGGACACGTCCGATTTAAATATTCACGAACAGCAAGGGTATAATGAGGAGGTGTACCATCTTGTTGAAATGTCAACTCATTGGCATTGTAATTTTTATTATTTCCAAGCATTTCTGTCAATGCAGAATTAATAGAGTCTTCTAATAATTGCAGATACATTTCTCCAATTAGATTTCCTAGGAGAAAAAAAGGATATTCAGTGTGAATCTCATGAAATGGATTTTCGTCACACCAATATCGACAATTGTGACAACTAACAGTCCCATTTAGAAAAAACCAACACTCATTAAAATGAGGTATCACATGAAGTTTAATCCCATTTAATTTAAGGGTTGAAGCTCACCCCTGTGGGGGGTTGAAGTGACAGAGTTGAATATATACATAAAAGACTCCTTCTTTGAGATAAAAATCAACGGGTTTCAACATTTTCTTCATCGAGCATAAACCATGATTACTTTCTTAAAAACGATTAAAATAAGGTTTCACTTGACCCCTATACCCATTTAAGATTTTGGGGTTGGAGCTCACCCCCGTGAGGGTGTGGAAGTGACAAGGTTGGTAATATAGGCAAAATCTTTCCCCTGGGAAATGAAAATCGACGGATCCAAGTGATTTTTTTTAAACGAACGAATGTGAAATATCGGCCTTGTTTTGTTTTGATTGACCCACCCTGTATATGGTGTTCTGTAGTTGGGTTTATAATTCTAATTTAAAACTAAACTTATGCTTAACTAACAAAACATTCTTAAAATATTTTAACTTTTGATATCGGAACTTAATCTATGTCTTCCTTCTTCTGGTGAGGCTTGTTCTAGGGGATTCTGGGGAGTCTTCGCAGCTCGGTGCATCCAAGAACCTCTTGTGGAGTGTTTGTAGTGAGGATGCTCTACACTACGGGCGATCGCTCCCCCCGCCCCTTGCTTTATCGCGTACCTAATAAAAGCCTATACTAAATATATTTACAAACATTAAATGTTCGCGCTTCCCGCCCTTTGACGGTAGCTACGTCACTGATACGAAATTCAAAGAAATGCAGCTAACTACAAATGCTAGGCTTACACCCATCCCTACTCAATTTAACCCATGTTCCAGGCTATGGTTCAATATGTGTTGGCTCAAGTCATGGTTGTGATTCACCAGGAAACTTGTAATACCTCCTGATGGTGTTTGGAGGCGCTTCGTGGCTAACACGGGTGTTTTTGGTGACACTGCGTCTTGCTCTAACTGATTTTAACCGTTAGTTGTAACGCCGCCTAGTGAGTATTAGTATTAGAGTCGCTACCGCCGACTTGTTGCCGCCTGTCACCGTTAGGTTTCGATTTTTGTTCAGTGTTGGGCGTTTGTATTTGGTCTTTTTATTAGATATATACAGGCATAGGGAACGTTTATTCAAATCTCTATTTTGTTTAGGGAGCCAGTATTTTCAATTCCGATTGGTTTTTGTAATAATTTAGGTTTTTGGTGCCCTATATGTTTGATATTTGTTGACAACTGTTAAAATTAATGTTTTGTCCGGTCTGTGATTGACGCTGAAAAATTGATAACTCACTTTCTTTGTATGTTTTAACGCTTGCGTTTTTCAAGTTTTCCCGTCAACCTTTTATTGGTAAGTCCTAATAGTGCTGCATAAGAGCCTGTAAACGCTCTTACTTTCTTACTTTGTATATCATTTATCGGTCTTCCTATAAAACGAACACTTAGTTTGTAGGTAGAATTTTTTTATTCAGACGTTTTGACAAGTTTTTGCCTTCATCAATTGATCTAAAACAATATTGTTATTTTACAAAGGACGTACAAATTTTTGAAAAAATATATAAAAAATCTAATTCAAAGCAAATTATTAAATTCAAAGGCAAAAGCTTGCCGAAACATCTGAATAAAAAATGCTACCTACAAACTAAGTGTTCGTTTTATATACAAAAAATTAGGATCATAATACCCAAGAAAACTGTTGTACTGAATATACATTAAGGGTATTTATATATATATATATATATATATATATATATATATATATATATATATATATATATATATATATATATATATATATATATATATATATATATATATATATATATATATATATATATATATATATATATATATATATATATATATATACCAAATGTAAATTAAAAAGCTCCTATTATAAAATATTGAACTGAAAAGTAAAAAATAATTAAACTTACATAAACAGTGAGCTCTTAAAAAGTTGAGGTCTGAAACGTCATCACTCTTAAAATAAAACCTCAAGCTTTTAAGAAAATATTCAAATTCAATTCCGATTACGGGAACTGTTTTGTACTTTTACGCACCATGTCTAAGACATTCACGATTGGGCACCATAATATTTTACTGTCAGCAAGTTTATGTACGTATACCAAATCTCAGTCAATTCCGGTAACGGGAACTGTTTTTAGGTTTATTTTATTTTGTACTTTTAAGCATTTTTTTACGCACCGTGTATAAGACATTTACGATTGCACACTATACTATTGTATTTTCATCGGGTTTATGTATGTATACCAAATCTCAGTTCCGATAATTATTGGAACTCCTTTAAAAGCTACTTGCAAGATTTGACTCAAATGTACTAAGTGACCAACATACGAGTGAAGTGAAATAAAAGCTTTTAATGAGAAATACCGTTATCTAAAAATATTCAAATACTGGTTTATTTGCTGTATATATTTTGTATTTGTGCTTTGCTATGTTATTTATCATGTTTACCATATTCTGCACAGACTTTTTAAACTAAAGAGAAATCATATTAACAAAATAGTTTTAAAACATCGATTTGAAAAATTTTCTGTTTTTATTTTTATGTTCTTTTCAGCTAAAAATACAACTCGAAGAATAAAAAATATACAAAAAGCAGGATATTTGGGAGTTTAATAAAGACTTATTGTAGCTTACAATACCTCCCTATAAAACAGTTACAAACTTCATTACTTCCTCTTTTATTCATAAATAGAAAAAACGTGGCAAAAAGGTCTTTATTGCTTTAGGTAAACTTAAGAAAACCGTTATATTTTGGGCAATATTTTTTAAGTAAACGGTGAACAAATAATAAATGTCGTAAAAACTCGACATCGACCTTAAGATGGGGGTGGTATGTCTGTTAAAAAAACGTTTATTACTTTAGGGTCCAAAAGGTCTTTTGTAAATTGCTCAATGTTTTTTTAGGCTATAATTGCTATTACTCTGATAATAAACGAGAAACATTTAGAACCTCAATGCTACTAATAAAAACACTTTAAGACCATTTTCGGTAAAAAAATAGGAGAATATTTTTTATTTGTTCTTCAAATGTATTGTTTCAATATTTATCCCGAAGTTGAGGAACAAAACATATCTTTCGATAATTATATACATTTCTATTAATACATTTCATAATTTTCCAGATGGAAAAATGTTTTATTCTGTAGACTATGCGGTTTTTAAATTTACAAGATTATAAATAAGACATACGGGGCACGATTTTTAAATATAAGGGGGTACGATATGTAATCGGCGTGTCAAATAACAAGAATTTGGCATCATTTCATGTCAACACTCGAGACGAGAATAAAGCTGACGCGACAAGACGAGATTCTCGTCTCATCTCGACGTTTAGTAAAAGAAACCATCAGCTAGAGTTACATACCTCTTCCCATTTCTGTCAAAGTGTATTGATAAAATTGGGTTTACACCGGTTTTTAATACATCAGTAATTTTTATAAAATGACATTTTTTTCTCATATTTCTTACAGATTTTAAATTAAAATATTGGCCCTAAATCATTTTTAATATTCATAATAAGCATAATAATAACATTTTTTAACATGATAAACAGAGTTTTTATTGATATTTTCAAAGCGGTCTACAAGTCAGGTTTTGCTAAAGAAATATATAAATGACTATTGGAAAGTGAAAAAAAAATGAGTTTCAACTTTGTTATCTTTAATGGAGCATCCTGTACGTTATTGCTCATTTATTGGGTCTTTTTCTGCGGCTCATAAATTTATTAGGTTTGATAGCTTTATTGATTGCCAGAAAATTGACAATTGAATGATTTAACTCTTTCTGACACATTACCTCTTATGGCATGGTTTTTGTCAATTTTATCCGTTGTTTGTAAAAATAAAGATATCAAACTTGGCAAATCTATAATCAGCAAAAAGAGATCTATTTAATAAAACTCAAAAAACGCTTAATAATCAAAAGTTTCCTTGATAAATCTTACAATTATTTGTTTGGTTGTTATGTTTATTTTCTTCTTTTAAGGCATAAAGTAGCAGTCCCTTTACAAATGGAATATCCATCTTTTTTTAGGAATGAAGGTTTGTTGTCTTACGTTTAAACATTCTCTAACTCTATTGTCATTCTTATGGCATGATTTTTGTTAATTTTATCCGTTGTTTGTTAAAATAAAGATATCAAACTTGGCAAATCTATCAAAAAGAGATCCATTTAATAAAACTCAACAAATCCTGCAATTATTTGTTTTTGTTGTTATGTTTATTTTCTTCCTTTAAGGCATAAAGTAGCAGTCCCTTTACAAATCGAATATTAATCTTTTTTTAGGAATGAAGGTTTGTTGTCTTACGTTTAAACATTCTCTAACTCTATTGTCATAAAAGAGCTTTATTTTGTAATTAAAATTAAAAAAAAAAAGATTTTTACCTATTTAAAATTTTAAAAAAAATCTAAATTGTTCTAATACTTATTTCTACCTTGTTTTTATTAACTAGCTCTATAATAGTAATTTATAAAACAAATGACTTAAGAAGCACTGTTTCTCCTTATTGGGAAATTTCACTTTATTTATCAAACAAATATGATAGTTAATTTTTAAACGGGGAAGCATTGTTTTCGTAAGAGTAGTAGTAATAATATACTAAAATAATTATTCTAAAAACTGTACGGTTATTAAAATGATCTATAAACTAAGAACAAATTGCAGGTTTCCTGGACACTACCTTATCTCAGAAACTATAAAAGCCAGAAAAATGTTAAATCCAATAGCTAGGTAATAGAAAATAGTCCTTTATTTTTTGATATTTTTATACCTATAGAACTATTCGCTTTTCCGATTCGGGCACCAGCTTATATGATATATATGATTTTATCTTTAAAATATACTAAACATTTTCAATATTTTATTATATAATTTAATAAATATCAAAAGGCGATTTTTTTGAGTCATTGAAAATTGAAAAGTGCCGCTTTTGGTGCCATGCGACCCTGTAGAAACTAAACTGCTTCACTTAATGCAAAATATCTTTGCACTTTCCTGTGTTAGTTTTGAAAGATCTATAATTTGATATCAGGTTTAAGGTTAATAGGAAGTTCCGATTTTGACGGTTAAACTGAATTTTGATGTCAGTTGATAGATCTGTTGTAATTAAGGTAATAAAGTGTATATAATTTTGTCTAATTAAAGCCGTCTAACTTCTAGACAGTCTCAAAGTAGCAACTTTTTCACTTATGACAGATATTAAAATATTTTTAATTGTTAGCAGAGTTTAAAAGTTAAATAATATATAGGGTGTTTTAAACAATAAGTTGATACCCATTTTGGAAAAACAAATACCTTCCCTCCTAAAAAACTTTTGAATTTGTTGAACGCTCCCCATAATAAATTTCGGTTATTTGCTAAAAGCTGATACGTTTTGTAAACGTTCACTGTTCGCTGATACATAGTCTCAAATAAGCTTATCGCTAAATTTGTATCTTCAGTGGTCACGTTTATTAAACTTTTAACTAGACAGATTAATGTACTCTAAGTCGAAACGAGACAAAACTCGTCTCATCTTGGCCAAAAGACGAGATTGGCTAAAGTCGAGACGAGACAAGATGAAGCCTTAATCCCGTCTCGTCTCACGGCTTCACTTTTACATTAAAAAAAAAAGACCTAACCAGGGCTAATCAAAACGCAGTCCGATTTTTAAAATAGAACTACGTACAAAATGGTTTGGTTAAGAAGAAAACTAAAAAATTCTGACTCCTTGTTTTAATATAGATATTACAGACTTTTACATCACTTCAAAAAACGGCCTAACTAGGGGTAACCCAAAGGCAATCCGATTTTTAAATACAACTACATAAAAAATTATTGGTTTTGCTAAAAAAAACTATAAAAAGTCATCGCCCGCCAGGATTGGAGCACAAGAGTTTTGCAGTGCTAATTCGGTAATCTACACTCTACACTGAGCCAGCAGGCCTCGCAACAAAATTGTATGAACCTTGTTTACACTCCCAATAAGTGACCAATTTAAACAAATATTCGCAAGTGGCGCAAGGTAGTATGCTTGGGAGCCAAAAATGGCGTGTAGATGCTATTTTTCAAACACTTTTTATTTTGTTGACTGTTGCATTCTAACTTGACACCATGTACGCCGGTAAACAATTTCAAAAGAGTCAAGAAAGTTCAGAAGCGCGTTGTAAGTTTAGCATTTAGTACATACTGCACAAAACTTGAAGAGCAGGTTTTATTTAGAGTGGTTTGTTTTTGAAAGTGATATTTTTAGTCATTTTGTCTTCTCATCTATATCCATGGACATAATGTATAAACATAACAATACTAATAACAAACATTATAAGTATTTTTCCGAAATAAACTGTTTTGTTTTCAATAGGCAGGTTTTTTTAAAAAAAAAGAAGGAATCATCAATCAATTAAAGATTTCTTAATTGCCCAAACCCGTGAAAGCTTTGCGTTCCAGATATATACATATATATATATATATATATATATATATATATATATATATATATATATATATATATATATATATATATATATATATATATATATATATATATATATATATATATATATATATATATGTGTATATATATATATATATATATATATATATATATATATATATATATAAATAGATCTAACATCCACACATACATACATACTTGCATGCATACGTACATACAACTATTAATTCACTTACCATACCGATTTAAATAAAACCACTGTCTCGATACTCCAGTATACGATTTTTTTAATTTTGTTTTTGTTTTTTGTTAATTTATTTTTATTTTAATATTCATATGATTTTCTATTTTGTGTAAGTTTATTTATATAATCTATAGAAAAATCAGTTATGAAATTTATTATTTTTATTCACAGAATTGAGGTTTTTATTCTAGGAAATTGAATTTTACCGGCTTTTTTAAAATTTAATTCGGACGCCATTTTGTTTTGTAATATAGAATTAACCAAATTTTCAAGTTCATCTCTTTTCACAAATATTTTTTTTTGTAAATTTCAACTTAATTGTATAAATAGTCGATACTAATATTTTAAACATTTAATTAAGCCCCCATTTTGTTTTGCCATATATGGCAAAATTTTACTAGTTCATCCTGTTTCACACTTGATTGTTGTGTAAAATTTCAACTTAACTATATAAGTAGTATTTTAATAATGATTTTTGAATATTTCATTAAACCGCCACATTGTTCCACTATAATGACTCATCACCAAAATGTTTCCTGTTTATCCTTACATCGCACTTGATTTTTTTGTGTAAAAATTAATCGAATAAGTAGTTTTTCAGACTGAAATATACACATTTAATTAGAGCACCATTTTGTTATTCCATCTTAGATTGTAAGAAAGCTTTTACCAGTTTATCACTACCTAACATCCGATTTTTGTGCACAATTTAAAAACAATCGTTTAAGTAGTTTTTATACACTGATTGTTTAAACATTTTGTTAGGCCGCTATTTGTTCCACCATTTTGGATTTATACCAAAATTTTACCAGTTCATCTTTATGTCACAACTATTTCTTTTTGCAAAATTTTGGGGAAATTGGAAAAGTAGTTTTTTAGTAATAATTTTTTTAACATTTTGATAGGTCGCCATTTTGTCCCCCCATACATTTGTTCCCCCAAAATGTTACCGTCTCATCCTAATATGCCCATTAATTGTTGACAAAAATTTGAAGTCGATTGGATACGTTATTTCAGCTATGCCGCTAACAGACGGACAGATAGCCAGGCCAACCGACAAACAGACAGACAGGCAGACCGATGGAATTGAGAAAACATGTTTTTAAGGGTGATTTTTTTGACGATTACAATTCCTTTACGAGGACAGTAAAAAGAAAACATCATCTATACATACCTATAAAACACTAAGCCAAATTTTTTAGCAGGTTCGTGAGAGAGTTGTACTGTAGCGATTTATATGATTTTTTTTGAAATGATCTTGTGGTGACCGAGACCTTTCAACCCTAATATTTTGTGTTGTAAATTTATACAGGGTGTTTCAAAAAATAGGGTCACTGCTTAATCACGAAGAAGTTCGATAATAAGGAATTTTTCAAAATTCAAATCAAATTACTAAAGCATGTAATAAGAATTCTAGCAAAGAAATTTCTTTGCCGCTCTTAAAACCGAACTTCATTAAATCAGTTTAAGAAATATTATTATGTACAAAATGAACTTTGATTATTCTTGCAATTTGTATGTAATCTAAGGAAACGCATCTTAGGTCATCTATGTCACCAATTTAAACCTATTAGCTTTTTTTATAATGCTATTGGCAATAATGCGGCAAATATTGTTGCGTGGGTGCTAATATGACGATTAATCATGCGTTTTCCTATATCCATCAGTCTGTCGGTCTGTAGGCGGTATAGTTCAAAAAGTACTTATTCGATTGAAAATCGTTATTAAGAAACTCTTTATTGAATAGACTTCAAAATTTGCAGTCTGATAAAAAGATAAATTGGCAACAATTTTCGTGAAAATCAATTATGGCGGATTAAAATGGCGGTCTAACGAAGTATTAAAAGAATCAGTACCAAAAAACTACTTACTCAATATACTTGAAGTTTTGCACAAAAATCAAGTATTACACAGGAATAGATTGGTAAATTTTTAGTGCGAATCTTATATGGTAAAACAAAATGGCGGCGCCTAATAAAATCTTTTAATATTCGGTAAAATTCCATTCCTGGAATAAAGCCTTCTTTTTATGGAGGAAAATAATAAATAATTTATTGTCCTAGAATACGTAAATAATATTATAAAAAACAAATAATAATAATAATATTAAATTATTAAAAGCTTAAAGAAAATCAAAATAAATCATAGTTTATAGGATTTGTGTAAAGTTATCACCAAATAATTTATTTTCAATTCAGCATTTAGGCAGCGACGTTAGGGATATAACGATATACCTCTGTTATTTAGATATATTAAAAATTTAAAAGAAGAATATTTTTATGCATAACGAAAGATAGAATGTTTGTGTTTATATTTCAGGAATTTGAAATAAATTGTTTGTTGTCCAACTGTCGTAATTATCGATGAAACTGAGCTTTTATGTAATAGGTATACATTTTACACACTACGTTGATATTTTTTACTACCCTGATATTTTTGTTTGTGGCAGTCGGCAACTATCATTTTTAATTTTTTCTATTAAATAACGTACGTAATAAAACTTTAAAACCTTATTATTTTAGCAAAACTTTATAATAAAGAGTTGAAGTCCCAGTTGTTTAATTTGTTATTGAGAGTTTCATTAAAAACGAAATTCTTCTTATTTTTTTTCTTTAATGAGGCTAAAAACTTTTTTCTACGAACGTTGTAGGGTATATAAGGTGATAAGAAAAAACGTGCAAAATAGTGTGTATTTTTAAAAGATTACCCTGTATTTTATTTGACCGTGAAATGGGCTTCTTTTTGATAGTAGCAAATTTCGCAGATTTAATATCTTTATAAACAATTCCAAACAATCCGTAAAAGGAAATTCCTTCCTGATTGTTTCTTTTGTCTACAAAAATGAAATAAATTGCAATTAATATATGGGTTACTAAATGACTATGTGCGGAACTAAATCGGGCCAAACTTCACTATTCCTAATACAAGAAAATATTCATAACGAGGGAAGTTTTGGGTAAAGGAAATTTACCGATTTTTTAAGCTTGCATACAGATGTATATCCGCTATTGAGTAATGACAAAGGGATAAAGATAGGTAGGATTGTATGAACAATTACGTTGAGTAATAAATTGTAAGTTTATTAGAATATACAGAAATAGTTTGCTCGAATACTTTTAGGTGATAACTAACAATTGTTGTAAGGAACGTAAGTATAGAGCAGAAAATATTTCAAAATATGCACTTAAATGGCATCTATTTTATTTTATCCAAAAATCACACCAATACCAACCATAAAAAAATCTGGAACTATTCATACATTGTCATTTGATAGATAGCAAAAAATTATTTCCATTTGCTTGACGAACGGTAAGATAAAAACTTCTTTCGGGAAGTTGTTTCGATAACATATTTAGTGGTACTCCACGATAATACATTCAGTGTTCAGGATTTTTCGGGAAACACGTACCGAATACCCCGAAAAATTAAATATGTGGGTAGGAATTCATGAACACGGTATCGTTGGCCCCATTATTTTTAACTGGAATTGTCAGGGGCGAAATCTATTCCTGTCCTGCAAAATCATCTATTATCGAAGAATATAATCGATATCGTGCAGAAAACTTGACATTCCAACAAGTACTCCGTCATGCCAGTAAGGCTATTATTGAATGAAAAATTTCCAGACGACACGTTCTGTTGAATGACCCGCTCGCTCTCCCGATTTAACTTCACTCGACTTTTTTTTGTGGGGTCATTTCATATCAAAAAATCATTCGACGCAGCAAATTGCTAAGAAGATTTGGGTCAGCAACGAACGGAGGCCCATAACAACGCAAGTACTTCAGAAATTCTCGAAAAATACCAGTCTAGTTTCAAAAATGCATGTATCAATGGAAAGATAATCTAAAGCTTTTTAAAACAAGATTTCATCCGGCATAACTTTCCGTTTAAGATTTTGAGAGTGAGTGATACCCCCGCTAAGGGATGAAAGTTAAATTTGATAAAACTACCCCAGAAATGTGTCCATCTAAAATAAAAAATTGACAGATTTCGAAAATGTAGGTGTCATTGGAAAGAGAATTTAAAGCTCTTTGAAACAAAATATCAGGCATGCCTTTCCATTTAAGATTTTGTAATATCCCCGCTAGGCGATGAAAGTTAAATTAATAAAATTACTTCACCGAGCACTTTTCGATTATTTTTTAGCAACAGCAATAAAACTTAAATGGAAAGTTAATTTTGCAAATTTTAGGATAAGTAAGTTAATGGCGTCATAAAATAGATTATTGTGATTTGAGTCATGTTCAAAATCATAGTCCTAATCACGGTGACCTTCATATTGCATTGTCGGCGGATTTACCCATTTCTGCAGATTTTGGGCTTAATATGAAGTAGTAAATAAAAATCGACTTTCAAGACGGGCGTGCAAATAGACAAACAGGCAAATAAGTAAAGTTTATTAAGAGGGAGTATATATATATATATATATATATATATATATATATATATATATATATATATATATATAAATCTCTCTTAATAAACTTTACTTATTTGCCTGTTTGTTATTTACTACTTGATATTAAGTTCAAAATCTGCAGAAATGGGTAAATTCGCCGGCATGATGTCTTTAATTTTGAAAAAGCAGTTTATTAATAAACCACACTTCAAAACCTTTAAGTTTTTATTACGACTACGTTTAAGTAGACCTTCTAAGAATCCACTTTCCATTTCTCTAAAAAATTAAATGTCCCAGATTTTTACGCAATACATGTTAAAGTCCATAAACGCAGTTTATCACTTCGAATTCTTTTTAAGTTAAAAAGCGAGATTTTGAACAAAACCCAAAAAGATGCCTGTGGATAAATTATGGAGCTACTGTCGGCCTTTTTTCCTTTTTGCCGTCATTATGGAGTTTTATGGGCCACATTGTTGTGCAGAACGCACATTTTTTAAAATGACCAGCGACCGTTCTACTGATTGATATTTCGTTGTGCCTTTTTTACTTCCTTCAGTGCATTGGGTTCATTGAGAACCTAGTAATATATTAGATGTCATTATAGATTCTAAGAACGGATTTGGTTACAGAAATTAGTGAAAACCGAAAAATTATTGTCTGATAAGCTAGAAATCTTAAAAAAAATGTAAATTGTCCGTATTAATAAATTATTACAGAACGCATATTTTATGTAAAGTAATTTAATTTGTTTTTGAAATATAAGCCAAGGTCAAATTAGAAATACTGAAATAATACGACTTCAAAATCGCATTTTCTTATATTGCCTTAGCTGACAAGTTTAATTAGCAACTATCTCTAGCCATTATCGGGCGGAGGTAAATTCCTCACCAATTGCAAGATAAAAGTTCGACAAGTATTTTCCTGACCTATAAGTATTCCTATAAGTATTTTCCTCATTTTTAAATAATTAACTAGATTTTTACTAAAATGGATAGATACTTCAGTCAGCATGGGCAACGTAGAATATGTTGTACTATAAAAGTTTTAGTGTTATAGCGTCAACGATGATTCCTTCGTGTTGCTCCGCTCCGGCTCCTAACCTGGTGCTAATCCCGTATCGATACACATGTAACTTTAGTCTTAAAGTAAGGTTTTCTATAACCAGAAAATCTGTTGCGATTGCTTTTTACATTAAGTGATCAAAATACCTGTCATATAATTGAACTCTTTGGCCTACGAAAGTAAGAAATGATCTTGGGAGAGGAAAATACTAATACTAAAGTGCTATTTTCTTTTAAATTTTACATCGGATAATTTCGCCTCTATTGACTGAAAAACATTGTTCTTTATCTTTCATCTCCCTAATAGGTGTACAGGGTGTTTTACTTAAAATATCAAACGCCGTTTTCTCGAGAATTAAGGGAGAAATACAAATTTGGTAAATAACGAGGTGAAATGTAATTATTTAGGACTAAAATAAAAACGACGCCGTCAACACTATGGGCGTCGGGACGGCAAGAAAAAACAAAGTCATTGCGGATTTCAAAAATACGTCTATTTCTACATTTTTGTTATATGCATCAATTTTGATTGCTATTCTGGTTACAGAGACACACAGGCTGTCTCAATTAAATTCCAGACCTTGATTTCCCGTAAATTAACGGGGATATCAAAATTTGGTCGAAAGCAGCTTTTAATTGAGTAAGTTTTACTTATAAAAACTAAGAAATAATCGACAAAAAAACAAAAACATTTGAAGGAACTCCAACGCCTGTATTCACTAAAGAGGTTTAAATTTAGACAAGGTCTAACTTGACAGTTATAGGTTTAAGATGACATTTCTAAACAAATAATTTTTCTAAATGTCACAGTTACATAATGACAGTGACATAAGCGAAATATGGCGAACTAGGAGTTTTAATTACCATGGCAACTAGACCTGTCTATCTTTAAAACCTTTTTAGTGAATTCGGGGCAAAAGTCTATTTATAACACTTTTTTGTTTGATTGATCGCTTTCAAATTTATTGCTTTACTAGTTTCTGAGATACAGCGTGTCTTTTAATAGAATTATGATTTTTTTATTGCTACAGAACATATAATTTATTAAACAATAACATTTTTTTACTTTTGAACTCTTTTATTATTTAAAAAATTATGTCTCAAAACTAAGGCTTGGCGAGACCACAAGACTATGTATCGGTATCGGTCTCGATCTCGAAATGAGACTCGAAAAAGCGTTTCGAAACCGAGATTTGGTATTCGAGACCGAGACGAATACCGAGACGTGCTGTCTTTCTCGGTCTCAAAATAAAATACCAAAATAACTGATGATCGAAAATGATTTTTTTGAAAAAATATTTCGAAAAATATAATTTTGGGAGCAAATTCTTTCAAAAAATAATTTATCCATTATTGCTTTTTTTGAAAAAAAATATACATTCCACTAAAAAATACGTATCTAAATCAGACAAATATGGTACTTTCCATTTCTATAGACATTTCGATACTAACGTTGCTATAATCAATATGATTTCCAATTCCACCGATTTACAGTTAAAAATGTTTTCAGTTGAATAGTTAATGGTATTCATTAAAATGATATTATAGTTTATTAAATATCACGTTTTTTTATGAAAACCTTTGGTTTAAACCGTTTACCCTGTTCTAAAATTTTATTGTCTTTTATAATAGTCTAGTTACTAATTTACCAATAATTTATTTTAGGTGACTCAAAACTACAAAATCACATTTTCATTGGCTGAAAATCGGCTATTCTCATAAGAAGATCCGCAATTCTAAAAATTTCAGGGAATATTCAGGATACTTCCGGAATGGTCCCATAGCGAGGATACTAAAAAAATATTAAAAATGGTGGAATGGATCTATTTTGAAATGTTTACGATATAGGAGATTGTGCAATATATGTTGCATATGCAGTGGACCCAGTGGCTATTTGTTAAACTTACTTTTATAATAAAATTCGTATAGATAAAACTAAAGAGGATGAAAACAACATTTTTACAACAAAAAAATAAAGACGATTTAAAAATGCACTAAATGTGAAAAATAATAATTTCTCCTATCTTGAAAATTTTACTCGGTGAAGTCGGCGCCAAACTAATAAAAACAGTAAAACATACCTGTGCTTTTAGACATCAAATCATTCAATATATAAATATATTTTTGTGATTAAATAAATAAGAATAAATTTGGCGCCGACTTTAGTAAAATTTCCAAAATAGGATAAAATATTGTTTCTCAGTTTTTAGTGCATTTTTTGAGGTCGGTTTTATTTTTTGTAGTAAAAAAAATTATTTAAACTTTTGTTAATGTTTTAGGATGAAGACAACCTGCCATTTAAAAAAAAATCACTATAGCTAATCCATTTTGTAACTAATAAATGTCACAACTATTAATTATTTTATAGAAAATAATATGTTTCCTAACTACTAAAAAACTTTACACAGGAGGCTATAATTTCAAATGCATCTCGTTTACTTGTAGCTTATAGGTTCAAATTGTTCACGTGGACCTATTATTCTAATCAAAATAAAACACAATTTTGCCTATATATTTTTATTTAGTTATTCCGTGGTTAGTCATTTCAATTTACAGATTCTACTGGAATGTTCAAATTTTTGTATTTTTTCTACATTAAATTTTTAAAACTGAAAAAAGTTCTGGGTTTCGAATTTAAGCTTCCATATCCTTTCTCTAAATCAAATTTTATTGGACAATTATTAACTTTTAAATTTTGTATTTTTGAGACTGAGACTTGCAATTTCGAGACCGAGACTTAGTAAGTCCCGACCTAGGTCTTGAAGCATTGAGGCCGATAACGAGACCCAGACCGTAAATAGTTTTTGAGACCGAGAACGAGACTGTTGCAGTATCGGTCTTGGTCTTGAGAAGCCTTACTCTAAACAATTACCTACTTAATTTTAAAAAACCTTATTCCACTAAAAACACGCTATATCTCAGAAACCATTATAGCAGTCAATGTCAACCAGTCTTAGTAATAGACGAATATTTAAAATTTAGACTTAGTTTCTAAAGTTGTTTTGTCTTTTTTTTTCTTAGCGATGCGACGCTTATAATGATGAAGGTGTCGATATTGTTTTAACTCCTAATAATTACAATTTTCTGAATTAAAAATTTACTGTTTATTACCTTTTGACATCCCAAATAAATCGACGTTTGGAATTTAAGTGAAATATCGTTATCTTAGTCGCCAGTATAGTAATTAAGTTGACTGATATAACAAAAATATTTTAGAAATTGACATATTTTTAAAAGCTTATACTTTTAGAGTTCTTGCTTTGTCTAGACGTCGCGACGTTCATAGTGGCACTGTGTCATTTTTGCTTTAGCCGTAAATCAATACGATGTACCCCACCATCAAACAAATTCTTTTTTCAAATTTTGATAATGTAAGTTCATGAGAAAACCGCGTTAGCAGTTTTAAGTGAAACACTCTGTATAATAAAATTAAAGTATTCATATACCTGAAGTTACTACACTTATGTCGACCACTTTAAAATATTTGTTCATAACTTAAACCGGTGTTGTACCTAAGAGAAATTTACAAATCTCCAAATCATGAACTATAGTATACATATGATCAGACAGGTGTTTTAAATCTTTAACTTCTTCATCAATATAATTCCAAGGTAATTCATGAATTTCTGTCAACCATTCTTGATATTCTGTGCTCAACCTCTTATTGGCGTGTTAGTTTTGTCTGTTCCAAGATATCAGATGAATTCTGTCAATCTGTTAGAGGCGGTTTCAACTATAACGCTGATGCCATAGATCGAAGCTAACTAAATAATACAATACTAGTATCAAAATAGAATGGCAATTTTGTCGATGTGGTCCCTCTATTAAATTTAAATATATCTGTTTTGTTTTAGCAATAATAGAAATTAATTATTACAATCATTTTTTAGCGCTTTTGTCTGATGTTTTCTTTAATTGTGTTTAAGTGGTGGCAGCTTTCACCTTTAAAAAAATTTCTCTTATTGGGAAGATGTCAGTAAATAAAGGAAGACCCTGTGAATTAATATAGAAGCTATATTTTGCACTTATTAAAATTTTTATTATATCCTAAATAGAAATACGAAACGATCGGAAGGAACAAATAACCAGGGCCATAAATAACATTTTTAATAACTAGAAAAAGTGGAAAAAAGTTTTTCTCTTTGTTCGCTGCCAAGAAACCACGGCCAAAAAACATTAAAAGCCCATATAACTTCGGCTTTACGATAAGAAGGGGCGAGGGGAGAATCGCGCCACTCTTCTTCTTTTTTCGTACTGACAGTCGTCGATATGTGTTTTAGTATCGAACGGTAATAAAATCTAAAATGGCTGCTGAAATTGGGGTTGTCGCGTCCTTCGTACACCATCAGAGTCCCCAAAGAATCGTTTTCACATCTCCCCCAACCTATGGCTATAATGCAGTGGCGTATGTGGGATTTGATACTATTATTTTTTGAAAATTAGCGTTATTTTTTTACGTCATTATGTAAAATTAGTTTTATAAAATTTATATGAATGAGTAAAACGTAAGGGAAGGGATCCTCGCATAGTAATAACCTCAAAAATGTAAGAATAGAATTATGTAATTTTGATTATTCAATAATATTTACAAATATACGTCAAATATATATTATACTCTTATCAAATGATACAGTTAGTAAAACATATTGTAACTTAACGAAACTAATTTTTTTTTCCGAAACGAGGGTCTAAGTGGACAGGACCTAAAACTTAACATGGATTCCGAACCATGAGTCCACCAATGAGCCTTTTAACCCCTGGCCAACACTTCATACGGTTACGGTGCAGCATTTGGTCTTTATCAAGTGACAAGCCAACTAACAAATGGGCGTCTGCACCAACTTCGCCTACACAGCCCACTAACTAAAGTTACTGTCTTAGCTCATGATATAAATACATTTTTTGCTTGTCTATTCTTGGGAATAAATGAGAATGAGGCCAAGGTGGCAATCGAACCTCGACATCCATGGCTGAAAATCCGATCACTAAGTCAAGCTGCCTCTGTTAACTAAAATATAATTATTAATTAAATAAAATTTCAACGATAAAGCGAAAATACATCAACTTTCTTATTTGATGGGTTAATGAAGGCCTAAACTCATATATTTTGTTCAAAAGTAGTGCAAGTGTTCCTTTGTACCCTAAATGTAGATTCTTAAAGTCTCGTCAAAGTTCTTGGGTGTTTTTATACATTAACGTATCTGGCATTATTATAATCAGCAAGAAGGGACCCATTTAATATAATATAGAGGGTGTTCCATTTTAAAAATACATATTGGGTCTGTTAAATATTTTTGAGACATCCTATATACATAAATAATAATTTCTTATAAACTCCCTAATAAACCCTACAATTTTTACATTTAACCATTTTTTCTTAAAATTACGCTATTATTGGGGCTGGCGAATTATGAGGAAACATAACAAACTTAAGAGTCTATATTATGCTGCTCACAAGAATTAAACTATCACCCAACATTTTTTTAAGTTTTGACTTCATGTATCTTCTTTTTTTCTTATAATAAATCCAAAGACCGATTACAAAGGCCAACAACAATTTTGGTGTCAACGACTTTTCTGTCTGTTCTTGGGTAATTTTTGGGTGCAGAATCCAAAATAGCCATCAGATATCGTCTATCAGATCTAGTTTTTGAGATAGATTATATTTATCATTTTATTGTTTAACTTATGTACTTTTCATGTTATTACTATTTCAATTGATTTGCTGATTGAACTTTCATTGAAGTTAAAAAAAAACAAAAAGTAGTTATACATACATTCACTATTTATCACTTAAAAATTTTATTTTATACGGCTTTCTAGCATGGAGTTTTCCTGGACAGTTTCGCTGAAGACTTCAACAGTAGTCGGCCATCATGTAATATCCTGATGGAATCTTTCTGCCTTTTCTTGACTACAGTCACCTAGGTTTTCTGGAAGGAAATCTAGGTGGTTGTGAAAGTAGTGAACTTTTATGTTCATGTTGCAACCGAAAACATTCAAGTTTGAAAGCATAGTTTCCACTAATTCTATGTAATTCTCTGCCCTATGATTTTCAAGATAATGTTGTACTATTTGAACAAATGAACACCAAGATTCAATATCGTTTAGTGTTGCGGTAAATTAGACATTTTTGATAAGCTGCCTTATTTGAGGACCATCCAATATGCAGGTTTCTAGATTTTTCGTAGTTATCCCAGGAAATTTACGTGTCAAGTAATCAAAACAAAGTCCATCTCTATTTAAAACTTTCACAAATTACTTCATAAGGTCCAATTTAATATGCAATGATAGAAGTTCTTTTTTTTTCTCACAACCAAAGGTTCCTAGATTACGTTTCGTTTGCTTTAAATCATGATATTCCTTACAGGCCAGTTTCTGTTAATTCAGTGCTGATTCTTAGGTCTGATGTCGCCAAAGGCATAAAAAGCAAGGATATTTGGTATATCCACTTTGCTGTCGAAGGAGGAAGTTAACCATTTTTAGATCAACACAAATTGCAAATGGATGATGTTCTTCATCCTTAATTTTTTTCAAGACTAGTCCTGTTGTCCACATTTTAAACTACTTTTTGAACTGTCAATAAAAAGGTGCCATTAGTCAGGAGTGTATTCTGACATACCCATTTTTCATTTCCGTTTATATTGTTACATAATACCAGGCTAATTTCCTCCTTCCTAGAGGAAAGGCAGCAAACCCTTTTTTTTTCGATAAAATATAATATTGACACATAGATAAAATAGATTATTTTCCTTTAATTTGAATGCAAGTAATTCGGCAGACTCCTTTGAGAGGTTCAGGTCTCCTATGAGATCGTTCAGTTCGTGCTAATTAAAATTTTGATGATTTATTCTTAAATCTGCTTTCTGTCGTTTCCTGATTGATTTTGTTTAAATTCATCGGACGTTGATGTTTCTGTATCATCTTCCGGCATCGCAGGAGGACTGCTGAAGGACGGACTAGGTATATCTTCAGAATGCGGTGCAGGTCTTATTGCTGAATGTAGATTAGGATATGGCCATTTGTGTCTATTGTTGCGATTAATACCTTTGATATTTACGAGACAAAAATTGTATACATTGTGATGGTTTCGTGGTTTCCTTCAAATCATTGGTACGCTAAACTGTAGGCACTTTATCTTCACTCGCAAATGTTCAGCACATCTTTTACACATAAAAAATGTGGAGCCCAGATTTATCCGTCTCCCAAATGAACGCAAAACTATGCCAGATAAGCCCTTTTCACGAAGTCAAAAATACATTTTCTTTCTTTCAAAGTCTATTCGCCACATACGTTTGGATGATTTACACAGCTACGTCATCTTGTGGATGCCATGGATCCAAAAATCTACACAAAAAATAATAGCATAGCACAATAATATACTAGGGCGGGCATCTGGCTAATTGGATTTCAATATTAGACTTGTTTGACCCCAAAAGATAAATATCTTTATTTCTTTACTTATGCCTTTTATCAGAACTAAAATCAATTAGTCTGTATTTCAAAAACTAGAGCTGAGAAACGAAATCTGAAGGCATTTTTAGAATAAGCACATTAAAATTATCCAAACTCAGTTCTTTGTTTTTCGACACCAAAAAAAAATATTTTGTTGGCCCGTGTTATATTTCGATCACATTAATATCTCGCGTCGCTGTAATACATCAAGATTTGGCGTGGTGTTGTCACTGTTTGTTTAGAAATATTTTATTGTGCATTTCAAATCTATTGGAATTTAATCAATTTATTCAATTTCAAAACCATATACTAAAACCCAGTACGTAGCAATCTTCAAAAATAGCTGATATTAAATATAGAAAAAAAAATTAAACTCTAAGTTGCTACCCAGTGATAAAAAATTTAACTTCAGTTCTAATTAAACGGTGACACGAACAACTTATGTGGTTGATTTATCTGTACCTGAATTCTATAATTGGTATTTGCTAATATTTAATAAATTATTGCTAAATATCTCGCTCCAATATTGTATTTTATTTGTACCCCCCTGCGGGATTACAGGCTACTGCATATTTTTAGTTCCACTTCGATAATTTATCTTATACCTTAGGCGGTGTTATAATTAAAATGCAATTTTGTCAAAAATCATAAACGCTATCGAAGCAATTAATATATCTTTGCAAAAATATTCACAAAAAACACTTTTAATTTTTTTCTGTGATCTGTTTTTGCGGAGTTATTTTATTAAAGCTAAAGAATATGTATCAGCCTAAAAAAATTTTAATACTGTAGTTACGTTTCCGAAACTTATTCACTTGTTCTTAGAACTTTTTATATTAGCATGTTTGTTTGCTAAAAATAAAGTAGCGCCGCTGGATTTGTGACTCATGCGGGGGTGGGTGTCTTTTATAAATCAAGGGTTCGGCAGATGCGTAGGGCAATATCAAAATTAAATTGGGTCCAGGTACAATGAATTCCATTAATCCAATACTCTTTTGCATTTTGACACTATTTATTGTGGAAAACGGCCATTTGGATGGCACGAGTTCGGATTATATTTGGTAGGCATATTTTATTATGTGGAAATAATGGGACACTGACATTATATTCTTTTATTTATTGCTTATGTGAATTTCATATTCATTTGGTCTTGGGTAATCATAAGTATATAACTTAAATACATAAAAAAAATCTGAGGGTGATAATTTCATATGATTCTCGATTTGAAAAGTCTTTGTTGTAAGATGTTAAAATTTTCATTTTATTGTGAAAAACAGACATTTGGTTGGCATGAATTCGTACTATATTTGGTAGGCATATTTTATTATTTGTAAAAAATGGTTAAGTATAGTTTATATTTATTTAGTGTTAGGAAACTATAAACATATAAATATAAACTAGAAATTTGAAATTACTTTATTGTAGATTATCTAAATTTAAACCATGTTGGACAAATTTCCCGACGACTGTACAAATATCATTTTTACTAAATTATTTTTTTATCAAAGTTGCAGCCTCTCAAGTATAATTTTATTTTATTTATAAGTAAACACGAAATAAAAATATTTTATTTCATCGGTTGAATTCAAAATTCACCATCAAAAGAAACAGTTACAAAAGAGTCCAGAGTTAACATCGGGGTTTGCTGCAAAACTGTCAATCTCTTAACACTAGTTAGTTGTAAAACTAGCAATTTACTTTTTAGCCAATAAAAGGAGTATGGTATCACGTGATGTAACATCTGTTTTGCCTTATTCATCATTACTTTTGCTTTGATACTATTACTTTTGACTTTGTTTATTTGCGGCTATATTTTTTATCATTAGTTTTATATAACTTTTGCTAACTAAACTAAAATAATAGAAGTAAACTAAAAAATAACCTAAAAACAAATAAATTCTACATTAGACCTATATTAACCTGCGGATCGCCAACAGCCATCCTTATCAACTTAAAAGACTTCTAATTGTTCAAACTTTAAGAACAACCCTCAACCCTAACAGATTTGTTCGAATGTCCATAATACATAGATACTTCAAACGGAAACGCTTTGAGAATGTACAAACTCGAGCGGATCTTTCAAACAATACACTTTTAACAACCTCTAATATTTTCTCCGACCTGTCAAAAGCCCATAGACTCCCCAAGGACTGCATCTTAAACTACTGTTTCCCTCAAATTAATTATTTCCTTTTTCCAGGAAATAATTAACTTCTCTAAATTTTGGATGTATTTAATTTTTAATATTTCGAATTTTTATCCTATGTAAGTATCAAGTATCCATTATACTTTTGTACAGATTGCATGTTCTAAAGGATATGTAAATGTTTTGCGTTCCATTGCTAAATTGATAGAAATCTCCATTTTTTACTCCAAGACACCTTACTTATAACGTAAATTATCAAAATAAAGACTCAACACAGATTCTCAGTCTCAGTCAATTATTCTATCGTGACACGTTTTTCGTTCTACAGGAGCGTCATCAGATCTAAACAAGAATGCAAGATATATGTTTGTCTTGTCCGCGTGTGCATTCTTGTTAGTCGTTAAGGTCTGATGATGCTCTTGTAGAGCGAAACACATGTCACAATTTAATAATTGACTGAGACCGAAACTTTGTGTCTTTATTTTAATATTTTACTAATTCCTTGTTTGCATTGGTTTTCACTCTTTTAGGATTAAGTTTTTTCTGTATTATTGATGGGGTGCGGGATAATGATTTGATTTCTAAAGTAGTGATTAGGAGGGAAATAAGTGTAATGTACCAACAAAAAACTTATAGCGCAAAAAATACTAAACTCAGATAGAAAGTCCGACACATCGGACATAGCTTGTAGGTTGTTCTCTGTAGCCTACGATTCGTACGTCAGACTTCACTCCTACCTTTTTCTCATTTCTAGTATTTTCCCAATTCAGCCACTAGTTTTATCATCTAGAGAACTTTGGAGGAAGGCTTTTAACTCTGTCACTGATTTAAATCATATTTTGTCTCTATGTAAACTTGCTTGTATATTCAGCTTTGTAACACTAAATTTCAGTAGATTAATTTACTAACCTTTTGATTTATCAAAAACCGATATGATTAAACGGAGACACGAGCGAATGTTATAGTGAATTTATAAACTGGCTTGTCTATGCAAAGTATGACCGGTCTTTGATATAATACGGCAAGTTCTGAAATTTCACTTATGACTCTGGCGCGGTACACACACTTGGGGGAGAGTAATCGAGTCTCAACTTTACATGCATAACTTATATCATATATTACACTAGTATGATACAAGAAAAAAAGTAATAATATAATGTTCTTCTCCTAGGTTTTTTGAAACATCTTTGATAAAATATACATGGTTGGTGAAAAGGTGAAATATGAGATATTCTGAAATCCTTAAAATTACTGAAAGAGTCCTTAATTAGACAGCCATTGTGTTATGTAAAATACGTTTTTGTCATTTTTTTTCAAACAAGTAGCTCTTTACGCACATCCCTTGTATAAATATCAATGCCGGTTTATTGCTAAAATTGGATATTTTGAATTGTCAATATAAAAAAACTATAAACATACGTAAATTTAAACACCCTGTATCTCAATAACAAAACTTTATTTTTAGTTTATTTTAAAAAGAAGTATTCCTTCTTACTGTTTTTTCAAAATACCCTGTATGTATAGGAGTAACGCCGAATATTTTATTTCACACTGTACCGTAATGTGCCATTTCTGGACGCGTATTGCGATTCTTCACTATTACACCGAGCAACAGTGTTCTGAGCCGCAGTAAACAATGCTCTTACTTATAAGCTCGTTTTAGATTGCCAATGTTTACTAGAACTCAGCCTAGTACTTAAATCGTCATACTCTGAATTCCAGTAAATAATGCTTATGCTTTACAAGCACCAGTCCGAGGTAATGTTGACTACGATACAGAATAACCAAAAGTCTTTCTGACTCACTGAAATGGCCTCAGAAAATAGCTCTGCGGATTTAACGAATTCAGTTATGAAATCTAATGCTACTTTAATTAAAATAAAAGCTCCCTGCTAATTGGCAATATTTTTTGTAATATTAGGGAAACGCAATACAACTGGGATCGGTTAGCAGAGGCAGAAAATCGGTAAATTTCTTTCACCCGGAATTTCTATCGTTATGATTTTTTTGATTTTGATTTCCACAAAATTTGAAGTCAAGTGAATAGCAATATTTTGTTACATTGATTTTTTAAATACTTAATTTAGCCATCATCTTGAATTCGTACTCCAATTTTATTCTACTAGTTTGTCTCTATACCACACTTAATGCTTGAACAAAATTTGGAATTAACCTAATAAGTAGTTTTTAAAGGCTTGTTTTTACATATTTTATTAGGTTGCCATCTTGGACCCGCATCACAATATTACGTTCTTTTTTATGCAACAATTGATTTTTGTATAAATATTGAGATAAATGGACTAATTAGTTTTTTATAATATTTTTTTTAACAATTCACCACGCTGCCGTTTTGTTACGCCATATTGAACGTTCATCCCCACATGATTTTTAATTCTTCACCTAAGTTTAAAAAAAACGGTCAAAGTAGTTTTTTAACTATGCCGCGAATTGACAGACAAACTGACAGACAGAGCGACGGAATTGAGAAAACATGTTTTTCACTATTACAATACTTCCCTTTTACGAGGGAAGTAAAAACGACCTGGCCTTACTTCAGGAGCCAAACTTATTCAGTCAGGAAGACAATCAAATATGGAGTTGCTAAATAAAAAAGGACAACGAAATTTCGGGAAAAATACATACATGACCAAAATTATTGCATATATTTTATTGCTCTAATATCACATCTCTTTTTTGTTAGACAAAGTAGGAACTGTTTAAAAAAATAAAACGTTGATTAAAGATCAAGCTAAGAGTGAATTTAAAGTAAAATTTGCTGTGATCACTCATGCAATGTATAGAATGCTAAACATTTTGTGGAAATCCAGCAAACCATTAACGGGTGTAGACAATTGGAGCCCCGCTCACGAAAAAAAATTGAGAAAATGCTCGTTCCGCGCCTTCGTGTGGTGTCGGAAAAAAATAAGACTTTAATTTTATTTGGTCATTTTCTCGAATGACAGATTTAAAATCGTCACCGTTTCGAAGGTATAAGCCATCATCGGGGTTTTTCAATCAGAGAAACTCACGGTAGGAGGGCGAATAAATGGGCTCGAAGTATGCTCCAAAATTACCATGAAGATGCCCATCGATAATCCGTAAAGAAACGGGGGAAAAAGCAGAGTTGAATTTTTTGGCCAAAATTTTCGGTAGGTTAACCCGGTCGAAAAAATTGAAAAATCACTTTTTTACTTATATCTGGAAAACTATAAGTCGTATAAACAAACAATGCGTTTTTTTCCATAACATGAAGGGGTGCAATTTTTATGCCAAATAATACAGTATATCAAGTTTATTTTTGAATACCGAGTGTATCAAAACTGTTGGATTTTCTCAAACAAAATTGGAGCAATCTATAAATTGCAGGGAAGATCATAGCAAATTCTACTTGAAATATAGTGTTAGCTTGAACTTTCATCAACATTTTATTTTTTAATCACTGCCTAAGCTTATCCAATAAAAAAGACTTGTGATATTGGAACAGCCTAAATTTACAGGGGCTCTTATCGGAACAATAAATGATATGCAAGAATTTTGGTCATGTGCGCAAGTTTAGATTTATCCCAAAGCTAGTGTTCCACTCTAGCAGTTAGAGAAAAAAACAAGAAGCATATAATGTAAACATCAAATACTGGCATGGCACTTTAACTCGTCCATTCGGTCTTCCCTTTCATTTAGATGCTGTTTCGCAGTAAACATTGCCTCTGATTGGTGGTTGTAAAGCATAGGCATTGTACTGCTATTCAAAGTATGACGATTTAAGTAGTAGGCTGAGTTCTAATAAACATTAACAATCTAAAATTCGTGTACAAGTAAGACCATTGTTTACTGCGGATCAGACCATTGTTACTCTGTATAATAGTACAGAATGTTAATATGCTTTCCGGCCTCACATTAGGCCGTGAACTTAAAGTTATTATACATAAAGTACTCGTTTACAAATTCTAGCCTCGGCTCCTTTAACGCCTCCCGTCCGTGTAACATAAATAACTAATTTCAGCCCTATAGCTTCAGCCATATATGTGTGTGTAGTTCAAGATAATCCAGAATTCAGATAGAAATTGATAATATGATGAAAACGACGTCATTTTTGGGTCACCTCGAATTTGATATCTTCATTATCCGTTCTGTCGATAGCTGGACAAAGTATAATGAGTGTTAATGCACTGCGCGGAAACGTTTGGCGTGTGTTTACCATCGTGATATGGTTAATAGAAAGATACCAAACACAAGTGTGAATCCTAAATGATATACGTAAGAAGCTGCGTTCAAATATTTTAAGAAAAAGAAATAAAATATTGTGAAACTAACACGAACAGAGAAACTGTTTTTTATTGGTACTTCCAAGTATTTTATTCGTGATCTTCACGTTTCAGGGTCCCTAGATGCCGAAAAACACGTTCCTCAATTCCGTCGGTTTGTCTGTATGTCTGTCAGTCTCTTCCCGGCATTTTAACCACTAATTTAACCACTTAATTTATTTGGTTCAAGAAAGGGTCATATAGGTATGAACTGGTAATAGTTTGATAGAAATACAATATAGTGGAATAAAATAGCGGCCTAATTGACTCTAAATTCTGTACAAAAAATCAAGTGTGACATAGAAATTAGCTGGTAAAACAAAATTCAATATGATGGCCTAGTAAAATGCTAAAAACTTTGATGCAAAATCTACTAATTCATTGACTTCAATATTTGTGCAAAAATCAAATGTGAGATAGAAATCAATTAGTAAAATTTTGGTACGAATTCAATATGGTGTAGCAAAATGGCAGCTTACCAAATTCTTTAAAAATATAAGTCATACTTAACTATCCCTGAGCAACAAAGATTCACAGCGAGGTAAATTCCCGGTAAAGCCAATTTCCCGATTTTTCCATTTAGAGTAGTAAAAGTGTTTCCTCCTACACATGCCAATTTAGAGCAATTATTTTTATCCCAAAAATCAATTCCTACTTGATTGTACAAACAGTTATATTATATACACAAAAATGAATAAAATATCCAACTAAAACACCTGTATATAAGAAATGTTTTTTTGTTACCATTTCTATTATTTGTTCGTTTTGTTCGCGCATGAAATCGAATACCTCAGTGAATTTTTTTATTATATTTTATCGCAATACTATTACATCTAAGTTAACTCATGTTTATACATTTGACCATATTAATATATTTGTTGCCGTGAATGGTAATAACTCGAGGATTATGTATAACAACCTGTAATTATACAGGGTATTCGGAAATTGCGTTAGAATATAAAATAAAACTAACAGTTAATGTAAGAATAGGGTTTTGCGATACAGGGCGTCAAAGTATGTTTTTTATTTATCTCATCCATTTTTAGTATCAATTAATTTTTCTTTAAAAACAATTCTAGACAATGTAGTGAATGCGCCCCATATTCTTATAATTCCACTGGAAACTCATCACGCCATCTAACGGAAAAGACAGAACAAGATCTGCTGCCAGCTAGTAGTATATTAAAACACTATTTTCTCAAGACATTATTTTATAGTACGAGCCCTAAGTTAGAAAATGAGGCGCAGGTGAGTTTTTTAAAAGGTGAATGAGATTTCATGTATTATAAAACAAATATTTTAAACTATTTTTTCTGTTTTGTGCACTACATTTAAAAAAAAGGATTTATTTACTCTTCAACATTTTCAAGTTGGTAGCAATGCATGTCAAAGTGGCAATTATTGTATTTCAATTTTGAAACGTGTCCCATGGCCATTACCAAAGTTTACAGAATATTTGTTCAGTAGACTTTGCCATTACTTAGCATTGCCAACTTAGTAGAGAAAAAAAGTAGTGTCGAACAGTACGACATTATTTTATGATTGCAAAATGCTAATAATATTTTGTAAAACCCCTGAACAGAGATAAATATCAAAAAATTGCAAAATTTCCTTCACTCTGAAGTTCCCTCGTTGTGAATCTTTCCTTCTTTTATCAGGAAAATTTAGTTCCGCGCATAGACATTTAGTACACCTATAGACTGTCTTTTCAACCATTTTTGTTATGCGCCATTTTGTTCCACCATATTGGATCAATATTTTACCAGTTTCTACACATGCCACATTTGATTTTTGGGCATAATTTTAAATAAATTGAATAAGTAGTTTTTTACACTGGTTTTTAAAAACTTCATGCCAATTTGTTCCGTCATATTGAATTCGTACCAAAATTTTGCAAGTTCATCCCTATATCAAATCTAATTTTTGTGCAAAATTTGCAAACAATTGAATAGAAGATTTTTTTGCGTTGATTTTTTAAACATTTTATTTGCCCGCCATTAGGTTTCGCTATCTTGAACTTATGCCATAATTTTACAATATTATCTTTGTATCACATTTAATTCTTGCACCAAATTTGAAATTAACCTAATAATTAGATTTTTCAGGCAGAATTTACAAATATATTATTTAGCTGCCATTTTGCTGTACCATCTCGGATTCGTTACCAATTCATTCCTATTCCTTGATTTTTATTCAAAATTTGAGGAAAATTGGAAAACTAGTTTTTTAGTAATATATCTTTTTAACATTTTACTAGACCGCCATTTTGCTCCGCCATATAAAATTTTACCAAGTTATCCCTATATGACCCTTACTTTTCGACCAAAATTTGTATTGTATCAATCGGGTAAGTATTTTTGAGTTATGCCGTGAACAGGAAAACATACAGGCATACCGACAGACAGACAGGCCGCCGGACAGACAGACTGACGGAAATGAGAAAACATAATTTTTTGGTATCTAGGGGCCCTCAAACGTGAACATCTGTAAAAACCTGGGAGAGTAATAAAGAGCGACGTAAAAAAGAAGTGAAATAGTTTTTGGTTTAGAAATTATAAATAAATCTAACTTTGGTTACATAGAAAAGCTTGTGTGCCAAAAAGGTTATGACCTCCCAAAAGATGATCTTGATGAACTTTGAAAAATAGTCGTCATATTCAAATTATGGATTTTTTCTTTTATTGAATAATCTGAAAATTGGTCATAAATGTAGGTAAGCACTAACTTTTAACTGCTTTATGTGGTTTAATCACCTTTCAAGAAATTTTGACTACATTGCTTTGTCTAGTTCTATTTAAGTATGACTGTTTTGATGATTTTTGTGGATCGCGATTTTTCTTTTGTTTTACTTGTACTTGAAATTATGTTTCTATATATTTTACGAGAAAAACTGGGGTATAGATAGACGAATCTAGGTATACCGGACACCTCTCAAAGAATTTAAGACAATTTTGCTGGCATTATAAAGATTAATTATTTTGATAAATCTATTGCCACTTTTACTCTTGTAGATTTCCTATTTATGTATATACATATTCTCTTCCCAGATTGCTTTAAAATAGCTACAAAGAAATATATACAGGATTGTTCAAAAGAAACTCACGAAATTCATGAGTATGAATGAAACTCATGAAATGTATGAGTAATTTTTTACAACATCGTTGGAACACGTGAAGTGGTTTAAATAGTTGTTAGTCTTTTGTAATATTTTCTTAAATTTAACTTTTTTTTTGCCCCATCTTGTTGAAACCACATTCTTTCATGGGGAATATCTGGATTATCCTCGTTAGGAAACATTACTTCTAATGCAGGTATTAAATCGAATGACAAGAAATCTAAGTAACGCTCAGCAGTAAGATTTTCTTCAAAGAAATATGGTCCTAATATTCGGTTATTTATTATGCCAGCCCACGCATTGCCATTTTGGGGATATTGTGAATGTCGCTCAAGTATACCCTGTGGATTTTGATCAGACCAGAATCGATAATTATGTATGTTGTCGTTCCATTTAAATAAAATGCAGCCTCATCGGAGAAGATAATATTTTGAAAACATATGTTATTTTCCCATCATTTCTTCACAGAATTATATTTTTCTGTCGTAGTCATCTTCCCGTACAAAATGCACTTTATACGGGTGATACTTCTGGCTCTTTAATAATCGCTGTACAGAAGCTCTGCTGACATCGTCATTTAGCGCTTATGAATTAGTTGAAGAATGTGGACTTTTTTGTACTGAAGGAGTATATCAAGTTTTTTGTCTTCAGTTTTAGCGGGTGATCGGCCCGTTTTAGGTAAATCCCTAACTGTCCCATGCTCTTCAAATTTGTGAAATATTCTACTCACACTTGACCGCGTAATTGTATTTTGGGGATACTTTTCATTGAAGAACACACAAATTTTATCCTAACTCTGTACTTTGTCTCCACAATCCAAGAATATCAAAATTTCAATACGGTGCCTTTCTGAGAGTACCATAATTCAAAAACGTCAATGTTACAAAATACTAACACTTGCCTACAATTCAATGATCAAACTGAAAGATTAACTGAATTTGTTATTTTGTGTGTGTATATATTTGCCAAATAAACAACCAAATGTGGGAAAAAACTGTTCTAGAATTTCATGAATTTGGGTATCTTTTTGTTTGCATTTTGCAATGAAAAATTTGTAATATTAGGAAGATGCTTCTTAACGCATGAGGCAATAATAAATACCACTATCGCTTAATCAATCCTCTCAAGATAATTCAATGAAATTTTTCCAAATCACTGGATAGGTATATGGGGTCTAATAATTGATGGTAACCAAGGTCGTTCCGCATTACACCATAAGAATCTACTTTGATAGTTAATTTTCATTTATGTGGACTTGTTTTACTCTTACGAAATGAGCAGACCTCAGATTTGTTGCTCGTATCGGATTGAGTTTTAGAAGACCTTCTTATGATCTTAAGGGGTTGCAGGGAGGGGACTGAAAATATTACAAAAAGACGAACATCCATCTAAACCACTTCACGTGTTCCAGTTTTTGTGAAGAATGACTCATACAAAAGATATGAATTTTTGTGCATTTCTTTTGAACAACCCTGTATATAATATTGTTTAAGAAATAAGTTAGACAACACTGGTAATAAAACAACTTTCGTTTTGGCATGGAATATGGTTTCTAGTTTATAACAGAATTATAAAAAAGGTAAAATATTTTATTGCTTAGATAATTGGTTGTTATGTTGAATTACTTTTACCAAGTACCTAAAATTTTTAACTCTGTCAGTAGATAGATAAAAAGGACGTTAGAACTCATTAGTTTGTTTTCCTTATTGCAGTATTTAGTTATAATATATCACTGCAACATTGTTTATTGACTAATAATAAACCATTGTAATAGCTATCAAAATTGACCGGAAAAAGTTAATAACTTCTTACATTTATACTAACATACATAAGAAAGTAATTTCTAGTTCAAAGAATCTGGGAACGCACTCTTGTCGGCAACTTGGTATTCGAACAAAAACTACCCCAGTTCGTCCATGTGTTAGCACAAGGAAGAGGATGTGATGCCTTGCCTTTGCGGACACGATTTTTTGTGCAAGAAGTGAAACTCGATAGCCCATCAGGTTTACCAAGAAAGAAGCTTAATTGTTGGCCATTTAATTTTTTTTCTGAGGGTGGATTTCAAAATGACGTTATTTTCTTTTTTACAACCGCTTACGGCAGATACAATTTCAGTTTTAGAAAGCTTAGGTCTATTTTTTATTTTCTAAAGGAACGAATAAAATTACATACTTTTCAAGTTAAATGCATATTATATATATGAAAGAATCCAGTAGTTTTATAACCGATTTATAGTACATACAAATATAATGATTGAATTTTTTTTATATCACAAAATTTTATTTCTTCATCTAATATGCCATTCATAACCATTTATTTTATTATATAACGTGTCAAAACAGTCTTAGTATTGGCTAAATAACCCGAATACGGTCCAAATTAAAATTTTACATCTTGTACACGTTGGCCATTTTAATATATCCATACGTAAATGCGAGTAAGTTTCTTATCTTTGAACTTGTAGATATGAACCAAAAACAAACGAGAGCTTCACTCGCCAAGTTTCTTTCGTCGTCAACTAAAATTAATACATTAATCTAAAAAAATTATATACCTAACATACATTTTTTTTAAAATGAAAAACATGGGTATTTTTCGCTTATTAAATAGATATTTTTCTGTCTTTAGCAATTTAGGACACTACGTACCTTAATTTAAATGTTTCAAAATTATATACAAAAATTAAAAGTAAAATTTTCCTATTTTTTTATTTCCATTTACGAACAAGGCAACAATATAAGCTTAGTTTTATCATTTAAGTAATATATCAAAATCACATATTTATAACTAAAGGATCTAAACAATTAATAAAAATACAGTTTTTTGATAAATTAAGAAAATAAAATTTCAAAACTGCTAAATGAAAGTTCTTTTGCTTTACCACTAAAGTCAGAAAAAAATAATCTATTCGATGAGTCAAATATATTCCAGCTGTAACAAAAAAAAATGTATGTTGTTTACACTTTTTTTAATGAGTTCATTTTAATTACCATTTAATGGCGAAAAACACTTAAATCTAAAATTGGTTTTTGGTCCATGTCGAAGGTAAAAAATGAAATTGTTACGTTCACTTAAATATTGATAAAATGATCCTTCTCTTCAAGAACTTTCCTTATTATCTGATTTAGGTTTTTTCGAATTTTCTGTAAGGGCATTTTGTGAATTTTCAACGTAACCTTACATTGACTTGCACCTTATTTTAGGGGAATGACTACACTTAACTTCTTGAGAGTAATATGGAAAGTAATAAAGTCCACAGTAAAATTAAAAAAAAAACCTTCTTACATTTCGAAGTATTTCAGGCGTCTTGTAAAAGAGAGACAGGAGGAGAGAAAGTAAAACATTTCTGTTTTAAGTTACTCAAAGGTCAGATGTCAAGTGGGGAAAGGTTCGGAGACCATGGTGGCCATTCAACAACTCCTGGACGTCAAATCCAGCAGAGCCAAGGGGTCCCACCCTAAAATCTGAATTAGACCACAAATAATATTAAAAAAGTACAAAAATGCCTTAACTTTCTAAAATTTCGTATTCTCCTATTCCTGGAATAATAGGGCTGCAATCTATCACAGTTAAACCAATTCAGTAGCGCCAAGAATTGGCTGAAATAAAAAAACTTCTGTTTATGAAAAACGATTAAAAATAAGTTTCCCCAACAAACTCAAAGAGTCCTTCTCAGAAGATCCGAAACAAAAAAATATAAGCTTGAAATTTACTAGTCGTCTGTGTCAAAGTTTACCGATTATCTTATTCCGTAAACTTTGGTATGGTATAGTTCCTTGAGTATGTGCTATTCAAAACTTATAGGTGCTGCTTACCGCCTTAATTGCAGATTATTTCCTACCGGTAGTAACAAGTGAAGGAGTGAAATTAGGGATTGGAAGAATAACTCAGCATAGCTGCACTGAATTGGGGGGAAAAATAAGACTATTGATAAAGAAGTGGAGATTAAACGAGAAACGAAGTTTCTTTTTGAAAATTAGGTTTAGAAAGGTTATGTCGCATACTTTAATATTAGCGAAAAGTAATTTATCATTTCGTAATCATCCAGAAAAGAATCAAAACTTTAAAACGGATTTTTTTTGACAATATTAGGGCTCCTATCACATTACCATATAAATGTAAGTTTTAAAAAAGCCTACTAGATCTACGCGATACTTGGGTAAGGCAATATAGGATGGGCTAATTCACAGTTTTGTAAAATATGTCTTAGAATTTTTTTCTCTCTTATATTAGACTCGACTCAAGCCTTTCACAAAAAAGATAAATTTAAAGTTTTTACTAGAACTGTTCAAATTATTAGAAACGCAAACGTTTTAACCATTAACTTTGAAACTAGAGAAAGCTTTTTAAGGTTTTAAGAATTAAAAGATCAGTCTGCGCCTAGTATGACTGAACAGATTTGAAATAGAGGAATACTAATGTGAGAATAAGAATATCCTAGTATTCTAATATAGTTCAGTTAAAATGTAATAGTTTATGTGGTAAGTTTTCGAACGTTTTAAGTAATAATCAGTTTACTATGTTGCGAGAGTTGGTTAAACCTGACCTTAAAAACGACATAATACATTTATGTGCAGAATAGGGGCCATGAACATATTTCGGAGTGGGGCGCAGGGACATTCAGATCCGCTGCTGGAAGGTACTTCCTGAAGTGGTGGACTAAGAGTATTTGAGGCCTGGGGTGGCCTTTCATTTTAAAGCCTCTTTTTATAGGATGCCCATTTTTTCACGAAGAGGAAGCTAACAAGCAAATGCAAGCATACCAAAGAATGGAATATTACTGGTATGATACTGATTTTTGGTTAGACTCGTTGGTGTGGAAATTTTCCGACATCCACAAATTTCTCTCTCATATGTTCATGTTCGTTTGGGGGTTCATAGGAGATCGCATATATATATATATATATATATATATATATATATATATATATATATATATATATATATATATATATATATATATATATATATATATATATATGAATTCTAATTTTTCATCAAGTGTAGTAACCTATGGTAAATTTAGATGGAGTTTGTTACTGCCGATTTCACTGAAAGTATTTTTGAAGATTCACCACCTTAGATCTGTTGGTTTGTTTATATTTTCTTGGAAGAAAATTATTCAAAGCCAATAATAGATTTAACCTCCTCAAAAACTAAATCATCTCTTGTTTTGTCTTTACTTAACGCAGCCAACAAAAAAAGTGTAGATACAGATTCATTTTAAAATATTTTGCTTTCTTTAGTACTCCACTAATATCTGCCTCTGCTACAGTATGAAGACCATAAAATCGGCGGTGGTAATCTGGATGCGAAAAAATCTTCCTTATCTGCTTATTCAAAAAGGGTTCTTTATTGCTATAGGTAAATTGGGCGGACGCCTAAATTTTATGGCTGGAGTATTTGTAAATTTGGAAAATATTGATTGATATACGCATTTAATGAGCAAATGTGAATACATGAAACAATATTATTGTGTTTACATGTGAAACAAACATTCGTGTTTTTAAGCTGATATATATGGTAAATGGACGGGAACATTTTTTTATTGCTTGTAGTTCTTTTTTCAGTTAATCCGTGTACTCTAGAATGGACATTATATTCCTTTATTGCTTATTATCAAGCAAAACTACCCAAGCTTACAAAACTCGTTTGTCTCTAATAAAACGTAAAACTTTTGAAAAATATCACTTTTGTTAAACACCACTAATGTTAAATACTAACTTTGTGGATTTTAAAAATCCTATTCATTTGGCATTACTTTGTATCTGGCCAAGTGTATAATTAAATAAAATTAAATATAATTAAATAAAATTAATCCAAGAGACTGAATCTCTTGGATTAATTCTGAATACAAATCGGTAAATGGTTAAAAAACACATTTGATTTAACTTATTTAAGTCCTAGTGAGGTGTCATATTGCTTTGTTTTTGATCTTATGTTATACAAACCGCAAATCGAATTTGTCTATAAAACAAAAAGCATCAGTTACTCGAACCACTCATGCTTGCGAGTCATTCCATGCCAAATTTAATTCATTTTACTCTACGCACCCTTCTATATATGTTTTTCTTGAAAAGCTTAAAGAATGTCAAATTGATACAT
Organism: Kuschelorhynchus macadamiae; assembly: GCA_030620095.1. Classification (NCBI taxonomy): domain Eukaryota; kingdom Metazoa; phylum Arthropoda; class Insecta; order Coleoptera; family Curculionidae; genus Kuschelorhynchus; species Kuschelorhynchus macadamiae. Next base: position 331,240 of record JAUTXW010003766.1, on the reverse strand, counting down.
ATGTTAAAATACAAAGTTTACATATTCCTATGAAAGTTAAAATAAAACTGTAAAAGTCAAACTGGAATCACGTACAAAACTTGTTCGTAACTATAATTTAGGTTAAATATCTAGGCTAGATTATATAAAATGTACATCATATTTATCTTTTCATATATGACATATATTTCCTATAAAATCAATATCACTGACATTTTTGTCAATTATTCCTAAAATGTTCTTCCGAACCCAAGGTATGTGATAAATTACAAAATACAAAGTACTAACTTAAATGCATTCTGCATCGCAATATAGTTTGTGCCCAGAGTACCTGTAACAGTATGGTGTCTCCTAACTCTTTGCGCTCAATTTACGTTTAAAACTAATTCTCGTAGTGCCTGTTTTACCTCCGGCCCTTGAACTGAAGCCGTCTCAATTGTACTAAAAGGGCCACAAAAAGATCTTACGACTGTGTCTGAAATTAATGCAGATAAAGGTGGTGTTAGTCTATAATAAAGTTATGCATCTAATGACCAATACTATCAGCCTGTTATCTGTTGTTTACTTAAAATGAAAAATAATTTTTGTATTGGTTACATTCGTACTTCCTAATTGTTATCGCAAGTGGATGAAAAAATAATACAGTAGTTTTTAAAGAGCATACAGACATCCATTTGAATATACAAATTAACTAAATGTTTCATATTTTGACTTGGTCATTTAAAAAGAAACAAAAGATTTTTTGAAGTGCTTTGGGCATCATTCTCCCTCTCAAAAAGGTATTTTTATAAAGCATTGTTTTCACAATACCGTCGGTCTGTCTGTTGGTTCGCTCCATAGCTAAAAGACGGCTTAGCGCATTGACTTCAAATTTTGGTCAAAAATTAAGGGTATTATGAGGATGACCTGGTTACATTTTTTACAATTCCAATATTGCAAAACAAAATGGCGGCCTAACGAAATGTAAAAAAAGTTATTACTAAAAAACTACTTATTCAGTTTATCTCAAATTTTGCACGAAAATCAAGTATTAGGTAAAAATCAACGGGTAAAATTTTGGTGCGAATTCAGAATGGTGGCTTAATGAAATATTTAAAACTTTAGCCTGGAAAAAAAACTACTTAATGGACTGAGTTCAAATTGTGTACCATAATTATTGTGGCAGATAAATGAACTATTAAAACTGTGGTACTAATTCAAGATGGCGGAACAAAATGGCGGCCAAATAAAATGCCAAAAAACATGTTTTATCAATTCCATCTGTCGGTTTGTCTGTCTGTCTGTCAGTTCGCGGCATAGCTTAAAAACTACTTAGCAGATCGACTTCAAATTTTAGTCAAAAATTAAAGGTCATATGGGGATGACCTGGTAATATTTTGGTAAAAATCCAATGCGGCGCAACAAGATGGCGCCCTAATAAAACGTTTAATATTATTCATAACGAGGTTCTAGATAAAAGAAATTTACCGATTTTTTCAACTCATGTTCTCTATTAAACATCATTATATGTCCTTATTCCCCCTCAAAATATGATATTTAAGTAAGTGTTTTATTTTTTTGTACTACCTATAATGTGAATAAAGGTAAAACATTGTGCAGCTTGGGGATAAATCAGTTCTGTCTCTAATTACGCGGTCGCAATTAAAGTTTTTATTCACTACATCTATGCAATATTTCAGATTTTTTAGCTACTTTATTTGAAACAATCTTGACAGGGATGTCATAGAAGTGATTTCCACCACTTGACTTTGCTTTAAAATTGATATTCCATATATTTTTTTATATTTTGACGTAACCCACAATATTGAATCACACAGTTGCACACAGGACTTAAAGCATTGACTACGGATAAATAACATTCGGTTATTTACAATTTTGATCTTCTTTCGTTCATTACTGGTCTGTATTAATATATTTGCTTACATGTTAATTATCTGTTCTATATTACCTGCTACTACTTGCATGGAATCATGATAGGCACTACAACTTATATCCCATAATTTCCTTAAACTGATTTGCACAAGGAGTTAATTATTCCAGGCATTAGAACAGTACTGTCGTATCCCTGGATCCTATAAAACCGAATTTCTAACCATTACACATCCTGTAAAAATATACTTTGCCTTGTTAGCGCTAATTTTCTCTAATATAAAAAAACATCCAGAATTCTGACTTTCCTAATGTCTAAAAGATATTTTCTGGAGCTAATCAATTTAATAAAACAACATTCGGAAACACGTTTAGCAAATGGCTAATATTTTATTTTATGTGTTCCAAATTGGACCCCCTAGATTGGCGGAATTGGGGTAGACCACTTCCGGCTCTCCTTACTCCGCCAGTAACTTCCTGTTAAGTGCAATCGAAGGCAACATGTCTTATTGAAAGAATCATTATTTTTTAATTGGCCAATATTAGCCTATAACAGCTTCTTTCAAAGTAGGTACAGAAAAAAAATTGTTGCATTATTTGACACATTTTTGGTAACCAATATTTTACTAGCATCTGAATTATTTCATCTTTTATTCAAATGGAAACAGAGAAGTTCTCGTAGAAAGTAAGCTTTGAAAAAATAAAATTTTTGTTCATATAATTGTTTGACTTTTTGAAGAAATGCAAATATCATACAGCGCGACTTGATTTTGAAACGTGGCACATTTCAATATTGTGAAAATTTCGTGACTGAAAATTCCAAGATGGCGGCAAGACGTCATTTTGGAAAACAAAATTAAAAAACCGATCGAATAGCAAATCTTTTGTAAGGTCTTTTCAATCTGTTTCTCCCAAAATATGGGAACATTAAAATTACTCGGTTCACTGAGCGGACATTAGTAAATGTGACATAACTTAAACGTCTTCACTTGATAACATGATGACGGTCAGAGATATTAGGCAACTAGACTAGAGATTAGCCAAAACTGAACAACTGCAAATAAAGGTTTATCGATAAACACAACGAATAATTCGAAAGAACAAATTAAAACAAAGTAATGGTAATATATAACATATACTGCATTTAGGTGTCTTTTTCTCTTCCGTCGTAAAAGAGTAAAAGTAATCATGAAAAAACTCAATCCGAGATATTTTCAGATGTTTACATTTCAGGGTCTTTTATCAATTTCGTCGGTCTGTCTGTTAGTTCGCGGCATAGTTTAAAAACTACTTACCCGATCGACTTCAAATTTTGATCAAAATTTAATGGTTATATGGGAATGATCTGGTAATATTTTGGTAAAAATCCAATATGGCGCAACAAAATGGCAGCCTAATAAAATATGTATTATTATTAAAATAAATTTGTTTAAAAAATCAACTTATTCGACTTTAAGTTTTGCACAAAAATTAAATGTGATATTCAGAGATAAACTGGTACGAGTTCAACATGACGAAACGAAAAGGCGATGTGTCAAAAGTACTATAAAAAGTACCTATTCAATTTATTTTAAATTGTGCTCAAATATCAAGTGTGGCATAGGTAAAAACTTTGGTAGGAATCCAAAATGGTGGAACAAAATGGCGCCCAATAAAAAAGTACGTGTTACTAAATGACTATATGACTATTTACCGTTCTCTATTCCTAATAAAGGGAAATATTCATAACGAGGGAAGTTCCGGGTAAATGATATTTACCGATGTTTTAGATTTATTTGCCTTTAAGGCTTCAATAATTTTTGTTACCTCTATGTTCTTAAGCAACCCCGATTCTATTATCATTAAGGACAAGTCATTTAGTTAGACGTATTGGGGATACTGGAATCTCATTTTCACCTTCGATATCAAGGTTATTGTTATATGTTTTGCTCAATCTCTGGATATCTTGTTTAAGATCTGTGCCACTTAACATACACATATTTCTCTAGTTACAGAAACACACACAAAAACATTTTTAAATATGTGTGTTATATTTTATACTAATTTTGCCGCATGTTGCCGCTGGTCATCTGATTGAGCTGAGCTATAGCATCTGAATAAGTTAAAAAATAACTATTTTTTACTTGCCCGTAATTACAAAACTATTAAACTTTGCTATAAGGTATGCTATACAGAAAAAAACCTAAATATTAAAGGGATTCAAAAATGAATTAAAAAAAAAAGAAGAAATATAGTTCGAAAACACCTTATTTACATGACCTAAAAGCACTTTTAATTTTTTTGATAAAATATTAAAAAAGTAAAAAAATGATGATTTATATAGAAAATAGATTTATAGAACTTTTATTTATTTCTCATTTTATCAGGAACATTTGGCAGCCGAGCCCATGACTTTTTCAATAATTACTTATACCCAGACTTGTCACCACAAACATTTTAGGATATCTCCATCTAGATTCTTTTTAAGTATCTACCAATTTGTCTAAAGCAAAAACAAACAAAATATCTGCTATATAAACGGTAATATGTGTCGTAAAAGGTCACATGTGCCCTTAAGATAATACATCTGTCCGATTTCAATCACTTTGACGGGCTTACTTTTAAGTTCGGTTCCGATTCTTTTAGTCTAAAAATAACAAAAAACAAATAAGCTGGAAACATTATGCCGTTTAAGCCGCTATTTCCGATTTGAAAAATGTGTCTGCACGCTTTCATGTTTACGAAGCAATTAAAAATAATAGAGTGGAGATTGGTCTTTCCAATTGTATGTATAGTATTATAGATGTTGTGATAGAATGGCAAATCTACAAAAAAAATAGAATTTTGCTTAATTATTAAGGTTTGGTTAAGAACTACAGCTCTTATTCGTAACGATTTTTTTGACACACCTTTTTATTCAATAAGATCATTTCCTTAGGCGTTTTTGGCACTTTGAATTTGTTTCAATTCTTCCAGCAGGTAACCTCATTTTATAAAAATGATGTATTTTACTACCGTGTTTTTGTATTTTCTAATTCTGCATTAATTTTTAGTTGCATTTTCATGCCAATTTGATAAAAAAAAGTGAATTGATTTAATTTTGATTTTGTTATCCATTATCATTGGGGGCATATTATGTTGTTAAATATATTTGAATTAAGAAAATAGGATTCTTTTTTTAACCCATTCAGATGTTTTTGAAATTTTGATGCCTTTTCCGATTTTTTCCGATAAAATAAAGCCGATAGCGATGATGCATTGTATCACTGCGTCTTTGCATCTCTTAGCTTTTTCTTACCCTGTTGCTACATCGTTAAAAGTGTGATTTAATATTTTCTATTATTAGTCAGGGGCGTACTTGAGGATTGTTCAGAAGTAAGAAAATGAGATTTTGCTTGACACTATATTTCTTATTGATAAGTTAATCGAAAAAAAAAACGAATTGTTTGATTTTAATCCTTGTAATTAAAAATACACGTATTGGATGAGAATAGTGGTTTGATATAGGTTAGGCTAGGTTAGGTTAAAAGCGAGTGGATCAAACCGACCCTCCACTGCGACTCTGTGGTCTATTGTGGCTCACACCTATGTTTACACTTCCCCGAGCAACTCTAAGTCCTCAATGAGTCTTATTATTGCCTTTGGGGAGGTATTGTTCAAGTCCTCGGGCAGCAGGATATCTCTACCGAAAATAGAGAACCTGATCCTGGCAGCTGCCGGGCATTCACATAGCACATGTCTGGCTGTCTCGTCATCCTCCATACATAGGCGGCACTCGGATTCGTTTTCAAGCCCCATCCTGTGCATGTGATGTCTTAGACCACAATGGCCAGTGTATAGGTCTACTGCTGTTTTGAGCTTAATTCTGTTCATATTTAACAGACTTTCTGTTATCCTATAGGATAAATGCCTTTGCATGGGACAGGCCTGGCAGTCCAAGCCAGTCGAGATTAGCTTTTTCCTCAACCAGGTCCAAAATTGCGTGCTTGGCCGTTTCGTGGGATACTCCTAAAGCGGGTTCAGGTCCCACGAATCTCGTCTCTGCTCCTTTCTTTGCTAGAAGGTCCGCAGACTCATTTCCCTCCAAACCTACATGTCCTGGTATCCATATATGAGCGATTTTATTGTCGCTCCCCAGGCCAGCAAGTGCCTTTTGGCAGTTTCAGATTGTTTTGGATGGTGTGCGTTGGCATCACATCCAATCACTAGCTGTAAAACTCCTAGCGCGATTAGGTCGCGCACTGCTTTTGGAGGCGGTTCTTATGCTTCCCTGTCGCCGGGGAAATAAGCAGAGCAGACGATTAACTTAGTCTTGCTTTCCCTATCCGGCAGTGAAACGTGTATAGCTGCTACGTCTCTTGTGCAGAACTCTGAAAGTAGAAAATAATTTATGTTCTTCTTGATAAGGATACATGCTCTATGTTTTCCCCCCGAGCTGCACTCAATTAACTTATCAAGAGATTTACCTAGACCCATGACTCGGTTCGAAGTAGATGTCTAGGGTTCCTGGATAAAGGCAATGTCGATTTGCTCCTTATTAAATGCATTGGTCTGAACATGTGTAGCTGCCCTGGCATGCTGCAGTTTAGCTTGCAGCAGTTTGCCTTAATTATTTGTCAAACTGATGCAGGCGGTTACCTTTTTCCTTGTGGCTTCTTCCCTTTTGGAGAGCCGCTACTAGGTCCTCCCGAAGCGCCAGGAGGTAGTTTGGGATCGCCAGGATCTTTCCGGTTCTTGGGGGCCTTTGGGTCTTTGACGTTTCCATTGCTCTTTTTTGGGCCTTTCTTCTTAATAGGCTTCCTGCCTGTTTAGCGTCGCTGCTTTGACCTTTTGAGAATCCAGCTACAGATTCCTCGAGAGGCTTTTTGCTGCCTCATTCGGCTGCAGTCTGAATTGCCTTCTTTGGTTCCTGCTGCCCTCTTTCTCTTGGGCGGAATATGACCCGCCCAAAGCCAAAGTATGGTCTGTAGGCCATACTTCGTAGTGTTTCCATGGAAGCGTCATCAATGGCGAAAGTCCAAGTTTGAACAGGACCCGAATCCTCGCGGTGTAGGACAACCTACTCCCGAGTATCCAGGTCATGGTTCATCTTCCTCAGTCCGAGAAGCACATCCTCCACCGACAACATCCTTATATCAGGCGGGTCGTCCGGGAGATATTCCACGCAGACATGAGTCTTAGGAAGGTCTTTCCTCTTCACAAACCTGACCATTGCGCCCTCTGCTAGTTGGATTTGCTTAGCCGCATCTTCCAGCCAGTTCAGGCTATTTTCGTCTGCGCAGGTGTTGCAGCCAGCCAGGCCTTATTGTACAGGCCTGGAATCTTACCTGCGAACCCTCTTCTGGGATCCGCCGAACAGCGCTCAGCACCTCCAGGCGCAGGGCGTTCAGCTGATCCCTGGTAAGGGTGTTACTGGGGTGTTCAGGATGGACCAAGCCGGCTCTGGACCCCACAGCAACAGCCCCATATGTGGGTGCAGATGGGTCCGCCCGAGCACTCTTGTTAGAAGACTCAGAAGTGCTACCATCTTACTTCAGGCGTTTGCTGCAACCTGCAGCACCGGAATCGGTTTTTTCCGACTCTGGCTGCAGGTTTTGTTCGGAGCGTTTCACCTCTGCCTTCGGCGGTTTATCCTCTTCTTGCTGAGGTGTTTGCTTCATTTGCAGCACCTTCTCTAAAGCGGTGTGATATGGTACACCATTGTTTAGGAGGTTGGACAATTCCTTTCGTAAACATCGAGGTAGTCGTTTTCTTTTCAGTTTGAGGCTCCCCTCATCCTGAGCTTTGTTTTCACCTTTAACCTGGGATGGCGATTTTAAGAGTTCCCTCTCCTGATCAGATGAAATTGCATCTGTTGATGGTGAGACATCTCTAGCCATCATTGTTGGTGACGGTGGAACAACTTCCATAGCCTCCACCGAGGAAGGTTCTTGTCCAACCTCAGGTGTTAGCAGGATCAGCTGATCTATTGCCGTGGTTTGTTCTCCAGTTGCCTAAAGATCGAGAGTTTGACCACCCTCGTTTGAGTTTTCTTGGCCCATATTTTTTTCCATACGAGTCCGACGAGTAGCTAGGGAAAGGTTGGTTTACCACGGCAGAGCCCCGCATTACCGTGGCAAGGCAATTTTTCTCAGGGAGGTCGCCCGGTATCCTAGAGGCCCCGTTTACGACACCTGATTTAGGCTCAGATGCCATTCATCCCTTGGCACGGGTGCACACACCTTAGATTAAGCCCTGTGTCCCTCTTAGCTTCGAAGCTCCAGACTTGGCCCCTCATCAGTGAGACCCTATGGTCACCATAAAAATCGCACCCATGAGAAGCCCCAGGAGACTCCTACTAAGCCCCACCACTAAACGACAGAGTGTGGACACCGCGGGGGGGGGGGGGTTAAATAAAACAAATATGTTAAGTGAACATAGATCCCCGAATGCTTCATTTTCAACATGCAATTTTTTTTATACATATAAATATAAATATACATACATATATATATATATATATATATATATATATATATATATATATATATTTAGGTATATTAAAAATGCTTCTAGATACTTTCATATGGGTAAAAGAATAGATCAATACAGTTGCGTAAGCTAGAATGGATCTTTGCTAAGAGTGAGCAGGTAACACACCAAAAGACACTTTTATTAACTTTTTTCGGGCTTTCACCAGAGATCTGCGTAATACAAAGTCAAAATATATTTACAGTGTTTAGGTACTATATTCAATCAAATTAATGTTCATGAAAGTTTATTTAATTTTTTTTTGAGATACTATATTTTAAAATTTACATAACATGTCAGAGATGTGCATTAAACCACCAAATCGTATCAAAAAATCAGAAAAAAGTTTCGTAAAGCTTGGTTAAAACATTTTTAAGAACAAAATATTGATAAATCGAACCTAAAACGTGTATTTTTTTTCTCCGTCGCATATTTTAATTTTAAATCTTATTTCCAGATGATAATTGGTTACTTTTTGTCGACAACTTACTACAAAGAAGTACATAGGGCCAATCAAAACCTTATTTTCAATAAGTATTAATAAAGAAAACGTATTATCGCTAGCCTTTTTGGTCATCAAACTGTAATAAGGATGTGATTATAAAGCAAAAAGATACAAAGGTGCAGTTAAAAAATGTATCATTTAGATCAAATTAGCTTAGGTTAAGTCCTAGCTAAAATAAAAGAAATCGGTAGATTTGCTTTACCCGAAACGACCCTCGTGATTTTTTTCATTTGTTAGGAATAGTGAAGTGTGACCCAATTTAGTTCAGTACATCGTCACAGTATATATGTGTTACATATACTGTCTTTTCAAACATTTATATTGGGAGCTATTTTACCAGTTTCTTTCTACCTATGTCACACTTAAACTTTGGGCATACTTATAATTCAAAAAGTAGTTTTTACATTGACACATACTGCTACTTTGTTACGTCATGTTGAATTCATACCAGTTTATTTTACTTCCACATTTAATTTTTCTGCAAAATTTAAAGAAAGTTGAACAAGACTTTTTTACTTTAAAACATTTATTTGACCGTCATTTTGTTTCGCCATCTTAAACTGGTACCACAAATTTACTACTTTATTTCTATATCACACTTAATTCTTGCACAAAAATTGAAATTAATTTAATAAGTAGTATTTTCATACTGTTTTTTAAAATATTTTATTGGGCCGCTGTTTTGGTTTGCTATCTTGGATTCATATCAAAAGCTTACCAGTTTGTTCCTATGTAACACTTGATTTTTGTGCAAAATTTGAAGTAAATTGGATAACTAGTTTTTTTAGTAATAATTTTTTTAATATTGGATTTTTACCAAAATATTACCAGGCCTGTTAAGTAGTTTTTAAGCTTTGCCGCGAAATGACAGACAGACGGACAGACGGATCGACGAAATTGATAAAACATATTTTTTGGCATCTAGTGGCGCTAAAACGTAAAGATATGTAAAACCTGAGAGGATGATTTTTTCACGATTACAAACATTTTATTTGGCCGCCATTTTAAATTAGTAACACAGTTTTACTATACCATAATTAGATGTGGCACATAATTTGAAATCAATCCATAAAGTAGTTCTTTGAGGCTGAATTTTTAAATATTTTATTAAGCCGCCATTTTGTTTCGGCATGTTAGATTTGTATCAAAATTTTACCAGTTGATTCCAATATAATACTTGATGTTTAGGCAAAATTTGAGATAAATTGGATAAGCAATTTTTTAATAATATTTTCTTTAACATTTCACTAGGCCGCCATTTTGTTTCGACATATTTGATTTTTACCAAAATATTACCAGATCATCCACATATGACCCTTAATTTTTTATCAAAATTTGGAATCATCGGGTAAGTAGTTTTTAAGCATGCCTGACAGACAAACACAGGCCGATGGAAGACGAAATTGATAAAATATATTTTTTGGCATCTAGGGACGTGTAAAACCTGAGAGGGTTATTTTTTTCATTTTATTTGGCCGCCATTTTGTTCGGCCATCTTAAATTAGTACTACAATTTTACTAGTTGACTGCTATACAGCAGTTATTTATGGCACACAATTTGAAATCAATCCATTAAGCCGTTTTTTCAGGTTGAATTTTTTAATATTTTATTAAGCCGCCATTTTGTTCCGCCACTTGGATTCGTACTATTATTTATATTTTTTTTTGACGCACAGTAAAGATCTCAAAAAATTTCGGAGGTTGATTTTTTCACGATTACAAAACTTTAAGAGGGAAGTAAAAAAAAATAAAATTCCAAAAACCTGGAATCTTATTCTTCAGAAAAAAATCGTGGGTGGTTAGGCTATAATGTTTAGTCAATCTTAAAAAAAAGGTAAAAATTAATTTTTTTATATTTAAACACGTTTTGAGAAAACCACTATATAATAATGCATAAAATTTTTTTCCATTAAATACGAAAAGTATTTTTGTCAAATTGTTGTAAGGGTGCAGTTCTAAAGCAAATCATACTCTGAAGATGTAAATACACGTTAGTGAAATGAATCATTTCGATAAATTCAGAATCTACTGGAAGAAAAAAAAACACTTAAAATTTCAGAAATGTTTGGGGGACTGATTTAAGTGATTTTTACGTTTTGCCAAGAAAAAAAAGTTCTTAGTCAATTTGACCAATAAGCAAAATCTTATTTTCTTACATTTAAACATCCTGTGTATGTTTTTGACTAATAATGTTTATTAAGCAATAAATCACATTAATTATCAATAGCTTTTTTATATGAAATTATTGTAAAAGTGTATATAGCTACACAATAATGCAGACTTAGAAGATACAAAAACGACTAAGGGTATGAGCGTAGTGATAATTAATCATTGGTTGGTTGGGCTGGTAGTTCTTAAGTAATCTTGAGCTGTAGTTCTTAAGCAGTCTTCGATCATTATGCAAGGCCACCTAGTAACACCTTGTATAATTTACAGCTAATAAAATGCTGTACAGCCCAGAAATCAAAATTGTACAAGAAGAGTAACTCTTTTGAGCAACACTAGCGGATCTAAATAGGGCTTTCTTTGACTGAGAAATGTGGGTTCAAACTAAGTAAATTATTTTAGCTTGGCGGATCAATTGTCGAGCACTTTACTTAGCAAGTTAGGGAAATATGATTCACTTTTATTTTTTTAAGTGTTTAAGACAGAAAACAAATTTGCAAAGTTGGTCTAAAAGACGTTTGTTTATTAATAAACCATATTTTACAGACTTATATAGGATGGGCCAAAAAGTTTTTTTCAGAAACACTACTCATATTATATTACTATATATATAGATATATTACGTCTCTAAAATTTACAAATAATTCTAAGAGTATATGTACAAATAAATAAATAGCTACTAGGGAGTCACCCCTCTAGATTTTTAACTATTTAAGGTAGTAAAAAAAGGATGTTTAATAAAGAAGTTTTTATAGACTTTAAAAATAGAGGTCCTACAATATGTACTTGATTAATAATTATTAAATTATTACCCACCAATGCTCTGTATTTTTTGTTCTTATCCTAAACAGTTTAGTTAGAGAGTCTCGTTTTGCAACTATAGTCGTCTATAAACGTAGCAATTTTTAAAACAGTTCATTTAGGTATATATTTGTTAATTAAGTCAATTCTGAAATATATTTATGTCATAAAAAAGGAAAAAAATTAATCGGCAAGCCTTTCGCTTTTAGGATACAGGGTTCTATAATAATCGATTTGCTATATTGTATATTTCTTGCCCTCTAAAAATGTATTAGTTTGTAGTCATTAAAATTTTTGAATTCTGTTTGTAAGCTTGAAATCCCCGATGATCTAAGAAAGTGCTAAAGTAATCGACAATATCAAATAAAGCCCCACATAACTAATTGCCCAGATTTGCACATTTTATTACTGCTTGTCATACTTTTATCATTTACTTGAGAATAGATCTTTTATGGTGTGCCTTTTAACAATGATGCAAACCCATATAAATTGGTATTTTATTGTGTCTATAACCGAATATTTAACCCGTACTTGGTAGCACAATACAGTAGTTCCAGTAAGAAAAACGGCAGATGCAGGGTCGGATCCGTCATTAAAAAAGAAAGTCTTGACATTTTGAAACACTTTTTTTCATTTGTTTTACTGACATAACAGCTTAAAATAATAAAGTTTACTTAATTTCTTTATTGTCTAGTTCTATTGAAAACCGATAGAAACTTATATAATTAAAAAAAAACTCGTTTTGAATTATTTCAAAAAAGGGTTAAAAAAGTTTTGTAATATTTTAAAGAGCTTTATTTAAAATTTCAAATGGTTGATACCTAAATAATTTTTCTCCCATTTAAGTTTTATATAATTTCTAGGAATTGTTTTATATATCATTTTATTACTAACAGTAATATTTTATATACAATTGACTAACTAATATCTCAGAAAAAAATAATTATAATTCATTCTAGCATATGCCAAGACTCTTTTTTACTAGTTCAAATTGATACAGTGTTTTAGTTTTAAATTTTCTTATGTTGTTTCCCTTTAAACTATTTTAATAGGGGTGGTTGTAGCATATTGTGTATATAAAACATTTTTAAATTAGAGGTGCCGACAATTTTTTTATTTGTTCTATGAGCTTGTCTATAAGACAATATAGTATATTCTTTCTTAATAAAATTAATGTCTTAAAATTAAATTAAATTACTAATAAAATATAGTTAATAGCACAACATATTTTATACACCAATTTGGTTCATTAGAGCGTTTAAGTGAAATGGCTTATTGTTATAAGATCTAAAACACCCAGAAATATATAAACTGTAGGACACGAGATTGTACACGTTTTAAATGTGTTAAAATATGTAAAGGATGTATCAAAAAAATTGTATCGATGATACAAACAGAAAGCTGGATGGAGATAAAAAAATTAATTGCACTTTCCAGTCCTAACTTTTTGAGATTATTTTAAATCTAAAAAAATCCTGCGAAAAATATGTTTTAATATATTTTTATTAGTACAGGCCAACATAAATTGGGATAATTTTCATATTATAAGTAGTTCAATTAAAAGTTCGATCCATTCAATTATTAGTGTTTTTTCAAAGTCAGTTAACTTTTTGAAAACCAATTTTTCGGATACGGATTTCAAATTTCAAACGACCGCTTTTTTTGTACTATTCGGCAAAAACGATTTTTCAAAAAGTTTTATATTCTATTATACCGGATTATCAATAAAATCATTCAAAAAGTTTGAATGGTCATAATTTTGACAAAGATAAATTTTACGTATTTCAATATGGTGCGTTATCTAAGAAATCTCAATATCTCTAGAAGTATTTCTTGATTTTTGAGTAACACAAACAATTATACAAGCTTCATAACAATAATTTGTCTTATTTTACAATTGTGCTTAATTACCTACGGTATTTTTTGTAGAGCAATATAACGTGAAAATTTTTATTTTAACAAATTAGCTTCGATCATGGAAAATCTTTTCGAAATCTAAAAGATCTGACATACTGAAAATTCTTGTGATAAACAAATGTTATTATTACAAGCGAATAAGAAGCGCGCACTTAAAAAACTAACAGAAACCTTAGGAGATATTATCTTTGTAAGGTATTATACTGATATGCGCGGAATTTGTTTTTGTCGAAATAGTAAACATTCAAACCTTTTTGAACTTTTTACAGACTTTATTTATCACCTCCTATAATTTAGATGTAAATAATTTTTTGAAAAATATTTTTTTTTTGCCGGGTAATGTAGAAAAGGCGGGCTTTCGAAATTCAAAACCGGCATTACAAAAATTTTTAAAAATGTTGAATCAATTTGAAGAAAGAAAAAAAATTGACAGGATCGATATTTTTAAAAAGTTGGTTATTTGCCGTATAATTGAGAAAAGACAGGCTTCTGAAATTAGAAATCCGCATTCGAAATTATTGATTTTTGAAAAAATTCAATCAATTTGAACAAGAGATATAATATTGAAAGGGTCGATGTTCCTATTTAGCAGCTTATATAGGTAGCAGATCCTTCGGATAACACACAAATTGGTTTAATCTTCTTGGAGTCAATAAAGCTTTCCAAAATTAAAAAATAATTAAGCAAAAGACATTTTAGGTAATACTCTTTTTTTTAAACTAGCTTATATAATAAAACATGAATATCTGACTCCTAAAATAAAGTAAGTTTTTGATACTAGGATAACATTTTATATACTTTTAATTTTATTTAAACATCCATGGCCAACGAGAAACAAAACTTTTGGGCCCTTATATTGATAATACATTAAGCTGGGTCTGTCAGATAACGGAATTTTGCAAAAATCTGACATGTATGTTTTGTATTGTATCGCCTTAAAGATATTGTTAACGTAAACATTAGATTGTCCTATTATTTTGCGCATTTTGTATCACCCTTAAAGTATGGAATTTGGAGTCAGCTTCTTACCTAGAAAGAATTCTTGTATTACAAAAAAGGACATTACGAGATATTGCTGATGTCAGACCAAGACATTTAAGTAGAGGTCTTAAAACATGAATATTTGAAACATAAAATAAAGTAAGTTTTTTGATACTACGTTAACATTTGATATACTTTTGATTTTATTTAAAATATTTACCAAGAAACAATTTATTTTCTTATGATAGTTAACTACCTAATTTAAAACCTCTCCCTACCAATTGGTTATTAATATAAGAATTGTTATTGGTATAAAAAATAGTTCTTAACGTACTTTTGAGACGTCCTTATATTGGGGGTTACTGTTATATGTTTAAAGAAATTAAAAGCTCATAAAGGAGAACTAAACTAAGTTCGGCTCTGTATCGGTCTGGTCGCGTCGAGTAAATCTTCAATTCCAAATAGACTCATAAATTACGAAAATTAGCAAAATGGTCAAATTTTTTGCTTAAATTCAGTAAAGATTTTGGGCAACTTCTAATTTATGTTCCATAGTTTGACTTAATGCAATATGTCTACCTGCTAAAAATTTAGTGTTTCTACTTTAAATTTTACTTATAATGGGTGATGTTTGTCGCACTAAAAGCTGAATACATAACTATTTCTTGAAACTTAAAGCCCCTATATCATTAAAATAGAAATCTGTTCATATCTTATAACTTAAAATAGTTTTGTATTTTAAAAATGTAGTTTAAGTTTAATTGTACATTTTATTTCATCAATTGTTTTCACAAGAATGTTTAGAAATTACTCAATAATACTTATTATTATTATTAACTTAAAAAATACAAAAACTTGTATATTAAGAAAGTGTCATTATATAAAAAGTAACCGAAAAAAGATAAAAATATTATGGTGGGTTAACAACGTTTTCGAAAACTTCAAAATACGATATTGTGCTGTTAGTTGACAGCCCAAAGTTGATCTTTTCCAGTGACTACTTCAAAACAGACACAATTGCACACATCAGGTCTTCCTTCAAACAAAAATAAGATTTGAATAATGTAAAATAAACATATATTTTAGTGTTACATTATTAAGAAAAATGGCAATATGTCAAAATCAAAGTGATATATTGCCATAAGTGCAAGAAACTAATTTTCATTTTATGACAACAAGCAAATCATTAGAAAAATATTAGACTTACTTGCATTGTAGTTTTTCTAATGACCTGTTTTTTTGTTACTAATTAACTTCTGTACTTTTGGAATAGGTACCTACAACCTTAACAATATAAAAAAAAATAAAATAAATTATTAAATGACCAATTTAAGAATTAGTAGGTAGGAGTTAATTGTTTAAGAAGAATTTGTTTTGCAAATTTAATAACTATTGAGATTTCACTATCTTTAAACAAGACATCAGTTTGTATCTTTAATAAATTATTTGAAATTGGACAGATATTCTTTATTACCTTATGTCACAAAAATCCCAGACTATACCTCTACGATACTCCGCGCGGCATCAAGATCTTAGGGGTATCTATTTTTCGAATTCCACATGCGATGAAGACACAAAATGTGTGATAGAATTGGTTTTACGACAACCTAAAAAAGACTTAACCTGGGCTAACTAAAAAGGCACTGTCAATTATAAAATACGATTACATACAATTATGTGTAAGGAAATTCACGAAAGCAAAGTTACTGCTGATATCCCGTCAACTGGATGCTTGAGCGCGCAATTTCCTATATCGATATGTGGTATGTTTTATTACCCCGCCCACAGTATATATCTAACTGGTCTACCTGTGTTGTGTCGAATCGTCCGATAAAAGAGTGAATGAGAAAAAAATAACGTAATAAAATAAATCATAAGTAAATCACGATCTCAGTTATAAATCTTCTCAATATCATAGACGATATATACTTTGCTAAAAAATTAAGAAACCCCAAACAGTTAGGCATTAGTCTACAAAAAATAGGATACTCTAATATTAACTGTGAGAAAAAAATTAAGTAGGCATGTTCATTTTCAAGGTTCAGAATTGATCCATCCCAACTCGGTCAAATAATACAAATTTAGAGGGAAGTTTTTACTTTTTCTTCCAACTGCTAAACCCTTTTTCAGGTAGAAATTATGAACTGTGGCATATCATATTATTTTTTGCAAGCCTATTTTAGGTAAAATATGGGTAAGACCTTTTGTCAAATGACTTGGTTCTTTGAAAAGAACATGCAAAAAATATAACAATATTAGCCTTTTTTGAAATTGAAAGAACTCCGAAAAATCGGTATTTTTAAGTAAACCGAAAGGATTAACATTTTTTTCGATTCTTATTGTGTTTAGGGTTTATTTGCTTTAGAAAAAAGTTTGGATTCCATATTAAATAAATCTTTTTTGTAGTCTGAGTGTCTCGGAACCTGAGAGACTTCATTTACCTGGTGCATGCACATTTTTGTGGCACCTGCTTAATGCAAGTTCAATACAGTAGGAATTGTTTATTATTGATTCTTAACATTCTTATGAATAATTTTTCACAACATGAAACATGGTTTTTAAAGAAAAGAGAAACAAAATTTAAAATTGATTCAAGAGACATTTCTTAAAAATAAAATAAATTCAATGAGCTTTTTATTTTATAAGCTAATTGTGTGAAACGTTAGGTTAACATACTATTTACATATCTATCACAATATTAGTTCGAGCCAATGACCGTCATTGGTTCAAGCCTTTATTATGCCTTTATGTTAAATTCCAAATTGTTTAATCGAAACATAGATAAAGTAACATAACAATTATCGCAGTAGAAGTATTTTATTAGTTGTTATTTATAATCAACAGCAAAAGTTATGTTACGAGGGGGATCGTACCATAACTTTATAACCAGTATCATAATGGTTATGATACAGGTGGGTTTGAATGTGTACAAGTTCTAACGAATTGCTTATCAGTGGTACGATAGCGTAATTGGTTAGAGCGATGGACTAGTGATCCAGAGATGCGGGTTCGATCCCCGCTCATACCATAACTTGTTGATTATAAATATTTCTAGAAATTATCGCAGTGTTATTAGCTAGCATTAATGAAATAATAATAATAATTACTTGTAAGCTTTAAGTACCTCTTGATTTTTTTTGGTGTTATATCTAAACTTACCCACATGACCAAAATTATTGCATATAATTTATTGTTGCCATAAGAACCCAAGCAAATTTAGGCTGTTCTAATATCACACATCGTTTTTATTGGACACGGAAATGATTAAATGTTCATGAAAGATCTAGCTAACACTATATTTCAGGTAAAATTTGCTGTGCTTCAAATTAAGACAATCGAACAGTTTTGATACATTCGGTATAATTCAAAAATGAACTCAGAATTATCTCTAAATATATTATATTATTTGGTATGATAATTGCGCCCCTTCATTTTATGAAAAAATGCATTGCACTTTATAAATTGAAGGGATGATGACAGTTAATTTTACTTTAAATTCAGTGTTAGTTTGATCTTTCATCAACAGTTTATTTTTTAATAATTTCCTAACCTTGTTCAATGAAAAATATATGTGGTTAGAGCAGCCCGCATTTGAATGAGCTTTTATGGGAACAACAAATGATATACAATAATTTTGGTCGTGAGTGTTTTGCCAAGATGAGGTGAAAAAATACTTATGTAGGTACCTATTGATATATTGAAAACTTATTCTTTATATATCATACATGATTGGGAGTTGTTTATTAATTTTTACTATGCGATTTGCCATTTGGCACTTCCTCTGAAATGTTCTTCCCTAAATTCCTTTGCCGTTTTATATTTATTCTTAACTCCATATATATTAATCTTCCTGAATAAATCGTTCAGGCTTCAGAAGTAAGGCCAGGTCGTTTTTTTACGTCTGCTAACTGATGCAGATTGCACTCCTATGTTTGACGAATATTGCGTTTTCCTAATATTACAAAAAAAATGTGCCAATTGGCAAGGAGTTCTTATTTTATTTAGAATAGCGTTAGATTTTATAATTGAATTCGGTAAATCCACAGAGCTATTTTCTGAGGCCATTTGAGTGAGTCCTTTAAAATTTACATTAAGTTCTTCTACAGTCGAGTGGTATTAGACCTGTCTGAGTCGTTTTACCTTTCCGTTACTGAAATTTGAGAAACGTTACATTTGGTCTTTTCTATTTTATTAGCGCTAACTTCGTCGTTAACATTTTTAAAAAATGTCTTTGTATTCAATTTTTAACAAAATAATACCGCCAAATAAATGAAAAATGGAATCCATTTGCGAATTAAACCTCTTTCAGGAACTTTATTTTCTCAACTAAGAAATTGTCTGTAAAGCATAGGCAATGTTTACTATGATTCGGATGTATGGCGATTTAAGTAGTAGGTCAGTTCTAGTAAATATTGGCAATCTAAAACGCTCTTAAAATTAAGACCAATGTTTACTGCGGTTCCGAGCACTGTTGTTCTAGATAATAGTCTCTCCATAGATAGCTACAATGAAATATTTCGGTAGAGCTAATTTACTAATGCGACCATATACGAACCAAAAATACACCGTATGCCTGGATTTAGGTAACATAAGAAAAACTTTTTTTGTTATCGACTTTAGCAAAAAAAGTTAATTTACCTTAAAAGTTTTGCTAATTAAAAATATAAGTTTAGCCACAAAAAATCCCTTATAATATACAAGGTGCAGACAAAAAGTATGTGAACGCTAGTGTGTAAAACAAAATAAAAATGGGTAATCAAAATTTCTGACTAACATAATTAGAGAGCCTAAAAATATGAGAAAAAAATTATTTACAGTTTTTCTGTATGAAGTATTACATAATTTAATGGCCAGTGAGTCGAAAATTTCAATTTACGATTTTATTTTCAATATTTATCTATACTTTTTTTTAAAACTAAACAAGAAACTTCAAGTAACTTTTTGACTTGTATTTGCAGGCTATTTAATTTAGCAGTTTTAGAAGTTTGAATCTACTTTTTTGTTTTGCAAACTTCGAAACAAAGTACCACGTATAGAGGATAGCTTTTTTTCGAAATTAATCTTATTTTTAAAAAAGTAAGTAACTTTTTACGAAGAATTATGTTACCTAAATCGATGCACACGCACATGCTATGTATCACATACATCTAAATAAAATTAAGTAATGTTAAGTGCCGGGTAATAGAAACAAACTAATCTTACAGAGAGAACAAGAAAATTGCCAACGGATCAAAAAGTGGTAAGATAAAGAGAAGAGAGTAAAATAAAGAAAAACATAGAGAGGCAACCGTGAGTTAATACACAATTATTAGAAACTAGCTTTATTTAAAAAAAGACGATATTATAGGCGATATAATACGTAAAGGTCTAGAAATAGACATGCAGAACCATTAGTCCGAATCTACCAGAGCAGAATGGGAGAATTAACCAGAAGCAGCTTAGATTTAGAGCAAAGGCTACATAAGGTTGTCCGCACGGAGATGCTATGAAACTTAATCCCTTACAACTTCTTGTACTATCAATTTCATCTTTAAAGGATTCTCCAGCAATGGATCTTTTTTACCCGAAATGAAACGGTTTGTAACTCACTACTTGGAAGAGAAACTAAAAAAGGTATGCACCTCATATGCGCTATACCGAGAACCATAGAAAAGACCTGGGGAATGAAATTTACACTGCTGTTATAAGACCAATTGCACAGATTACACCTACCAGAAGAGAATTATTGATATTCGCCACATACTGCAACAAACTATCATGAGCCAGGTGGTGGATTTTGACACCTACCAGATGAGAAAGTTTTAATATTGGCTGTATACCCAGTAAAAAAATGTATCGACGATTGATGCATGCCAACTGGAAAAACGACAAAAATTAATCCGGCGCTCTAACGAGAAGATTCTCATCTAGTAGGTATACGCTGTGGTTCTGATCTGCTAGATAGATTTATTATTATGCTGATTAATGTTCCTTACATTCCCTCTACAATTCTGTATAGACCTATCTGGAAATTATGGGCTAATTATTGATATCAGATACAGGTATGATCATTTTTAATTTAAGGATGGAAACTAGAGGGAACTGAATATATTTTTTGGAAACAATAATTAAATTTGAGTTCTAATAACAGTAGTATTAATATTTGCGTTTGCCATGGTACCAGATATAGTGACTTTGAACTTTATATTTCTCAAAGAATTTCGCAAAACTCAAAATTTCCTTCTTGAGAATTATTCACAAAAATGTTTGATCACTAAGAATTATGATGATTATTTTTACCCAGCTATGACGGGAATGTAACTTCTTCTAGGTGAACCAAAGATTCTATTACAAATAATGATAGTAATATATATAATAATTATAAATCATTATAAATTAACATAATAAAATAATACCTATGACATAAACCTAGTTGTACGACTTTTAATGATAAAGTATCCAAAAAAGAGAACATAAAATAATATAGTGTTCTAGTTCTCCTCCGTATGCAAATAAGAGATGTCAAATCTAAATTTTAGACCTGTGGATATTATTTGGGGTATTAGTGTTATGGATATGTAAAAAACCATACAAGATTTGAGCCATAGCCTGACTGTTTTCCTTGATGATATACCTATTTCACATAAATGGAAGATATTGTATATGCCATTAATTTTTTAAAGCGAATTCAGTAACTTCAAAATTACCTGAAAAAATTATCGCCTTAAAAGACTGGGGTGCGATTTTGCACTTATCATTTCGTTAGTTAACGAAAATTTTCTCCGTTCGGAGAGCTGTTCGGCATGACAATCGGATTTTCCGATCCTGGTTCGTTAAACAACAACCTACTACTAAAGCCGCCATTTTCCGAATCTGTCAGTTCTTGAGTTTTTGATAATATCTAAATTTACTGCCTTGGAGTTTCATTTCGTAAGATAAAAAGTAGTTTTGATTACTTGAAAGCTAAGCCATGATATATTAGCATATGCATCATACCATAAATATTCAACAGATGCCAAAATATTCAAGAAAATCATGAAAACATGGAACCTCTAAATAGGCAGCGAAGATCAGAAACTCGTAAATCCTTCAAATTAAACAAGGTAAGCTAATCTGTTTAAAAAATATTATCTATGTCATATTATTACGAAGCCTGTATATTTTAATTATTAATGAATCATTATTTTTAATTCAGTGAATTCTTCTTTCTTGATAATTTTGTTAGAAGTACGGGAAAACATAAAATGCCATCCTCAAAATGTACTTCTTTTGAAGAAATATTTAACAAAGTTGTGAATATTCTGTTTAAATATTAATTACATTATTTGCTATATGGTGCAAAATTCTATATTACGTATTTTATTTTTAAAAGAAAAGGGACCTATGTTAATATGTATTCCATCTATTTTAATCCAGAACCGCGGCTGTTATGCAACCACATAAACATCATACATTTATCCGCCTTTGAAATGGGGCGCGCCTTCCACAGAAAAATAATATAATAATATAGGCGAAATGCGTTCCTCGGGAGAACAAAGCGTTTTAAACTTAGAGTAAGAATAAAAATCTTACTCTAGGTTGTAATTGCCCGTTGTTACTGGGGAATGGCCCTCCCTATTTTAAGAATAGGCAGTATTTTATTTATTTTGGTCTCTCGTAACCGAATCTAACTCTTTTAGTTCACAGATACACACAGTAAACAAGTCGAACAGCTGATGGATCACTTGCGGAAACATAACAGTGGTTTAATAATGGTGTATTTAAGTATTGCAAAATTGAACATAAATACCAGTAACTAGGAACCAATTTAAGAATAATATTTTCTATTGATGGAAAGACTAAAGAAGCAATAAGGGCAGTTGAATCTAGATTATCATAATACTGTTACAGATAGGCATGAATTTGTATATTTTTAAGCAAATAGAATGTACTTGCTAAAATTATATTTTATTGTCTCATATACACCTCATTATGTTTTATATGTTTGTCTAATTTCTTACAGTGTGATACAAATATGTTTGAAGTGTTTGTTTTTCCTTGGGTTTTGCTAATTGCAATTTTTAATGTGTATTTTTAAATTAATCTTTTGTTCAAATCTATGAATCGCTTTTGAAGTTTCACATCACAATAAAAATATTCTATTTAAAAAAATAACTATTATATGACTTAATAAGTTCATTATGTTTAATGGAATTTATTTGTTTATTCCTATGTAAAATTGTACAGGGTGCCTGATTATATTTTAAATGGTACGTACCCTAGAGGCCTTATGCTATGAGTTATCAGAAAACTTTAAATACAAATGTTTTTGGGTTTGAACAAAACCATCATTCATTAATCATTCTTGCCGATTATAAATATACTAGGTTTAAACTTTATCTCTAAAGATAATAGAGAAATTTTAGAAAAACCCAGCGATGAGAGGCAATGTGTAAGAGAGAGATAGAGAAAGCTCCCAATATAGAGTCAGTTGGAATACATTGCTTCTTATGATAGGGTTTTTCTTAAATTTCTTGATTATCTTTAGAGATAAAGGTCTTAAACCTAGTCCATTATTAATAATCAGCAAGAAGAGACCATTTGAGGTGTATCTATTATACAGGGTGTGCCTTTTAAAATAACGCAGTCGATGCCCATTTGCTGAATTTCCGATTATCTTTTGTTTGTTTTTCTTGTAAATTGACCAAACCTAAACACTTTTATATTTAAAGTTTTTTGATAACTCATAATAAAGTCTCTAGGGTACTGTTTAAAATATAACCAAACATCCTGTACATAAAATCTGTATAAAATATCAGGTGTGTTAAAAATTAAAAAAAAAACTACATATATATACATAAAGGAACAAAAGTGAACCAAACTTAATTTTAGAGAAAAAATTATACACCATATACATTATACCTATATCATGAAGAAACCTTATTTTTTGTAAGTTAAGTTAACTGTGTTTACAATTTTTGACCAGAAGAGGTTATTTCAAATCCATTATTATGTAATTCTGGGATACTTGTTAGGTACTGGAAGAAACTAGGTTGCTAAAAGTACATTTTGTAAGGATATATTAAATATTTATACAGGATGTCCCAAAAATGTTGTATAAGGTGCAGCTGCTGTTTTTGTATTATGGACTATTTTGTTTTATTAAAGAACAAAACGTCTGGTTTATATGCAATTTGGTAAACTGAGGTTTAATACCTTAAAAAAGACTATACATGAATTTGTAATTCGTTTTGTTTAAAATTTTATTTTCTAAACTTCAATTTACTTGAAACATCTGTATGTTGCCTTTTTTAATCATATCAAATAAAGTATAACTTACTTAATTCTATGAAAATTAAGATTATTCACAGTGAAAACTGTATTTTGTAACAAGAAACATTTTTTTCTCGATTTTTTCTTCAGAATAACTTTATTTTATAAATTCAATTCTGTCTCTATTTTGTAAGATTTGGAGGTGATCATGGTATCTATTATTGTTCAGAAAGTCAAGAACTACAACATATATAAAATGTAGGGAATTTCCCTCAAGCTAGTTTTATAAGATTTATGTGTAGTCCTAGTAGCTACCTCGCAATTCACCCTTTCTTATAGGCTTTGTTCAGTATAATTTTTAGAATACCTAGTGGCATTGTGGATTGTGACGTATAAATGACGAACTTAAAGATGGAAATTTTTGGACAATATTCAGATCTCAATTTTTGTTCAACAAAAATTAACATATTTAGTTACGGTTTTCGACACTGTCTAGCAGGCGCGTAACTAAGGGGGGCATAGGGGAGGCGATGTCTTTTTTTTTGGGATATTGCATGGGCGCCCGCAGAACCATAACTGATGAAAAAAAAACCAAAAAAGGTCATGCATAGTCCATTTGGTATATAAATGTAATTTATATATGTAATATACAATATTTACATTTTCCAGGGGAGGCAAGCGTCCCTCTCCCCCCTTCCCCTCATTCAGTAACAGGAGTCTAGGGATGCCCCTGCGGTCTAGCACTAAGTTTATAGCCTAGAGGATGTTAATGCAGAGGTCTTCAATAAGTTGTTTTACAGAGTGTTTTGTAAAACACTTGTAAAAAAAAGTTTTCATTGTTTTTTTTTAATTCTTTAGTTTTTTTTTGTACAGGGTGTTTTCAACGAAATTGTAAACTTTTTTTTAAACATGTTTTTTTTCCTCAACTTTTGTATCCCTTATACTATTATTTCTTACCTCAGTTATGAATAAAGGTAATGTCTCTAAATTTATAAATGCGACTGTTGTACAGGGCTTTCATTTATATTTTGACACCTAGTTACATCTTTAATTATAGAAAATTAAAAAAAAAACTTTAATTTCAAAATTTGTAGGATTATTCCTGTATTATGGTCTAAGAATATCAAATATTTCTAAAAATTATTGAAAAGTAGAAAAAACTACAAAACATGAATTTTTTAAACGTGACACCTTGAATATTATTATCTAATTAAATTAGTCTTTTCATACCAATTACAAATATATGAGTTCAGAGAGAGAAAGAGGACTAATATCTTTGCCTATTATGAAATGGCTTTTATCAATTTTTTGGATAATCTTTAAAGATAAAGGTACCAAACCTGATATAATTGCTAACTTCAGATTCATTTAATGTTGCATTAAATGGGACCAGCTAAAAAAAATATAGGTTATGTAATTTCTTCTATTCAGTAATATTTTGTATTCTTAGAAGTATCTAGATGTCAAAATATAAATAAAAACATTATACTTATAAAAAACTGTTTTGCATATTTTTTACTTTGAACTAACTTCAAACTCATCATTAGAATTCATTAATATCTATGTAAATTTAAATAATTACAGACCTTTTTACCATTATTTAATAAGTTTCATTAATTTTTAAACTCTCAAATGACCTTTTGATCTGATGGATCATGACAGTTGGTTTAAAGTAAAAAGTTCACAATAGAATGGGGTTAGAAACAATTGTTTGATGCATACAGGAGCTGAGAAAAACAACACATCCAGAAAAATTTACATTTTGGTGAAAACACCCTTTATATAAAAAAAGTTTTTTGGTATTCGGGTGTGAATTATCCTGGGTAGAAAAGAACAATATAATATTTCGTTTTGTAATAGTCATTGTGTGTATATAAACATTTTGTGAAAATGACAAGGGCTTAGATAATACTCTGTGTAACAGATTTCTTGTGGCCTTTTGCATTTTCGAAGCGATAAATCCAACATATAGTGCTAGGCATTATCGAAAACCACAACTCAATATATAAATTCTGGTTGAAAATTAGTAAACTTGAATTTTGTCCACAAATTTGGACATCAGTACCTAAAATTAATTAATGTAGGGGTTATGGTTATATTGAAGAAAAAAAAATTGGGTTGAGGTACTTTACATGCTGTTGGTTACAAACACAAGTTTAAAAAGCCATATTTATATGGATATTCTTTATATTTTCTTAAGGGGAATATGCTTCTTAAGTATTGCTTTTAATTTTTAACGAAAATTGGAAATATACCTATTTTATCAATAACGAAGTTTTTTTAATAATAGCATATTTACAGCTGATTTTTCGAAAAGTAATTTTTTTACAATATTTTTTCTTCTTTTTAGGTATTTCAAGTCACAGTGTGAGTCCCTTGGACCCTTTGTAAAAGAAAATGGTGTGTACTTACATATCACCAGAAATCAGCAGCAATGGAAACTAATTTCAGCTTGTAACAACTTGAACAATAAAAACATGTCCAATTGTAATATTTTTTTATTTAGTGACAAATATAGAATTGATTTTCACTATAAAATATTGCAACACTTTAAAAAAAAAATTAAAGGAGTTCCAGTCAATTTCATAATAATCAAAATGGAAAATTATTTAATTTATATCTTAAAGATTTATGACTATACTTAAATCTAAAAAAACAATTATATTTAGGAGTTTTATAAATACAGATTTACAGGGATATAGAAAGTTAGAGATTGATACCATTATGAAATTAGTTATGGGTGGTATTATATATGAATCTTTAAACAAATTTCCAAAAGTTAAGGTATGAACGTAGAAATATTTATTTTTCAGTTCCAACTGTTTCTTTTGGTAGTTATGTAAACTCTCCAAACGTCAATTTTTAGTTTTTAGACGATAAAATTACTCTACTAGGTATAGGATCAACTGTGCAGTAATTTTATTATTTGTAATGCAATGAAAAAAATGCAAAGTAAATTTTCTTCTTCCCAATCATATGGTAATTATCAGTATCTTTGAAATATATAGATAGTGACAAAATATCTATTTTTATTAATTGAATACCCTGTCTATTTTTTACACCTATGAAAAGCTAAAAAATATCTTTCCAAAACACTTCATGCCAAATTTTCTGATATACCCACCTATGATATTTAAAAAACTAAAATTAATAACTTCCTGCAAATGGCCATATTATTTTTGAATATATAAATTTCGTCACAGTTACAAATAGAGTATTTCTTAAAAGGGCTTCTTTATACAGAGCATTCCATGTAAAAAATTACACTGTGTGTAATATTTTTTAGTACGAGAAATAATAAAAATATTAGAGAGGGACTACTTTAGATGGCAATCAATTTCCCTCGTACAGATTGTCTGCATATTCAAATAATTTATTAGGCCGTCATTTACTTTTGTCATACAAGATTCGGACTAAAATTTTACCAGTCTGTCTCTGTTTCTCACTTGAGTTTTATGCAATTTTATTTCATTAGGCCGCCATTTTATTTCGCCATATTCTATATACCAAAATGATTCTATTCCGTTGAAAACTTAAATTCAACTGGATAAGTAGTTTTTAAGCTATGCTGCGTACAGACAGACTGACAGAAGTGGGAAAACATGGGGCCCAAGCACCCTAAAATGCAAAGTTCTGCAAAAATGTTAAAGGGTTAATTTTTCATTTTTTACTCTTTTAAACTGATCTAAATGCTGGTGGTTGCCCTTCTTCAATAAGGACTTTTATTTATTTTAAACTTTATAATTAAATGGTAAAAGTATTAACTTCTATTTGTTTATTTTTCAAATGATTTAATAAATCCTATTATGTATTTTAATAATTTTAACACAGAATAAGTGTGTAACTTATTTTATTAAGACCGTATTACCATTTTATTAAAAATCATCTTAAAATAACCAATACATTTGAAAAAATAAAAAACATATTTTTATTACCAATTCATTAGATAAATATAGAAAACAAATGTATTAGAAATTAAAGTTGGAAGTTTCATTTTGAAAAAATATTTAATTCAGAATAAATATAACATTTTGACTAGTACGTCTAAAACTAGTCCACTCTAATAAAGATATGTATGCATTTATCACTACAGTACGTTGAATTAGTAGACAATAAAGAAAAAAAACTTAAGCTCTATCTCAAAATATGGCTTACTAAAGTATTCAACAATTGTCTGTTAAAATTATTAGATTTTAGTTTAATGTTGATTCTTTAACAAATGTTTGCTTAGTGTCCTATTTATTTAAAAAGGTGTTATGTATCTTAAAATAGTTATTTCCTACCTCGAAATACCTGACAGTATCTTTAAGAATATCATATTCTTTAATGTCTCTAAAATATCAGGAAATACAAGTGCAAAAATATCATATTACGCCTTTATAATAAGGTATAATAACATTAAAATCTGTTCTGGAAAAGCACAATATAATATCCACTAAAATGTTCACTTTTTTCACTGCACTCACATGTAGCGATTAATTAAAGACAAATTTAAGTCTCTTGAAATCACCACTTATTTGTTAACTTCTGTTTTATTAGAATATTAGTAGGTATTAGGTACAATATTATTCACCATCACCAATTGATGCCAACAATGCTGCTATATCTTCCATTTTAGAAGTATAACAAACACAAGTATTAAGGATCTCCAGGCAGACCTTAGTAGCTTCAGATTTTTAACTCTTCATCACCTTTTAATTATTTCCAAAATAATAAAGTATACTTAATTAATTAGGCCAAACAACAAATGTGTCGTGTTTTGCTCAACGTCAACAAAATAATTTTAAGGTTAACAGTAATTGTCAAATCGTAATGAAAAACTGGCCTACTTGACGTCAAAAAATACATGCAATTTTCCATTTAAGAAATGAATGCTACTTCCAACCTTTGTCAGTTGTTTCGCTAAATCACGTGATTTAGCGATTCGTTAACTAACGAAATGATAAGTGCAAAATCGCACCCCAGGTTGTTTTTCGTCATACTGTAATTAATTAGTTTTGTATTGTTGTGAAAAAATGGTAAATTTTGTGTACCCGGAACTTTCCTTGTTATTAATTCTTTCTTTTATTAGAAATAGTAAAGTTTATTTCTATTTTCTTTCGCATTTTATTTAGTAATTACACAGAATAATACAAACTCGGGGACACTTGAAGTGGATTAGTCAAATTGTAGGTAAATTTGAAACTTACGCAACTTTTTAACTAGCAGGCCTTTTTAGATTTTTTTTTTGGTTTAATTGATTAACTTTTATGTCAATTATACAGGGTAAAATAAGAGTGCATGTTTAAAACCGTTTTTTTAAAGAGTGGTACAGACAGACGAAACTGGCAGTAATTAAAAATATTCGATAGTGTGTAGACAGACTCATTGATCGGTTACGTACGTAGACTTTTGTTTTTCAATTTTGTTTCTATGGTAGATATTTATTTTTTTTCATTTCATTTAGTTTTATAAATCATAATTAAAAAATCAGCTATTTTGATGACAAGATTGGAATTATTTTAATACTTAAGGCATGCAGATTTTTTTTGAGATTTAAAGATCGAAAAAGAGTTACAGGGCATTTTAAACTTTTTTTGCTTTACTAGCATCCTAGATATTAGTCTATACAAAAAATACAATTTTTAGACGTATAAAGTTTTGTGTTATATGCACACAAAATCTTAAAAGTGATTACACAACAGCAGTTTTTCTGGTATTTTTTTGTTGTCACGTAATAGTTAAACTTAAAAAAAAGAAGCTTAGTCCCTACCTGGAAATGGGGGCCTGACCCTTTTAACTCATAGGTTAATCCGGTACTGTTCGTTTGCTGTGGTGTTCCTTTAAATATTAAGTAGACGTAATATTATATTCACTCACCATTTAGTCGAGAAATGTCAATATTAGTATTTAAATTTTTATTCGCCATAATAGCAGGGGATTTGAGGCATGAATTATTTGAATAATATACATTTCATGGGCAGTTTTAGGAAAAATTTCTGAGGGAGTAATAAAAAAAGAGTTTTGATAATAACAACAATTACAAAATAAGTTAAAAAAGTCCCGTTCTTTTGTTATACAAAATACAATATAATGTCTAGAACATGCTAGTGCTGCTCAAGCTGCTCTTACTTTATTTAAATTTAAAAATTAACAGGAATGCCTCTCTACCAAAATATACTTGTATTTTCCGTAGGCAGTAACAGAAAGAAATTTTAAATTTTAGCATCCCTTCAGGGAGTTAAAAGTCATTCAATTAAAACTAAATATCATTACATTTGATTGTGGTAAATTGACTGCCACACCATCAATAATAATTATATTAGATAACCAAAAATTCATTTTATTATGTCAATTTAACTACTGTCATCAAAACAAATGAGTGGTTATCCAGGTGGAAAAAATCAGCACATTTTACCATCTAATTTGGGAGACAGGGGTATAAAATTTCTCTTTTAAATAATAATGATATATTGTACAATGATGCATTTACTGCGTCACCACTAAAATATTGGAATAGAGCTTACAACTTCTTTCCTTAAAAAAATGTCTTTGTTGATGTGTATTATCTAAAGAAATCATAGGCCTACATGTATTCTCTATTATTACTTGTGATGTGATGAGAGGCAAACACCACCCCCATCGGTTGACTGTTGATATTAATATAATACCGCGGGGACCTCTTTTTTTAGTTATTGATCAGTTAGTTTCTCTTTTTGAAGAGTAGGTTTAAATATCATTTGTTAAACATATTAAATTATTTAAAAAAAAACTTTTTAGGAGAAATGTACATTTAATATGTATCAAGGGTGGCTCTACTGGAAGAGAGAGAGGGCACAGAGGGTAATTAACCCCCCCCCCCCCCAACCAGGTCAAGACTCGAGGTTTGGTTCACATACTTCATGGCAGCTTTTTAAATAAAGTAAAAGCAGCACTGGCACTATATTGTATATTAAGTATAATAAACGCTCATTTAGTGGGGTCTTTTTTATTTTTTTTCTTAGTTGTTATAATAAAAACTCAGCGCCCGCTCTAGCAGTGGGCAATCCGGTCATTTGGCCGCGGTGGCAAATCTAAGGCGGCATTTTGGCTGTGAATGTGTCAGAATATTGATAAGCTAAATATCTAATTAAGCAAAACTTATACTTGTCAATTCTT
Organism: Kuschelorhynchus macadamiae; assembly: GCA_030620095.1. NCBI lineage: Eukaryota > Metazoa > Arthropoda > Insecta > Coleoptera > Curculionidae > Kuschelorhynchus > Kuschelorhynchus macadamiae. The sequence goes on along the minus strand of JAUTXW010003766.1, from coordinate 300,165 downwards.
TTACAACAACTTCTATTCAATTTACATGTCGTATTTACTATTTTTGCCTAAAAGTCAAAAACTCTAAAAAATCAGCCATAATAGAGGGACAGGTCTAATTAAATAAAATAAGACTAGATACATATATGCATACAGTTGCATGAACGTGAACTTCTTACTTATTTGCAACAGGAATCGGAAGAAAAACCATGCATTGTTTGTTTCCTTTACTTATAAAAGTTACGTGCTAGCATTATTCTTACTAATGCGTTGGTGGTGATCTGATATTCTTTTTGTGTTTTTATAAAAATATTTGTAGTTTTACAGTTCAGTGTGATTTTTAAAGGTAAGTACGCTTATAAATATATTAAACTGTTTAGTTTGATAAATATTTTTTTCTTAATTATTATGAATTTAAAATTAATTTCTAAATTCATTATATTTTCTGACCGATAACAATGTATAGAACTAAACAATTTTTTACCTAGTGGTCTCATCGTAAAATTAACGTCGTTTTAGGCCTTGAAAAGTTACTTTTTGTCCTAAATGTAAAATAAAATTAACGTCTGCTTTGTTACAGTTAATTATCTTTGTAAATTATGTATTTATTTTATCTTATCGAATCAAACATTTTCTCTCTTTTTTCATAAGCTTATATTTTTATGTATATACGGTGTCTAAAAAAAGCAAGGCAAGTGCCAATTTTGTTTTTTAAGTATAATATACTTCATTTTTTAATGTCTTTCAATTTTATATCAGATTCTGCAGATTTTTTGTATAATATACCGTGCATCAAAAATTAATGGTTTTGGAACTATGGAAGGTTTTACAATTACGAAATACTAGGATTTTTTGGATATAATTGTTTACCTATTTAGATACCTACTGCTCCTGGAGATAAAGGTTTCTTTCTTTCCTTTTCAAAATGGAGTCGGCTGCCACTTTTTTGCTTTTAGCGCCATTCTCCAGTCCAATAGGTAGGATGTCCGGATATCGAGCTCTTAGCTCCCGAACACCCCGAATCTTTCAAATAACTTTTTATTTTTTGAAATGCATCTTGGCTTCCACTAGATGCCCCTTGAGAATACTACTGGTCTCACGAGATGACCTTTTCTTTCAAGCTGTCCCCTTACCCCTCCTACTCCCGCCACATAGCGGCCATTACGCGAATATTCTATGTAGAACTGCGGCAGACAAACGGGATAGAATGCAGGAACAACTAGGCCTCACACGTTCACAGCGTCTGCTCCCTTTCTTGCGGGGTCGTTAGTTTCCACTCTAAGCGGTTGAGTCTCTCGTTTCCCCCCGAAGCAGCAAAACCGAACACGTGGAACCACTTATGTTAATAACACAGATGTCTGCCTTCGACGAGACGAACCGGAAGACTCCGGAGATAAAGGTTTATTTTTCGAATGTCATGACTTGATCTGATTTACTGCTTCACTCGTTTTTATTTTGTGATAATATCCTATAAAATATTTACGAAGTGAGAAAACATTTTACACAGTTTTTAAATTCCGTTTTTAAATTTAAAAATGGTAAACATGGTACTCCATAAGTAATCCAAACTTATAATCAACCATAAACAAGAAAATAAATAAAACCTATAATTTCTAGCCTAAACGAAATGCTCTGCATGCCCTCATTAACCTCGTCACATTTATCGTAAATTCTTTTTTGGCACTCCAGGACATTTATAATTGCTTCGTACTCATTTTCGTTTAAATTTCTTATTTCCTCAACCATATTTTTGTCTGAATTTCTACAATATTATTATTTCTTTCTCTATAAACTGTATCTTTCAAATAGTCCCAAAGGCAAACGTCTATGAGCGTTTGGTCTGGGCTGTTTTGGGCCAGCTGATTATGTTCTATATCTCCCCATCTACATTTGAAAATTATTTTGAAAAAAGTCTCTTACTGCCACGATATTATGGGGTGGTCCCCGTTTTGTTGCCAATTTAAATTTTGCCGATTTTGAACTGGTAGTTCATCGATAAAGTGCTCCCTTTGATTTTCCAAAAGTTCCAGATATATTAACTTATTTAAGATGCCATCGATAAAAACCGGACCTAACACCTTATGCTTCAAAATGCCGCACCAACTTTGAATTGAGGGTTATCCTTGAAAAGCAATTGGCTCGACAGCTTGTGGATTTTCATCGGATAAAATATGGAAGTTTTTGCGATTATAAATACCGGCTTTGGTAAATATCTTCTCATCCATACAATTTTATTGAAATAATCTGAATCTCGATTAAGACCTGCTCTTATAATTAAACAAATTCATGTCTTCTTTTTTGTTGTTTGTCTTCGTTTTGTTTATTATTGAACTAGCCTAATTTTAAAATCGTGGACTATTTTCCTTTAAAGTTCTCCATAACTATCTTGTTTCGTGGTTCCTACCTTTTATCTCTGACAGTCTCTGATAGACTTTCTCGAAAATAAAGTAATATATTAGGATCCCTTCCTTCATTTCTTTGTTTCGTCCTTTTCTTATTTCTTAGAGGGGCACTTTCTTGCAATAACTTATTCGTTTGAATTATAGTTGACCATTCTAAACATTATCCAATCGAATAGCTAATTTTTGAATAGTAACACAAAATAAAAATGAGTCAAGCAGTAAATCAGACTTCAAACATCAATGTCATTACATTTGAAAAATAAACTTTTTCTCCAAATGCAGCAGGTATCTAAACAAAGTAAGTAAGCAATTAATTATATCCGAAAAATCCTAGTACTTTGTCAATTTATTTTAAAACCTTCCATATTTCGAAAACCGTTAATTTTTGAGACATAGTATATTATACAAAAGATATGCAGAATTTAATATAAAATTCAAAAACTTTAAAAAATGTGTTATACTTACTTGCCTTGCTTTTTTGAGACACCCTATATACATTAAAATAGAAGTATTTGAAAAAGCAGATCGAATCAAAAAACTTTTGCTTGAAACATTTTTTTTTGTAATTTCAAAAAAAAAACCAAGATATTTCCATTTAAATATTATCTGGATCACCCTGCACAGGGTCCAATATTCAATACTTTTGCGGGGAACCTAACTCCGTTAATAATAAAGGTAACTCAAAATGTGAAGATATGTAAAACCTGGGAGGGTTACTTTTTCACAATTACAAACACTCTGTTTGGCCGTTAGTTTGTTCCGCCATCTTAAGTTAGTACCACGATTTTACTAATTCTCTATACCACAGTTGTTATAGCATACAATTTGAAATCAATCCATTAAGTAGTTTTTTCTGGCTGAATTTTTAAATATTTTGTTAAGCCGCCATTTTGTTCTCCTATCTTAGATTCGTACCAAAACTTTACCAGTTGATTCCTACGTAATACTTGATTCTTGTGCAAAAATTGAGATAAATTGGGTAAGTAACTTTTTAGTAATATATTTTTTTAACATTTCGCTAGGTCGCCATTATAGCTGGCCATATTGGATTTGTACCAAAATTTTACCAGGTCATTCCCATATGACCCTTAATTTTTTACTAAAATTGGAAGTCGATTTGATAAGATGCCGCGAACAGACAGACAGACTAACCGACAGACAGACTAACAGACAGACAGACTAACTGACAGACAGGCCGCAGGAATTGATAAAACATATTTTTTGGCACCTAGGGACGATAAAACGTGAACATATGTAAAATCTGAGAGGGTGATTTTTTCTCGATTACAAACATTCTATTTGACCGTCATCTTGAATTAGAACCACAGTTTTTCTAGTTCATGTCTATGCCACAGTTAGTTATAGCATATAATTTGAAATCAGTCTATTAAGTAGTATTTTCAGGCTGAATTTTTAAATATTCTAGTAAGCCGCCATTTTGTTCCACCGTCTTGGATTCGTACCAAAATTTTACCAATTGATTGACATAATACTTGATTTTTGAACAAAATTTGCGAAATATTGGATAAGCCGTTTTTTAGTAATATATTTTTTAACATTTCACTAGGACGCCATTTTGTTTCGCCATATTGGATTTTTATCAGAATGTTATCAGGTCATCCCCATATAACCTTTAATTTGTGACCAAAATTTGAAGTCAATCAGGTAAGTAGTTTTTTACCTATGCCGCAAACTGACTGAAAACAGCTTTTAAGCATTTAGAAACACTATGTAAAACTTTGGATGTAGATCCTTTTCACTATTACAAATATTTTATTTAGCAGCCAGTTTGTTCCGCTATCTTTAATTCGTAATAAAATGTTAACAGTTCGTCTCTAAATCACACTTAATTCTTGCAGAAAATTTGAAATCGATCTAATAAGTAGTGTTTTCAGGCTGATTTTTCCAATATTTTGTTTCGCCATCTTCGATTCATATTAAAATTTTCCCAGTTGATTTGTTCGTAATACTGGTTTTTGTGCAAAATTTCAGGTAAATTGGGTAAGTAGTTCAGTTTTTTGACAATTGTTCGGATTTTTTTGCGCATTCCTGAGCATATTAGAACACCGTTCTTGTTACATAAATAAGTATTATTTTACATTGTTTAATTTGAGATATCTCTTTGTTGAGAATATTTGACGCTGATGGATAAAGAAAACTGTCTGGCTACCAGTACCAGTACAAAAGGCGAAGGCAGCACAAGGAGGCCAAAGGCACAAACAAGCTGCTGCTTTGAAAAGATATTTACAGGGTACGTACGCTACTGCTAGCACCAAAAAAATGACAATTTCGCTGATCCACCATCCACTTCGGTTACAAACAAGAATACAGAATCGTCATGATCAACAAATTGATAATATTTCTAAATCAATGGAAATTGGCACCACTTCGCCACTAGATGAAAACACCAACCTGGCCCTTATAGAAACCGATGAAGGTGCTCTACAAACTTTAAACACAGATCCCGCATTGTGGTCAACAATTTTAGGATATGCTAAGAAGTTTTTTGATAAAGCAAATTGTAACTAAACCGTTGTACAATTATAAATTTCCTTCTGATGACACTACCGAAAATTTAACGCAAGCAATTATAGAAGAATATTAAGCAATGTAGAGCAAGTTGTTAGAGACTCGCTAGTGTACTCGATTTAAAAAAACAGTGTATACTGCTTTTGTCGCAAAATTTTCGGCTGTGTTATCAATTCCCTTTCAAAAGGGGGTTTTAAAAGTTAATAACCCATTAAATTTCCGAAAAGGATATTCAAGCTTAAGAATCGTGGTAAGAACTAAGTCAAAGGTTAAACAAACGATTGGTACCAGGTTCTTTTAAGAATCGTAGCAATCATTAAAATGCTTGGTAAACGTTGTATTGTTAGTCAAGATACAAACAATAAGTTGTTTGAGCATAATAACGGCAACTTTTTAAAAATAGTTGAGCTCTTAGCTGAATTTGATCCAATAATGGAGGAACACGTCCGTAGAGCGCTCAAAAAAGCAGAGACTAAAGCTCATTATCTCGAGAAAAATATACAAAACGAAATAATAGAACTCCTGTATCAAAGTTTAAAGGTCTATATTATTAATGAAATACAAAAAGTTGATATATTATTCCATAATTTGAGATTGCATTCCTGTCATTAGTAAGGTAGAGCAAATGACTTTTATAATTAGATATGTTTCAGTTAAAGAAAGCTTTCTGGGCTTTTTTCCAGTTGAAAGATCCACAGGAAAATAGATGTATGAAATTATAATTGTAGAACTTAGTGATATGGGTTAAAATTTGCAAGATATTAAAGAGTATGGATATGAAAACGTGTTCAATATGAGGTACGATAAAACAGAAGGACAATCTAGAATTAAAAATGCAAATTCGCGAGCATTCTGCGTTCCGTGCAGTAGTCACTCTCTCAATCTAGTGGTTAATAATATCGCATATCTTCAGTATGACCCCAAAAATATTTATTTTTTTCGGTCTCTACTTTTTGATGTACAATACTTTTAAAACATGTTCAAGAATTAGTTTTAAAATCATTGAGTGACACTAGATATTAGAGCAAAATATTTTGATTAAGCATCTGCCCTTGATCTTTAGTAAAGCTGCAAAAAATTCTTTAAGGATCTTTGATAAATCATTCAATGAAATTATTGTTGATGCTAGAGAACTGGCTAACGAAATTGACGTTCAAACTAATCAACAGTATCACGACACCACGAATTAAAAAAAAACAACTTCTCATACGAGGCACGAGATGAACCGATCTAAGATTCCAAAGACAAATATAAGATAGATTTTGTTCATTTTACCATTGATCAGCGACTTTTTTCAATTCATATATAATATATTCGATTTAGAATCCATGCGTAAAGGAAAACTATTAAAACATTGCAAAAAATATTTTAACTGATGATGATTCTGTTGACATAAATGGGATAGAATTAACAGAGGAAATTTTTGCCGTATCTGCGCTTTTGAGCAAAAAATAAAGCCCAAGTAATGTACTAAAGTTAATAACTATGGCAAATTTTGTTCCTAACCTTAGGGTTCCTATAAGAATATTGCTAAGTGTACCAGTAATTGTACCAATTGTAGCAACTGGAGAAAGAATTTTCTCTAAATTAAAGTTAATAAAGAACTTTTTAAGTTCCACTTCCAGGCAAAATAGTCTTAATGATTTGGCCATTTTGGGGATTGAGCATAGAATTTGCGATCGAATAGAATTAAAAGCGGCAATAAAAAAGTCTGCAGAACTAAAAGTGGGAAAAAAATGTTCCCTATAATTTTAGTAGTAGTAGTTATGTTTATTTTGTTTAGTTTTTATAGAATATAAGTTTTTGTTTGCGTAATACATTTTTCTGATTTAATTAAAAATGGTTTAATTTTCTAATACTTATTTGTTAATTTTAAAGTTTCATGGTTTTTGTAAATATATGTTTTTGTTTTAATTTAAAATCCACTGAATTTTATTTTAAATAATACAAATTTAAGGGGCAGCAATTAGCTTTTTTATTTTTCATGTGTAAAAACCCATACTATTATGGCAAATGATACTCTTAATACTAACGTATTACGAATTTCTTGCTTAGATTGCGAGTGAACTTAATATTGCATAATAAAGTTCATTTATATAGGAATATAGCCAAAATTACTTTGAAATTTTTTAAAAATGTAATTTATTTTAATTGTGGATTTATTGGAAAATGAAATACAACGGTATGAGAATAACATAAAAGTAAATATATTAATATAATTAATATTATTTTTTATTCTGAATGGAGGGACAAAAGTGACCCTTTATCTTTACCAGCTGCAAATATATAGGGTTTCGCCGGCTCCAGGCCACTGATTAATAGGGGAGAATGGGCCACAAATGGAGGTTGGTGCAGTGGCGTATATAAAGGGGGGGTTGGGAGTTAACCCCCCCCCCCAAAGCGAGTTATACCAAAAGTTAAATTACATTAATCACCTTTTTTTCTTTTTGGTCATTCATATTATTTACTCTTACTTACATTAAAAACAATAACTGAGCACCTTTTTTTTGTTTTGAATATTTTAGTCTTCTCATAGGCCCCCCCCCCCCAGAAGCAAGGTCCAATTCCAAAATCTGTAAGAGTATGCGAACCATAATCCACACATCTAATCAACGACATGGAAATAACACGTCATTGCATCTAATGGACGGAAGTGGTTTCTACGAATCTCAGCATATAATAATTGCGACCTCCTGAACAAAAATTGTCACGGGCATTACTAGTTTTTTAGATATAGAATCAGGGTCTTAAACTTTGTCCCTATCCCATATAAAATACATTTCTTTTCTGTCTTCTTACTTCTTCTCTTCTTAGGTTTAGATTCAAAAATAGTCCATAATGCGATGTTGCCAAGCGTAACCTTGAAATTAATTTCGATCAATTTAATTGTTATTCAAGACTTATTAGTGCATATCATTTTTTCTGAGATTGAAATGGAAATGATTTCAAGAATTTGAAATCAAATCAATTTTGGAATTCTCGGGATAGATTCTTTCAGAGGAAGGAAGGGCAGATAAAACTAAGTCTCTTAGGATTATCCTCACATTACCGACGTATTGTAGAGAATTTCGCAAAAATTGCAACCTCACTTCATAAATTAACTAAAGAAAAAGCTACTTAAAACTGGACCCTAGAATGTGCCACTATATTTAAAAGACTGAAATCTGCTTTTTGTTCAAGACCAATTCTGGCTTCACCTTAACAACAAGGGATATTTATTTTAGACATAGATGCAAGCAATGTGGGCATTGTTGCTGTTTTGTCGTAAGCCCAACAATTTTTTATATAGATGTTATAGATATAGATATGTTAAAGAAAACTGCTGCTGTTATTAGAACCTAAACAAAATTATTGTGTCACAAGAAAATAATTACTTGCCATCATAAGAGCCGTTGACCATTTCAACAAATATTTGTATGGGCGAAAATTCCTGATTAGATCAGACAGATCATGCTGCAATAAAATATCTTATGGAAATGAAAAATCCAAAAGGGCAGCTAGCTAGATGACTAGACTTCCAAATTAAACAACGATCCGCCAGACAATATAAAAATATTGATGTCTTTTTTTTTAGAAATTACCGAAGTTAGGCGAGAATAGAGATAAATCTCTGACAAAAACCTTGCATTCATACAAATAATCCAGGACTACATGGCGGAAAATCTGGCGCGAACCTTAGAGTAAATAAATCTCTGGATAAAGTTTGAGAACGATTCTACTGGGTACCGTTATCAGAAATATTACCGAATATGTGACATCTGTTAAACAAGTAAAGGCCCAGGGCAAAATCTCGGTGACCAATAAACTTTTATGAACCCAAATAATAATTGGACATTTATTTTTTACACACTATGTAAATAAAAAGTAATGATAAATAATAATTATAATAATATAAAAATAAATTAAAAACATTTTTAGAAAAATCAACTTGGCTTTTACAGAACTTATGAATTTATGAATGTATATAGATGTTTGGTAATAACTTTTAAAAAGTTGAAATAAATTACAATTTATAGGATTTGTATCGATTTGAAGAAACTTATTGCTAAATAATTACATACATATCTAAACTGTTTATATAAACGTAGAAATTCTGTACGAAAGAAGTTCTGGGTCAAGGCGAATTTACCGTTTTCTTAAAATAGCAAGAGAATTGCTATAGAAAAAGTCCCGAATCCAAAATATTTTAGTTTGCTAATTTGTGCTGGTGTTAAAAAAATAGGTACGTAACAACAAACTAAAGGATTTTTTAGAGGAAATAATTTTTTTCGTCACTCTATATATTTTTTAGAGTATTTATTTCCTAAGTGAAGACCCAGGGCATATAGCTGAAGACTGAATTTTATCTTATCCAATAAACAACATATAAGTTTTACAAAAGCAATATTATAAAACCAGTTCTAATTTGACAGTGATAGAAATGAAATGTGCGGTGTTCCCAAAAAAAATATATAACTTTTTTTCTACGAGTTTGCAAGAAATAGATACTTTACGCACTTAAGTGGAAGCGTAAAACTTAATTTTGGGCACTAGTACGAACAAGATTTTGTAAACTAGTGAGCACAGGATTTTCGTAGTTAAACCGTAATTTCATTTGATCTCTTATATTAGAACGTTGGATCATATATTTCTTTGAAATCATTTAGTCAAATTGCATAAATTTTCTGTGTCATATCCACAAGATGCATATATTGCCTATTTTATATTTTCTTCCGTATTCTTTAAAATATGATTAATTTAAATAATTCAGACAAATTCAAAGTACAAGTAAAAATATTCGTTTCTATGATATTTGTCGTCAATATCAAACTAATTAGTTTTTTTTCTCATTTTTCACATTGTTCTTTTACTTTTAATATGTGATGTTATTAGTAATTAATGTTATTTTAATTTTTTTATATATATTTTTTTTAATTTAATTTAACTCTTGCGCAAAGTGTTTTGATCGCATTCGACAGCTGAGCGACCTCCGCTTCGCGTCGTTAGGTCGGTTGCGGCCAGCGTGCTAACAACACTTACTTTTCGCTCTAGAAATATACTATTTCTCCTTTTGAAACCAACAGGTTTTCATGGGAATTTTCCGGTATAAAATGCACAAGGCATATGCACTTCTAAATGATTACCAATGTTACTTAAATACATAAATAACTGCATGATGTACTCGAAAAAATATATGAGTGTTCAAACCAACAGGTTTATTCTTAATTTTAATTCTAACTAAAAATTATGATGATTTTATGATAATTACATTAAAATTTAATTTTAGTCTTCATTTTAAATTATAAAAAATCTGTATCCAATATTTTGCATCGAATTTGATTAGTGTAGTTGTTTGAAATTTGAAGCTATTCAAGTAAGTCAAATAACAACTTTACGAAACATGTAAGACTGGAGATACTTATAACTTTTAGTTTTAATTGTTGTATAAAAGAATGTGTTCTTAAGGGCTAAGCGTTAAATTCATTTCGTTTTCTTACTGATTTTTATCACGTTTAGCTTTCAGCATGTCATATTAGTATATTTTTTTATCAAAAATAATTTATTTAATTAAAATTCTATTTTGGAATTTCTGCAAGGCGCAAAAGATTTTTATAATTTTATTGCATGCACTTAGAATCAGTGAATTTATTTTTTCTTAGAATTATAGCAATTATTGTAGAATATATACAATTAGTCTAATAATAACTATTTAAATTATTTCAGGCTAGTTACGAAAAGAAATAAACTGTTTGCACTCGTTTACTTAAACAGAAGAGGTCTTATAGGAAATATTAACGTCGAACTTCTATTCAATTATCAAAATTTATTTAAAGGTTGTTTCTAATAGTCGCTCATTAAATATGACATTACTTCTTTTTTATGATGAATGGATATCACCTTTTCACTTAAAATGAAGGAAAAACACGAAAATGTCATATGTCGGTCAGTCGAAAAAGTAGCATTAATTGATTTGCATAATGGATGAGAACCCATCTGTGCCCTTTATCAAATAAGCGGGTATTAAACTGTCTATTTTTAGATTATAATTGAAGTCTCTTCAGTAGCGTACAGAATAAAATATTGATTCGCTGCAATTATTAAAACTATGGAATTTTTTTTAATACTACGCGCATTTGCTAACTGAAAATAATAGGTATCTAAGAAAAGACTTTTGAATTTAATGAAGCCGATTTGCTTAAATTTGAATGTTTTGCTTTTGATTGCCTTGTATGTGAAGAGCTGTTATGGTATCCCAATTGAAAAGAAGACTGCCACAATCAAGTGTGAAGAGTTTAGGCCTAGAAACATGGTTTCACCTTATGAGAAGTTGCTGGAAGTATGTGTGAATGATCAAGTGGTGAACTTTATAAAAAATAATAAAATTCTGAATGACTACCAAGCAGGTTTTAGAAATAAAAATGCATGTGAAAGTACTACAGAGTGTTTTGTGTAACTGGAAAGGGCCTTGAAAGACAGAAAGATAATTGGAGTAGTGTTTCTGGATTTCAAACGAGCATATTCAAAATAGAAAAATATGGTTTCGAACCAGTAATTGATAACTGGTTTAATCAGAATTTAAATGAAAGGACACAAATAACAAAATAAAATAGTGTATCCGCGGTTCGAGAATCAGTTGAAGTGCCACAAGGAACAAGTCTTATAACCCACACTCTTCATCTTGTACAGGATTTTAAATTTTCTATTTGTTCTTCTAGTTGTGCCCTCCAGTTAGAGGGCTAAATATTATATATATTATTACCTCCGCTAATACCGTTAGAGCATATTCCATCACTTTCCAAAACAGTTTGATAAGCATACCATCCCAACCCGGGGATTTGTTAGATTTAATGTCACAGAACATACCTTTAGGTTCCTGAATAGTTATAAGGAAGAAGAAAAAATATTGAGATTACTTGCATTTAAAGTGTTTGATATTTTTGACGTGTCGGAACAGTAAAAACCATTCAATCCATCGGAAGATAAATTTGGTTTAAAACATTATTACATTTTCCTTTAAGTTCTCTTACTATTGTTTTTTTGTACAAAGGTCATGATCTTTTGTCAACAAGATAGAATGGGTGATTTTCTGATAGGTTCGTTTATTTAAGCCTGGGTTATAGATGAAAAAAGTTTGGGTCTTGCGTCATCCGTTTGAGCTAAGAGTTTACGCTGGTTCTTACCACATGTTATAGAATGAAAACGTTTGCGGGAGTCTTCCGAATCGCCTCGTCGAAGGCAGACCTCTGTGTTTTTAACACGTGTTCGGTTTAGCTGCTTTATTTCGAGGGGAGCGGGAGACTTAACCGCTCAGTGTGGAAACTAACGACCTCGCTAGAAAGGGAGCAGACGCTGTGAACGTGTGATGCCTAGTTGTTCCTGCATTATATCCCGTTCGTCTGCTGCAGTTCTACATAGAATATTAGCTTGGCCGCTATGTGGCGGGAGTGGAAAAGGTAAGGGGATAGCTTGAGAGATGAGGTCATCTCGTGATAACAGTAGTACTCTCAAGGGGCATCTAGTGGAAGCCAAGATGCATTAGAAGAGTTTAATAAATAATAGTACAGTTCAACGATCTAAGGAGAGCAATTTGCTCGTCAACCCTTAGTCGTTACCTATTGACCTGGCGAATGGCACTGAAAGCAAAAAAGTGGCATCCGACTCCATATTGAAAGGAAAGAAAGAAAACGTTTGCGCTTTGCGTCGCCTGTGGAACTAACCTCACTTTTATATCTATATGTGTCGCCTTTTTGTGTAATGCAATTTTACTTTCCTTGTTTTTAAGTTTATGTGTGTTTTTTTCACTTTGCTGGGAACGGATAATCAAAATCATAGTAATGATGCCTAGTAAAGACTAGACATTGTGGACATATTAGTGTATGCCGCAGCTGTAAAGTTGTTGAAAAGAAAGTGCTGAATTCGGCCTGTTAATTGGGGTAGAAATACTTAAAACACCTACCAGTATTTTCTTAAAATTAAAGACAATGACCCCAAGCAGTTTTTTTAAATGGACGAAGACGTTATGTGTATATATTACGTTAAATTTATTAGAAGGAGCGTTTGGAAACGCCTTCCAACATCCAGCAATTTCATTGCTTGCAGCTTAACGCAAAACGTCGATTTATGCTAGCCGCTTCCGTCAAAGTTAAAGATCGCCATCTTTTCGACGGCTAGCGGAAACTCAAACGGATGGCGACAAAAATATAACTGTACTCATTGCTTTACGTTAAGTAAACTTCAAGGAGGCCGTAAACGGCGACGCAAGACGCAAACTTTTTCTATTTATAACCCAGGCTTTTATTCTACTTCTCTAGAGTATAAAGTTATTAAGATTGAAAATACATAAGACTGATAGCTACGGCTTATTCAAGTACTAGGAAAAGGATTTGGGTAATAATTAAAATATTAAGTATTCAAATTTATAGATCAGGGTCTGAATTTCCTTTTACATTACTTACTACATTTTTCTTTAAGTTCTTTTACTATGTGCAATGTTTCTTTTGATTTTTTGTACAAAATTTGAACCCAATAGAAAAAAAAAGTAATGTTTGAAAAACATTTTTTTTAAATATTTCATTAGGTCGGTCACTTTGAATTCATATCCATAAACATTTCATTCCTGGATCACACTTGGATTCTAGTATATACTTTGAAATAAATCGAATAAGCTATTTTTTCAGACTTATCGCGGATTACACAAGCATTTAACTAAGCATTAACTAATCAGAAGACTCAGAGTGTGGCAGACCACATAAGAGTGTCAATGTCAATTGTAAACGTCAGTTAAATTTATTACGTGATTAAAAGTTTTGTGCGACTGGTTAGTAGTTTTTAAACATTAAGCTGCCATTTTGAATTCGTACCAAAAATTTGCCAGTTTTTTCTATATCACACTTGATTATTTATTAATTCTCGACACCAATGGCAAAGTTTACCGAATAAAATATAGTTTATTCTATAATCTTTGCCAAAGATTACTAAAACCCCTAAAAGAAATTAATCGGGTAAGTAGTCTTTTAGGGAAATATCTAATCTAATGACCCTAAAACCTCGAAGAGTGATCTTCACGATTACAACGTTTCAACTAAAATAGTTCGGTACACCTGATGTAAAATTTGATGTATCCTAAATGACCAAGTTATTTTGCAGCTTAAGGTTGATAAATGTACACTTTAGGAGCTTGGCCAAAATAAATCCGAAATTGGGAAATTAAATCTACTTGTAAATTGGATCCTAATATTATCACAAATGTATGGTGTCGTCTAAAATTTTTAATAAGTTTATTAGAAAATCCTGTAGAAATATTAGATCAATTTTTTTGCATCTTACGCATATAAGATGTTATCCGGAATGTCATAGATTGTACGAAGACAATGTCTAGTCTAGAAGTAAATTATTTCGGGGAATGCCAGGCACTTTTTTTTAAATTTTTTAGTAAATTAATACTTAATAATTATAATTTGCGAGAGTTTAAAGGCGAATAGTTTTACTTAAGATCGATAATACGGCGTAAAATGTGTAGTCGGTTAGCAAATATATATTTGTATTAAAGTATTGCTATTAACTGCAGCACTCTCCCACCTTTCTGTCACTGTAATATTGCATGTATGATGTATTTCCAATTATTTGTAAGTCGCTACCGCGAAAACCCCCAGTGTTAATTTACCCCAAATCATATAATAACTGTCAACATGTATCCGCCACTTTTACCTTTTAAATACCTATTCAAAAATGTATAATTCTTGACCCCGAAAACCCTAAAGTGTCAATTTACATCAACATTGGTGACTAAATGTCAAAGTTAATCAGCTTTGAACTAAATTATCAAAAGTATATTGGCATCTATGAGTTGTCACATTTTCGTTAGATGTTCCGATTGCAAATCGGTAAACTGCCGAGCAAAAACCAAAACGACTTGATACAGGACGCATGCTACTGATAAAGCATCCTTTAATTTATAATTCGCCAAAGGTTACTTGAAGCTTCTATTATAATTTTCTCTAAATTAAGAGCACAATTGGATGTACATATTCCTTTCAAAATGCAAAATGCCTATTCCAACGATTCTGTTAATCATATTCAAGGAAAATTAGCATCTGCAGCTTCGGTACATTTGCAAATATGTTATTTTTTTGCAGAAATAAAACACATTTGCGTAACTTGTATCAAGTATTGTGAAATATTTGTAGTCCACGTACACCGACGTCACAATAAGGACACTATGGTCCCCGTCTGGAAAATATCCTGCAACTCCGCAGGCTCATTGTTCAATTTTTATCAATCGACGATCGCAGTTTCGCTCTTTTTAGAGCGCAACAGACCACCATAAACTAGCGAGCCCCCTGTAGGGCAACTGCACCAAATGAAATCATAGAAATACATTTACTCCTACTAACTCCTGGTTAACACCATGCACGAACGGCATTGAATCACAGTGTTGATTCCTGGCTTTTATTGGGAGCAATAAGAGAGATTCTGAGATTCCATTTCGTTTCTTTGCCCTACACTGGCCCTGCTAGTCTATGACGGCCTGACAAAAGTGGATCATCGTGCTTTCGGAGTAGCAGGACATGTTTTAAACAGGGATCATGGTGTCTTTGTTGTGACGTTGGTGTGTGTTGAAAAAAATTATATCAACATTATTGCTCCCGACGAAGACCAGGAATCAGCAGTTAAATTCAATGCCGGTCATCGTATTAGACAGTGAAGTGGTGATTTCTGGGATTCCATTTGGCTTTATCGAGTACTTACTATATCTAATGTGTAGACACCATCAGTATTTTTGAATCTTAGTGGAAGCTATAAATCTATCGGTACGAAGTAAATACAATATGCTAAAGATGATATAACGTTTATGTAGAAAGAAGTAAAGAAATTATTAGGTAAGGGTATAATAAGGGAAGTGAAATGAAGTAAAGTGAACATCTTAAACGACTCGACGTATGGTCATCGACAATTCTTAAATCATAAAGAAATTTACTATATTTGTTGCTTTTTCCCTTTCCAGTAGACTTTTACTTTAAGACGTACATTTTGAAAGAAGTTGAGCTTCTAGAGGCTTCTCGCTTTTATTTGATTTAGAGATGCCAGTCAAAGCACGATTACCTCAAAATATTTAGCACCCAGGGCGATGCTAGTTTCTTAAATACGAAGATAGACAGTCAGACTTCTAGGAAACAGTGAGTATGATTAACTTCACTTCACACTAAATGTCATTTCTACTGAAGTTGCTAAATAATAGACACACCCGAACCACGTAAATCTACAAGATCCAGACATTGACACTATCTTTCAGAAAAAACTGGAGGAGAGTATAAAATAACTTCCCTATACCTACTGTTTATTTAGTTTTTTTTTGCTTATTTTGTCAGTGTCAAGTCACGTTCTACGAATTAAACCCTATAAACCTGCAAAAGTATTTAGTTGCTTCAGAGCATTTTGTTTTTAGTTTTGCGACAAATTGTTTGAGAGTTTTCATAACCTGCGTCACTTAAATACTCCTAGTTTTTACAAATCTAATAGAAATGAAATTGTTCAGGAAAAAATCACAATCAACTATATCTCTCAAATTTTGGATAATCAAACAGGTATTGGAGAAACGGGAATAAAACAATATTACCAAGAAAGTGCCATTATTTATATGACACGCTGAAATTTAGGAAAAGATGATACTTGAATTCATATGATATGCCTAGACTTATATTTATAAAAAATCTATAAACAGAATGAAAAATGCTAAATGTAAATTATTTAAAGAGGTCTAAAAGGTTATCTAAAGAAACTACTGCATACCGAAATTATGCTTTGCTGTGTAGTTAATGCAGCAGAAAGTGATATTAAACTAAAGTACATTAACAAAATGAAATCATCTTTGTGTGATTAAATGTGAACTAAATTAAGAAGGTATGGACATTTCGTAAATCAATGGTTTCTGAAAACCGCAAGGCAGATGAGGTTATTACGGTTAAAATTCTCACGTACCGAGTATCGAGCGAGAAAATTAGTTCGTTTTTTTTTGGCAAGATCTTATGACCTGGTGCGTTACATTACTTTTTTACTTTCACTAAAAGATTACGATATTATGGTGTCTGCATCGTGCATCATTTAAAATTGTTTTTACGAATTTTAACGATAAACAACTGCCCACCATTCAGAACGGTCTAAGAACTCGAATTTGTTTTAGAAACCTAAATAGCTGGTCATGATTTAAATTATGCAAGGTATATGAGTAGGCAACATTACCTTGTGTCAAGTGATGGTGAAATGATAAATCCTACGAAATGAAAAGAAATATCGCAATACCAAACTAAGTTGTTTCCAAATTGTGAAAAGTAGAAGTTAATTTTAGTTTATCCTATAGAAAATGGTTTAAATAAAAATCTAGATTTTCTAATTAACTGTGTAACTTCATTGTTTAAATGACGTTATATGCTGTTGATTATGTTATGATTAGCGTTGATCAATTAAAGTAATTATATATCTTTTTGCTTACCTTTTCCATTTTCGCTATATTTTTAATTGAATTGATTTTATAGAATTTTCAAATTAGTGCTGTGTCTTACGGCTTAATTTAAAAACCACTATTTTTCATACTAAATTGTATATTTTACAGATACAGTTTTAACATTTTTAAATAGTAAATCAATTAAAAAATTATATTTTAGTCAAAATTGCCTACATTTCTACATTAATTTTTTGCATTTTATTTATTAAAAACTCTATTAATATATTTTTTATGGTGTTACTTTTTAGCTCACTTTTTATGTTTATAGGGTGTCCCCAAAAAGCTTAAAAAATTAAAGTTTATATTTTCTAATGAAACACTATATATTTCCATTAAATATACCCTTTTTGGTGATTTTAAATATACCAGGTTTAATACTTTTATCTTCATAAACAACCAATGAATTATAATAAATTTATTTTTAATTTTTATGTTCAATTTTCTGAATTCTTCTTTTATTCGTTGGCGGTAAATGAAGATAATGCCAATTAAGCAATATACATTTAAATTCTCCATGAATACCAAATAAAAATTTCAGAATGTTAGCAATCATTTGCAAAATTCACTTTGTTACTGTGTTATGTCACTATTGATTTTCTCGAAGGTATCTCGTCACGCTTGGCTACCATAAAGTTTAACCCATCTTAAGCACATTTATTAATTTCCTGTTTAAATAGACGAATATCTAAAAAACTGTTGCGGATTGGTTTTGGCACAGTATACACTCGAAGAAATTGCCATATTTCTCAAAGATCCCCAGTTTTAATAACAAACATAGAAAAAGACTCCAAGCCTCGGTCTCAGTAAATTATAATTATTAACTTGCCCTTTCGAGCATAATCAGACAAATAGAATAAAACACACTAAAGTGCAACAAAACAAACAACTAATTATATCTAGTTGGTCTACCAAATAAAAAAAACTGATGTTGAACATTTTACTCTTCTAAAATCAATACTTTGTCAATATGTTTTAGAGAACAGAAATTTTTTTATTTACCATTTAAAAAGAGAGTTAGGTACATAGAAATGTTCTTTCTAATACAGGTCCATATAAAGTAATTCTTGGATATCTCGTTAGATTTACCAATAGAAGGCTTTAAATATGAAAGTTACTAAAAGTGCATTTGTAAAGGTATTTTGATTTATGCAGTATAGAGCGCAAGTTCATTGCTTTAAATGTATACATAATAAAAACAAATTTCAATTTATCGAATATTTCTAAATATAAGAAATTACATCCCCAAAATTCAATTGTTTATGTGAATGAATATTTATATATGTGTGTGTGTGTGTGTGTGTGTGTGTGTGTGTGTGTGTGTGTTTCATAATATTGGTTTAAACCAAGCATCTCTCTTTTTGCTGAAGTTTCCCAAGATATTCAATCCTCCGAAATTACAAAGCATGACAAGGTTTTTACGGTTTTACAATTCACAATACATGTAATATGGTATATGCGTGAATAAGGGACTATTGTATATTGCATATAGTTATTCTCTTTACTTTTTTTTCTTTCTTGTTTTCTTTCTTTCGTATTTTTGTCCCTTTTCTTCCTTCTTTTTAATAATATCTTTAATATTTTATTTTTACTTCATTCTGTTTTTTTACGCTAAATCTTTTTACCATCACTATCAAGAGAGAAAAAATGGATCTGCTATAATTCTATTTTGGCATTAATTAAAAAATTGTATATTTTATATATTGTAATGTTATTTTGAGAAAGTAAACAATTTAAATTAAAAGGGATGTCAGTTAAATTTAACAAATTATCAAACAAGGTTTTCCTGATATCTGCATATCTCTTACACTCAAGAATACAATGTTCTAGATCTCCCATCTCACCACATTTACAAATATCTTGGTTTTATAACCCGTATGCTTAGGATATAGCAAGTGAAAACTTCTAACACGGGATATTATTCTTATGAAATTTTTGTTGGTTTCTCCATGGAACCATGTTATTTTACCTATGCTTGGAAAATTGTTTTTATAATTGTTTGAATTTTCATATAGCGGTTGTCAATTCTGAAATAAACTTTGTTTAGCTTTGGCAATTATATCAGAATACGGGAATTTAAAGTTAATACAGTATTTATTAATTCTCGTAACTGCTTTAGCCAATTCATCGACCAGCTCATTTTCCCTAATACCGACATGATTAGGACACATTATTTATACAATATTTAAACGATTCCAAGATATCCCATTTGCCGAATATATGGAATATCCATCCAGTAATTTAAATTTTTTCCCTATTTTTTTGTTTTTGTGATAAAAATCGCAGCATGTTTTCGCATTAAGGACTGAACCATCTGTGAAGATTTGATCAAAATTTGCCCAAACAGTAGCTTGATAGTTTAAGAAGTTATTTGTTATAATTAGTTTATTATCAAAAAAACTATCATTAATAATTACTTTTGGTTGATTGTCAATGAGCGAAAAATTTAGTTGAAAGTAAGGGATTGTACTATTATTATAAATAGAATCTCTTATCTGTGGGTTATCCAAGAATTAGGTTATCTCAATACTAACATAGGTAGGTTCTTAACTTTCCAGAAACTGTGAGTGTAACTTGTAAGATCATTTATTTTCTTAACTAAATTGCTATTTTCTGATATTACTTTTAAAAGAAATTTATCAAATATAAACAGCCTTCCATGATTTTAATTGGGTTACTCTTTAAAAAGCCAATACATTTCCTTAGACTCTTATTTTTAATTATCTCCAAGATGTGTCTGTACTGATGATCCATAGAAAATACAAGAATAATGTAAGATTGATGTTAAAAAAGCTTTAAAAAAAATAAGACATATATTTGGGTCCGCCACACATTTATTATAACTAAAAGTTCTTAGAACATTTAGTCCTTTTAGTGAGACATTCAATTCGATCTCTCCAATTTGATTTTCTGTCAAGGAAAATGTCTCCAAATTTGATGTAATTGGCTTCTTGTTTACGTCTTCTTGAAAAATTACATGCCATTGTTTTCACAGTTGATAGGTAGAGTCAGAGTCCATTTTTCTTCAATCAGTTTACAAAGTTAGCAGACGATTCCCGAAATTTTTCAATGTACTTTTCTTGTGTTTGTTTAGTTGCATAAATACAGATGTCGTCCGCGAACTGCAATGTTTTAGTGTCTTCAGATTCAAATATTTTTTGAAGGTCGTACGTATATATTATATAAAGGATTGGGCTAAATATATTGCCCTGCAAGGGACCAATTTTTGCTATTTTGGCTCCCGTTAAATTTTCATTTCGGATAAATACATGGCGAGAATGATAAATATCATAAAGATTTTGCCAGAGAACAATGGTTTTTGACTGAGTTTCGGAAAGAGCTTATTTGGCATCATCCAGTATTCTAAGCGGTTTTTTTATCATCCTTTCATACATTTTTAGTACGCAAGATGTTAGAGCGATTGGTCTGTATAATGCTGCGTTATTTGTTGGTTTACCTGGTTTATTAATGGGGGCAATAATATATTCTCCCCACTCCTTTGCAATTGGATGCGTTCCCAGGAGAATGTTATTGAAAATGTGAAGCAAGAGTTTTTTAGCTGATTCTAGCAAGTTAGATAGTGTGAAGTAGTCTATAAAATCCTTTCCAGGTGCAGAGTTGTAATTTTGTTTTAATAATCTAGTTAATTCGTTTAGAATAAAAGGCCTGGTTGGAAAATGATCTTCGTAACAATTTCTATTAATAATCAAAGGGAGGGGGGTAGTATACATATGGGTTGGCTAGCTTATTGAGAAATTCTTTAATCCATGAATCCGTTGTTAAAATTGGAAACTTTATTCTGTTTTTTTCTATTTTTGTAACTGTTTACTTTTTCCCAGACTGTTTTGATGGGCGTGTGTTGATTAAGCGACGTACAGCATTTTTTCCAGTTTTCTTTTTTTACTTGTTTTATGGATTTCTTTGCTACTGCTTCAGCTTTTTTATAATTGAATAAATTGGATATGTTGGGGTTTAATTTATATAATCTAAAACCTCTGTCTGTTTATAACATCTTCACAATCCTTGTTCCACTAAGATTTACCTCTATTATTAGTTTTATTTTGTTTCATGACAGGAATTGATTTTTCTGATACTTTATCTAGAATACAGAAAAACTCCTCGTAATTACAATCTTTACGGCCCGAAAAATGAAAGTTGGCTTCTACGAAAAATAAGTTTGTAATCGTGACAATATCACTCTCTCAGGTTTTACACATCTTTACATTTTAGCGTCCTTAGATGCCAAAAAAATATGTTTTATCAATTCCGTCGGTCTGTATGCCTATCTGTCTGTCTCTCAGTTCGCGACATAGCTTATAGCTTATAGCTACTTGCCCGATTGACTTCAAATTTGTATCAATAATTAAGGGTCATATGGAGATGACCGGGTAATATTTTGGTAAAAATTCAAAATGGCGGCCTAGTGAAATGTTAAAAAAAATATTATTAAAAAACTACATATCCAATTTATCTCAAATTTTGCATCAAAGTATTATGTTTTTTGTTTTTTATTTACTGGATTCTAACATAACAACAAGAGGATCGTTAACAAAAACCATTTAGAAACTTAATATATGGTAAATATCTGCGGACCAACGGAATTGGTAAAGAGTGTTAATATGGGTTTTAATTTAAGATGGCGAAACGAAATGGCGCCCAAAAAAGTTTTAAAAAAATCGTCGTAAAAAAGTCTTCTTCAATTGACTTGACTCCGAAGCCAAACTGACTTAGTGCGAGACTGCGGACATCTATTACAAATAGATGAAACAAGGTGGTATAAAGTAATGAGAACCATAACGAAAAAATAAAAAAGGATGCCCAGGAAAACATTGTAGTCGCAGGTGCATATCTCCGATTATGCGGAGTAGGCTAAAGCCCAGGCCCCACAAGGAAAATAGGGCCCTACTGTGATACATTTTTGTTCAAATAAAAATTAATAAAGCTAGGTAATTTTGTTATCAAAATCATTTACACTAGTCAAATATCTTTGAATCATGAATATGAATAGATCCAGGCTATCACAGATAGATTTGCGTTATGGATAGCATACTATGGGTATGTTCATAATAGCGCCCCGCACGTTGCACGGCACCTCCCAGAATTACAGAAGCTTTATAACGACTTAAGAAAAAACTCACATTTTTTTTAATGTATGAAGACGAGTATATCTACTTTTGATATCATATTATAATAAAATCAAAACATACAATTACTCTAGGAGAGCTAGAGGAGTCATTTAAAAAATCAGGCCAGATTTGGAAAATTTATTTTTTTATCTACTCTTTTTTCATTTAAAATTATACTTGACATAGAGATGCTAATAACATAATAAAACTTAAGGCAATAATGTAATAAACAACAAAAGATGTTTTCGTATTTTTTCTTTAATATGCAGATTATACATAACATATTAATTTTATATCCCAGTCATAATATTTTTTTCCATTTTTCCTGTTGTTTTACAGGATTTTGCCATTTCTTTTCATATTGTTTACTTTACAAACACACAAATAATTATGTGCGAAGCGCGAGTAACAAGCTGCGGTTGGATGGGCAAGGCGTATTTATGGACCCTTGCATTTACGGATATGGATATACGTATTTTTACATTGTTTAAAGGAGACTATGTGCTACGTGCTGTGCAGTGGACTGTGCGATATTTGGGGTACCGTTGTGGAGACACACTAAGCATTGTACTTAAGAAAAAAATGTATGGTAAACAAAGGTGGCATAAATTTGGCGTCTTGTATACTGTAACCCTGGATTTTCTCAAAACCAAGGTGCAAGATTGCTACACTCTTATTTAATAATTATTATTACTGTTTAATTTTTAAATTATTTCGATCACAAAATGGTATCAAGATTACAGCTCGTGGTCAACAGAGCGTGCAATGTAGATGCCCTAGCTCAATTAACCCGGAGAGTAGGGCGTGAGAAAACTTAAGAAATCTTAAAGAAAAAAAAAGAAATGAGCGCCACCAATTTATAACGACTTAAATTGGAAAGCCCCTGGATCTTCGCGGCACTTGCTTCCTCTTGATACTTTAAAAGAAAAAGAGTGAGCTAAATAAAACACACAAATGAAGTTAAGAAAAAAATCTATTTATCTGTTACTGTATAAAAGAAAAAAATAAACAATAAGTATGTTATCAGTTACGGTATAAAGAAAAAAGGTAAACAATAAGTGTCACCAAATCCAGCAGCACCTGGAAGTTCTGAAGCGCTTCTAACTTCAAACTAGGCCCGTGACATGGGATTAGTCCCGAGTCTTGAAGTTAAGTCCGTGACTTGAAATTGTCTGTGACTTGCAGTTGCAATTAGCCCCTGACTGAAATTAGGACTGTAACTTACAGTTGGCCCCTGACTTTAACCCTATGAAAACAAAAATTTTCTAGAATTTTTCATAGTGATTCAAAGTCTATAACGAAAACCCAAATAATTTTAATTAATTCAAAAAAATCCCCAAAAGGTTTCTACTGATTCAAAATTAACTTAGAACAATAATTTAATTTTAAAAATTTAGTACTACCGAGAAGTATAAAAAAAATATTTAATTAATTTCAAGACACTAATCAGAACTTTTCTTTAAATAAATTAAAACCGCAAGCAACAAAATAAAAAAAATACAATTAAATAATTTAAAATGAAGTCACTAAAGATACCATCAATAAGCACAAAATACCCTGATGGGAATCGAAAATTCAGTCGAAACGTTGTGTCAATAAATCCAACAAATCCACAAATACAAACTAAGATCGAAAAGGGAAATTCTAAAATTTACTTTATCAAATACAATCTCAATAACCAGCGTTAACACTAAAATAAATACAAGGTTTCGACTGAATCCGAATGATTTAAATTAGCAATACGTAATAAAGTAGAAATAATTCTAATACTTAAAAAAAAAAATTAGGCCCTGATGATGACCTAAAATTAATCGAAACGTTGGGTAAGAAAAATATAAGCACATTATTATAACTGACTCCAATAACTAAATTCAACTTACAATAAATAAATTTGTAACAAAATCGATTACTATAACAATTTCCCGTATAAAATAAATAGAAAATTTAGACTGACCTCGGCCAATTTAAATAGAAATGAGAATAAAATAAAAAAAAATAGCAAAATCTTAACAAAAGAAGGTATGTGTAGACCTGAAGAATAGCAAATATTTAAGCGAAACGTTGTGAGAATACTTACAAAAAATATAGATATAATAAGGCAGCAATAAGAAAAATCAAAAGGCACAAATATATTTAAATTTTAATATAACCAGCTTAAAAAAAAAAGTTTTATTTAACTAATTATTTTCCAGCGGCAAATCAAAATGCAAAAAAAATACCATAAACTGAAAGAAAAGCAATTTCATACTTAATTGTTACTGAAAACCTCTGCAAGCCATTTATTAATCTGTTTATTATCTATTAAAAAGAACGAATGCAGTAATCAAATCACACTATGCAAGCTGCTTAAATATTGTGGTTTTATTTTAAAATAAAATAAAGCCAATTTACGATCCACAAAATATGGTTAATATAATAAGGAAATTAATCAAATTACTGTGGTAAAAGATGTTCGACGAAATTCAAACTAAAAATTATCTTCGCATGAATTCGTTACGCTTGCATTTAATTTTTAAGATTTCAAAAAAAAATATATAAAACTAGCCCCTGTTGCATCAAAAAAATAATCGTCTCACTCGAGCAAAAGTTAATTCCAAAAAAAAAAAAAATGAGAAAAGTTACCCAAATTACGAAATTGAAAATCATGCAAAATTTCAGAAAAAAAATATCTTCTTTTCAGGATAAGTAACATTAAAGCGAATTACCTATCCAATAGGGTCACTCAGTTCTAGTCAAAAAGTGGTTTCACGTGCCAAGTACAAGGGCATGGAAAATGGCGGTCTGGTCCAATCTTCAGGTCAAATCCTCTCTTAGAGAGATTTTCTAGCACGAAAAATAACACTCACAGTGCAAACTATAATGTGCCCGAAAAACTATTGCGGTGTTGAGGAAAAATCCCGCTAACGGATTTCCAAGATTTTCCTGGATTATTTCCTCAGACCCGCGCTGAAGACCTGTGGTTTATCTGCAGGTGACCAGAAAAGTGAAAAATGTGTTCCCCCAGCTTCCTTTCCATCTAGAACTTTGGTTAACTAAGGTGGCGGAATACCATTGGCTAGAATATGTCAGGTGCTAACAACCTTGCCAAAAGAGCACATAGACGGAATAAAACAAGGATATGATTAACATGTTAGACAAGAAAAACGACTCTCCATTGGTTGAGAAAGATGCAAGAAATAATGCAGGAATAGACTTGGCAACAGCGAAAAAGATGCCTGCGCTCTTGATATGAGGAAGTACCGGATGGAGGGTCTCGAGAATAAGTTAATATGGTAGTCTTAGCCGAATAGATCCGAAAAGTTCCGAGACGACGCAATAATAACATTGACAGAAACAACTAACCCGAAATTTAAAAGCAACGCCTAGGCGAAATGGAAACGTAAATAAATAAATAATATTTAATTAATTACTCTAGTACTAATGGAAAAGGACCACTCAGAAAAGTCAAATATTAGGCTGGAGTAGAGTACCAAAGAGTCAAAAAAATGATGTGCTGATGCAGGAGTAGTTAAATGCCATAAAAATGAAACGTAAGTTGAGTTTAATTTAATAGAATTTTCCCAACTGTATAAACTCATTATTTAACCATAAAACAGGAATTTATTCACACAATTATTAACTATTTATTTTAGGAAATGCATCAGACCCAGACGTAACGAAATTTCAGTTTATAATAGGCTCCAAGTAATTATGCAACTATGGACAAACAAAAGTCGATCTGAATTTCGGAACATTAAACATTGATAGAAATTATAAGAAGGCTGTAGTTTATATAGTCTCAGGAAAAAAAAAGGTAAGAATATTAATATTGAATCGAGAAATACCTTTGGTTTATTTATGTCTAACTATATGTTACATATTCACAGCAAAAAGGAACACAAATAATAAAATGTAGATTTAAGAGAAAATATGAAGTGGTGTATATATAGTATCTATAGTCTAAAAATAATCCTATGTATATCTGAAAAGAAATATTTATCAAGGCAACCTTTTTTTTATACAAGTATTTACAGTTCAATATTAATACATAATATCGACTTTATATCAAAGAATTTATTGGGGTACTAATGATTTGGTTTTTTTTACAGCGACATAAGAGTTATACAAAATACACGCTCGAATCTAAAAATGCAGCATATCTAGCCAAAGAAAACGAAAATCCCAAGACTTGTATAAAGGACTCGAAAACAGGTTTTCAAAATTAATAAAATTTAATTTATATCTACTCTGTAAAATATATGGGAAATAAATAGTTTGTCTAAAGTGCTATTTGAAATTTTTCTTATACAGTATATAATTATTAAATTCGGCAAAATTAAATAAATCCAACAATTATATTTGAACTGATTTTTTTTTGGCGACATCTATGAACGAACGCTAAACTTATACCATTTACTGAAAATTATTCATTTATATCTTGAGTTCAGATATAGGTACAAAATTAACTACTTATCGAGAGGTGGCACTGTGTGTACCGAAATTTGCTGCAAAAGGTGTTGAATTTATATTTCGCTTAAATATGAACAATGTAACCGTTTCTAATAAGAAAACTACTAAAATCTAAGTAAATCAAACCAACAAGGCGTACATATTAATCACTAAACTTAATACTAAAGTAGTGGATTATAATATTAAATTAATCATACAATGAAATACACTTATAACAAAATTAAACTGTAAAATGAAATGCACTTATAACAAAATTAAACTGTTACAATACTATTTGTGATTGATTGATATCCTATGCTACGCATTATATGTTGTGTTATCTTGTAAATAGTGAAGAATATAATCATGACCTAAATCATTAAAAGCAATGTTATATGCATTTAAAAAATAAACTCATTAGTTATATCCACCATAAATATGCTGATTTGGCGAAATTTCGACCATAAGAAAGTTACTAATTATCTTTAATATGCATTTAAATTCACAGTAAACAAAACAGGTAGTCGAGAATAACTTAATAATATTGAAGTAAAAATTGATAGTAGACAAAAACATATTCAGATAACAGACTAAACTATCAAACACGACACTATGGGTTTGAACCGCCAAAATGCACAAAGAAAATCTCCCTCCCTGCCACTGCGTCGGGTAATTTTAATTCAAAAAGATGTGGATAAAAAAGATTCATTTATCATATCGCAGTATTTAACATAATTAATGTCTATCTACAAAAATGGTATTGGAGAAATGCTGTATCACGAATGTTTTTAATTTAAGAATTACTTGGACACTGTAAAATCATGGTGGCCACAAAAATTCAATTAGCCAATGGGCTTTCGAATATCACGATCCGCCACTTCTGTAGATAAATGTTTACAGTCATCAGAGACTGCATTTATTTTTATGTTATAATATAACGGAACTTATATATTTAGCAAATAGATTAAATAACATATTACTTAATATATACAGTTTCGATGCTGTCAATAAAACTTTGAGTTTAACAAATTTTACATACATTTAAATAAATTTAGTATTTAAATAATTGTAATAAGGTCGAGAACCAAAGTAAGTTAAATTTACTCAAGCGGCAGCACGTGTAGGTGTGACATAAAACACATTGTAATTGTTTAAGGAAACATTCAAAACTTTTACTTTTTATTGAAACTCCTTATGAATATAAATTATCATTTTATAATCAGAAAATCCACAATTTCCTTGTTTAGCAAGAATTCAGCACAATAGTTACGCCAAAAATCTTAATAATTTATAATATTCTAATATCTATTCCATTGACCTACTGAAGATATTTTTAAAAATCTTCATTCGTACTGGTACGCAAATAATAACCAAAAATTCAAATAGTGCATATGCAATATGATAAAACATTGTTTAATTCGTTGCTAAAAAGAAAATGTCAAGTTTTTATTATAACAAACAGTTTTCAATAAAACAACATTAGTATCTATAAAAATAAAATATATTTAATGTTTTGTCACCGTTTCTTAAATCTAATGAGCATTATAAAGCATTTATAAATTCTATAGTAAAAAATGACTATATACATAGATTAAGACACAATTTAAGTGAATAAGTGGTCCCAATCTCATGGAAGGATCAGATACATCTCACAGTCTGTCAGCCTATTTTTAAAATAAATTAAGTAACTTAAAAGTGTATTCAAAGGTACCCGTCAACTACGCTATATTCGTTCGAATGATTATGTGATCGTTTATTTGTGGTAACCAGGTGGGCCGTATTTGGTAGAGGCTCCCGCAGATGCGTAACCTCCGGAACCACCTCCAAGAGAACCGTCTAGAGAACCGCCACTTGAAAATGAAGCCCCTTGTCCACCGCTAAGATCACCACCAGAGATACTAGCACCATGTCCAGAAAGGTCGACACCAGCGCCAGAGATTCCAGCTCCAGAAAGTCCAGCACCACCGATTCCAGCTCCAGAAAGACCAGCACCACCGAATCCAGCACCACCTCCGATACCAGCTCCAGCTCCTCCTGCTTCTTTTTGAGTCTTGTAACGGATGAAGTAAACTTCGGGTTTGCTTGGTTGAGTTGGTGCTGGAGTGGGGATAACGATATCTGGCTGTTCTTCCGGTTTTTTGACCAAAACGTAGACCAAAGTTTTTTCCTCGTTCTGGGGTTGGGCTGGGATAATTGGAGCAGTTGGGGTTGGTGCATTGGGAGCTTTGATAAAGATAATCTTGTAATGTTTCTGTGGAGCAGCGACAGGCAAAACTCTCGGAGCATGATGCTCCTCAGGTTCTTCAGGAGCAACATGTACGTAAACGTGCTTATGTACCGTAGGTCCAGCAGCAACATGTCCGTCGAAACCACCTCCTCCAAAACCACCCCCTCCAGAGGAGAAGCTTGAGGAACTGTCAAATCCGCTTGAGATTCCGGCTCCACCGCTATGTCCGAATCCACCTCCGGCACCACCCCCAAATCCACCGCCGATACCTCCGCCGAATCCACCTCCTGAACCTCCTCCGAACCCGCCACCACCTAGAGAATGTCCTCCAGAAACAAAGGAACCGCCTCCAATACCATGGCCTCCACCGCCTCCAATATGTCCAGATGAAGGAGCGGGATAGTTGTAGCCCACTGGTGGTTCAGGGCGGGCAGATGCGAGAGCCACGAAGGATGCGAGCTGAAACAATAATAAAAGATATAAAAATAAGCAAATACGGAACAATCAAAATATAACTATTATATATACTACTATTTTATTCCGTGAAAACTATTTTGTGGATTTTATCTACTAATTTGGTTTTATTATTGGTAAAATAAAGCAACGTATCATAAAACTTTATCAGAACCAATTTACAATACCTAGACACATTGCTGCATAAGATTGATTTAATGACAAAATCTTAAACGGGGTTACCTTTACACGTAGAAAAAGTTAGTTACTACCTTTAAAATTCCAAACGTAGAAATGGGGATATTTTATACAGCTACAGCAAAATATGTCAAGTATATCAAAGTGTTGGTATTGTAGGAATTAAAAGTCACTAAAAAATAAGTTGATTATAAAATATGTTACGATTATTATATTTTGAAAACAGGCAAATCCCTCAAATTTAAAATAAGACTAACTATTATGAAAAAAGAAAACCGATGTTTTGTTTTATGATCTTTTTACAAATGTGTGTATTTATAACAATGGAGAATTAAAAAAATAATTTACCATCAGTAAAAAAAAACTATGATTTGATTAGTGAGGTAAATAGAGGTAGGTAGAGTTTTTACATAAAATTACAAAAACGCGAAACCCCAGTAAAAATATAATAAGCCAAGAGATCAGCCAGTAATAAATTGACTTCGACAATCATTTAGTTCTCACTTGAAATAGTTAACATTTCTATTTCCCTTTATTTCTTTAGACACGATTAAGCCAAGGTGTAAAAAACCTAATAAACATCATCATAATAAATTAGTCCAATAAGTACGGCGTCCTTGAACTAGAAGAAACACAGCACGGATGCATTAGGTAATAAACTACCTCGTGTTTTGTCTACACTAAACAAAAAAAAATCACTTCACTTCCGATGACTAGAATACTTTCACTGATGCACGACAATACTTACCAGAAAAGCCTTCATTCTGTATAAATGATGAAAATCGGTCAACGTAAGACTCCGATTTAAACTGTATCTCAACTTTTTATAGTTTAAATTCATCTGACCCCCTCTTGACACTTTTAGAATGGCGCGATGATGGGTACATATGAAATTATTGCATGTAATATATTTTTTTGGCGATTTGTATTAAGTGAATGGTTTTTTTTATCTATCAATTACCCAAGGTAAAATATAAATTGGCGTAATTATCGCCAATGTTACATCTTCACTTGTGTCATCACTGCCCCTTCGTTATAGATACATCGGCCTTCAATGCTTATTTGGGCATTTAGATATATTATTATTTTTGTACCCAATTTCAAGAGCTGAAAAAAGAAATAAATCTCCTTTATCCGAATTTTATTCCATCATACTGGATTCCTACCATCAATAAATAGTTTTTAAATTGACACGTACTCCCATTTTGTATGTCATATTGAATTCGTACCAGTTTATCCCATTTTCTGTAAAATTTAAAGTCAATTGAACAAGATTTTCTTACGTTAATTTACATTCGTACCACAAATTTACCAGTTTATCTCTATATGACATTTAATTCTTGCACAAAAATTGAAAATAATTTGATAAGTAGTATTTTCAGACTGATATTCTAAATATTTTATTAGACCGCTATTTTGTTTTGCTATCTTGGATTCATATCAAAATATTACCAGTTTATTATTATGTATTACTTCATTTTTGTGCAAAATTTTAAGTAAATTGGATAATTAGATTTTTTAGTAATACTTTTTTAGCATTGTTCCGCCATATTGGATTTTTACCACAAATACTACCAGGTATACCATATGACCCTTAATTTATGGCTAAAATTTGAAGTTTATCTGGTAAGTTGTTTTTAAGCTATGTTGCGAACCGAAGAGAGACAGGCAGACTGACATACGGACCTACGGAATCGGGAAAACACGTTTTTTGACATCTAGGGACACTAAAACGTGAACATAGGTAAAACCCGAGAGGGTGATTTTTTTCACGATTATAATCATTTTATTTGGCCGCCATTTTGTTCCGCAATCTTGAATTAGTAACACAGTTTTACTAGTTGATCCCTACATCAGAACTAGTTATGGCATACAATTTCAAATTAATCCATTAAGTAGTTTTTTCAGGCTGATTATTTTGAGTATTTTATTAAGCCGCCATCCTGGATTCGAACCAAAATTTTACCAGTTGATTCCGATGTTTGCGCAAAATTTGACATAAATTGGATATCTAGTTTTTTAATAATAATTTTTTTAACATTTCACTAGGCCGTCAATTTGTTTAGCCATTTTGGATTTTTACCAAAATATTAACAGGTCATCTTCATATGACCCTTAATTATTGATAAAAATTTCAATCGGGCAAGTTGTCTATAAGCTGTACCGCGAATTGAGAGAGAGACAGATAGGCATACAGACCGGCAGACGGACCGACGGAATTGATAAAACATATTTTTAAACTGTACTAGTTAATCCCTATACCACAATTGGTTATGGCACATACACCTATTTGATAATAATTGTTTGTTTTGCCTTATTGTATATTTATCAAAATATTGCCAGGACATCCACATATGACTCTTAACTTTTGATCAAAATTTGAAGTGAATCGAGTAAGTAGTTGTGATGAAGCTATGCTGTGAACTGACAGACAGACGGACAGACCAACAGACGGTCCGATGGAATTGATAAAACATATTTTTTGGCATGTAGGGATGCTGAAATCTGAAGATATGTAAAATCTGGGAGGGTGATTTTTTCAGGATTACAAAACATTTTATTTTGCCGCCATTTTGTTCGGCCATCTTCAATTTTACTAGTTGATCCCTATACCACAATTAGTTATGGCACAGAATTTGAAATCCATTAACTATTTTTTTTCAGGCTGTATCTTTAAATATTTTATTATGCCGCCATCTTGGATTCGTACCAAAATGTTACCATTTGAATCTAACATAATAGGTACTTGATGTTTGTGCAAAATAAATAAAGTAGATAAGTAGTTTTTTAGTAATAATTTTTATAACATTTCACTAAGCCGCCATTATTGGGTTTTTACCAAAATATTACCAGGTCATCCACATATAACTCTTTATTTTTGACCAAAATTTGAAGTCAATCGGGTAAGTAGTTTTTTAGCTATGCCGCGAACAAACAGACAGACAGACCGACGAAATTGATAAAACATGTTTTTCGGCATCTAGAGACCCTGAAATGTGAAGATCTCAAAAAGGTGGTTTTTACACGATTAGAATACTTTCCTTTTATGAGGGGTAAAAAAGTAAAATGAGAAAATATTAAAAGTTTTTTTATTTATCAAATGAACGTTGGAACTACTTAATCATTTGGTCTAATTTTTTAAATATATGTTTAACCCAACATTTACTAGAAACGAAAAAATAGGATTATCGAGTTAATTAAAAACTTTGTAAACCTTCTCCGCTAGAGAAGCGGTCAAAGAAAGGTATGACGCCATCGATTTTTTTATATGATAAATCAGGCTTAAAAACTTCTCCCAAAATAAATATTTCGAAATGTTAGTGGTACTCAGTGACACTATTTCAAAAAGCCGGACGCCTACATATTTAATCCTTGGATTTAAATTTGGAAATTGAATGGCATTTTGTTGCCTCCTAGTAACAATTATTTACATATTTACAACAAGCCAATTCTCGGTATGAAGATGATGCTTCCTATATTGGACAAGATTCGGAAAAATAATATATATCAAAAAATAAAGTTGTTGATTTGTAATGTTCTTAAAACATTTGTTTCAATCAATTTAAAGTTAGATATTTTATATTCAGTTGGGAAAAAACCAAAAATTAAATGTTTTTATCATTTTAAACGCAACAAATTATCTGAACACATTTAAACAATATTCTTTATATTATGTACCGAAACATTCTGTAGATGGACTAATCCACAGGTTTAGATATCTAATTTTCTTAAAGATTTGTTTCAATCAATTTAAAGTTAAATATTTTTATTCAGTTGCGAAAAAACCAAAAATTAAATTTGCATTTTAAAATCAATAAATAATCTTAACAAAATATACTCGAATATCCTGTACATTTGAATATCATTGTATTTTACATTACACTACTGCAGGGAAACCATAAACGGCGATTCGCTCTTTTTAGAGTTCATCTAACGAGCCCCGTGTAGGGCAAATGTTAAAAATTGAATTACAGAAACAACTACCTGGCTATTTTTTTTTACTTTTTCGCAACTGAATAAAAATATTTAACTTTAAATTAATTGAGGCAAATATTTAATTTAAAGTTAAATATTTTTATTCAGTTGTGAAAAAGCCAAAAAAGATTTTTGTTTGTCAATCTAAACGCAACAAATAATCTGAACATATTTAAAAATACCTGGCTAATATCACGAACGGCATTGGATCACATTTTATCCTATAAATATTAAGAACGGTGGTGATAGAAGATACGTAAGACATGTTTTGCCATCCTGACAAAAAAAGTGTTTGCAAAAAAGTTCTTATATAAATATATTTAGAAAAGTTTATGAAGCACTCATCTTCCGCACAAAAACGATTTAACATGCTATAGCTTTAATATAAATACTATCGAAATAAACATTTCGCACCATTAACTAAGTAATTAAAATTAATAGCTTTCTTATACCTAGCAATTCTCATAAATTTACATTTTTTAGAACTGAGATTTAATCTGCTATCTATGGGCTACAAGGGAAGTATATAGCATCTATTTAAAACCCATCACATGCAATATTTAAATAATTTTAGTCTATGTTAAATATGCCGAGACTTCATTCTTCCAGATCCCCGTTGGTCAAGTCAAGTAGTGCCTGCATCAATTTGAATTTCTTGGGTAGGCTGAAGAGATCTTCACAATTTCTAAACCTCAAATTAATTGACTTATACCAAAAAGTTTGGGTTAGAAATAGAGTTGTATTACTATTCGATTATTGAATGTATTCACAGTAGAATAATCAAAATAGGGTTTTGAAATCCAAAAATTGAGGAAAAGATGGAAGTAATTTTAATTTTCTTGGGACATACCGCATATGAATGAACTGTGTTTGTAAAATTTAGCATTTTTTTCAATTATTCGCAAATAACTCGGAAATAGAGCATTTGAAGAAGCTATTATATTTAATCAAACTTTAAATTTGACCATAATAAAAACGAAAAAACGAATAAGAAAAATATGGTGACGGATAAAATGTGTACAAAAAAAGTTATTGTTTATGCTTCCAGAGTATAGGATTGGTAAATAAAATACAAAAATCTATACCAATAGATTTTCTGTGTGCAAAATTCTAGTTCGTAAATAATTTTCAATTTTGACGCATTTCACCTTCTGGGTCTCTAATTTAACCGACTGGCATACCATTAGCGTTAACATCTTACCAACCATCATGCGAACACGGATTTTGGTGTTTTAAGTTTTAAACAAATATATATTACAGTTGAATAAGATTTTTTTTACGTCGATTTTTTAAATATTTTAAAAGGCCGCCATTTTGTTTTATCTTATATTTATACCAAGATGTTACCAGTTCATTTTTATATAATACTTTTGAGGTAAATTGGATGATTAGCTTTTCAGTAATATTTTTTTTAACGTTTTACTAGGCCACCATCTTATACCGGCAATTGGTTTTTATCAAAATATTACATATACATACATACAATTATTTATGGCACACAATTTGAAATCAATCCATTAAGTAGTTTTTTAGGCTGAATTTTTAAATATTTTACCAAGCCGCCATTTTCTTTCGACATCTTGGATTCGCAGCAAAATTTTACCAGTGGAATCCTACATAATACTTGATTTTTGTGCAGTCTTTGAGATAAATCGTAGTTTCAAGTAATCAACCGGATAAGAAATTTTTAAGTTATGCCGTGAACTGGCAGATAGACAGACAAACTGACAGACGGACCGACGGAATTGATAAAACATACTTTTTGGCATCTAGAGACTCTAAAACGTGCAGATATATAAAACCTAAAAGAACGATTTCTTCAAGAATACAAATATATTGTTTAGTCGCCATTTTGTTCCGCCATCTTGAATTAGTACCCGTTCATTTGTATACCACAAATATTTATGGCACATAATTTTAAATCAGGCCCTTAACTAGTTTTTTACGTTGAATTTTTAAAAATTTTACTAAGACGCCATTTTGTTCCGCCATCTTGGATTGATTCGTACCGAAATGTTATCAGTTGATTTCTACATAATACTTGATTTTTGTGCAAAATTTTAGAAAAATTGGACAAGTAGTTTTTTAGTAATAATTTTTTCAACATTTCACATTGCATTTTGTTTTGACAAATTTGATTTTTTCCAAAATGTTACCAGGTCATCCCCATATGACCCTTAATTTTTTACCAAAATTTGAAGACATTCGGATAAGTAGTTTTTTAGCTATGCCGCGAACAGACAGAACGGCAGATAGGGTAAACGTGGGAGAGATGAGATTTTTATAAATCGTCAGAACTTTTCTATGCAATGAAATACCACGGACTTAAAAACAGATATTATTTTAGGATGTTTATTCAAATGTAAAACTGTAACAATAGTGAATTTTAAAAAATGCAGTAATAAATTAAACATATTTTCTTACACAAATACATTTGGCCATCTCTCCTACACGACGTGGGTGAGTCACCGCATAGTGTATGGGAGAGATGGCTTATGAAAAATAACATTACATCTTTTTGCAAGTGGTTTCGTAAAGATTTGCGGTTCATAACCACAGCAGAACCAGGTGGCATGCTATCTTCAAATTCCATTTTTTTATTTACTCCTTTAAATATGCAGTAGGGAGGTAAAAAATTTCCTTCTGAGTTGCTGCACGCTATAACAGTGATTGTCCTTTTTCCCCAGAAGTTACTGTATGCACTTCTTTGCTTCCTTTTGCCGCAGTGACTTTACCTGGGACATTATTCAACTGAAGGCCCGCCTCGCCGACATTAAAAATATTACCTGGTTTATCAAAAACGTCGTTTTCTTCATAAACGCGTTCTAAAAGCTTAAATTATTTTTCAGCTTCCTTCTTATTCATACCTTCTGCCCTCGCAGTTGATATTCCTTCTACTTTTCTTAAACTTAACTCCGGATTCCTTTTCATAAACGACGGGTACCAATGATCCCCAGCTTCTTCCTTTTCAGCGTTAAATTTGGCTCTCAATCTCAGTCGTTGCGCTAAGGTGTGAGCCATTTGTTTTACAGTTTTGACAGTAGGAGGAAAACCTGCTTTCTGAAGAGCTTTAATGTTTCCCACGATTTTCTTTTCTAATTCTTGGCCAAGATATGATGACGGCCCCTGTAGACCCTTTTCAAAAAAATTGTTTTTTAATCTTCTTCTTAACGTTCGTTCTGGTATGTTACAGATGTCTCTTTTCAAACGTATAGCAGTATTTAAATTTTCCTGGGTCCAAGTCCCCCTGTTAGACTTTTTTATATATTTACGAGGTATTTCCACCTAAAACAATACCTCTAATTAACGCGCCATCTCTCCCATGATCTTTTGCTGCATCTATCTCTAATATATTGGAGAGATGCCGCAGCAGATTTTTTCTTGACACTTATGACGCCGGCAATAAAAAACCGGTAAAAACATAACCTTACTGATTGTAAATCTTTCACAAATAGAGAGCAAAATCGATTTTATTCGTTTGAATGTATAATTTTTGCTGTATAACGTACACTGTATAAATTTTTTAACTTACTTGAATATAATTTCAACAAATACGTCAAATATTTCGTAAATTAATCGCTTAATTCCTAGCGGTGTGATATTTTTGTCAATCTTAACCTCCAACTGATCACACATAAACAAAATCGTCCGTTTAGAAGGCGGCGATGTTGCCGAAATGTACTCCGCGGCATCTCTCCCACTGCGGCATCTCACCCACATTTACCCTAGATAGACAGATAGACAGACAGACCGACGGAATTGAGAAAATATGTTTTTCAGCATCTAGGGACTATATATATATATATATATATATATATATATATATATATATATATATATATATATATATACTCGACTTTTTATCCAGATATTCATTCATTTACTATCTATCTACTTAGATAAAAACGTAGATAGAACTTCGATACGCCAGTATTTCATTTTTAAAATTTTGTTTTTGCTCTTCATTAATTTATTTTTAATTTAATATTTAGGTATTTTTTAATTTGTGAATTCAAAAAAATTAAAATTTACCGGCTTAGTAAACATTT
Organism: Kuschelorhynchus macadamiae; assembly: GCA_030620095.1. Lineage (NCBI taxonomy): Eukaryota > Metazoa > Arthropoda > Insecta > Coleoptera > Curculionidae > Kuschelorhynchus > Kuschelorhynchus macadamiae. The sequence continues at coordinate 262,321 of JAUTXW010003766.1, read as the reverse complement.
AATTAATTAGCCGTCATTTTGTTTTGCCACATATGATTGATAAAATTGTATCAGTCATCTACGTTTCGCACTTGATTTTCGTGCGAAATATCAACTTTGGGTAAGTAGATACTAATATTTTAAACATTTCATTAAACCGTCATTTTGTTCGACATAATGGCTCCTCACCAAAAATTTTACAAAAGATTTTGACCCTTGGTTTTTATGTAAACTTTAAAATCAATCCAATAAGTACTTTTTTCAGGATGAATTTTTAAACATTTAATTAGGCCGCCATTTTGAATATGTCTCAAAATTTTCACCAGTTCATCCCTATATCATATCTGATTTTTGACCGTAATTTGAACATAATCGATGAGGTAACTTTTTGCACTGACTTATATAACATTTTATTACGCCGCCATTTTGGATTTGTAGCAAAACTTACCAGTTGATGGTCATGTCACACCTAATTTTTCTGCAAATTTCAGGTAAACTAGATAAGTAGTTTTTTAGTTATAATTTTGTTTCTGTCGCAGACAGAAAGACAAACCTATAAACAGACCGACGGAATGTTTTTTTGAGATTACTATTCTAGTCCTCATGCAAAGAAAGTAAAGAGAAGCGAGCACTATTAGACAAAAGTAGACTACCTAGCTAATTTTTATTGTTATTCCATGTTAGTAGCTAAATTAAAAAAAAATTAAATTATCAATATCCTAAATCTTAAATTTTAACCAGTTTAGGACATGTTTAAGATCACATTTTTACTTTTGATTACTCAAACGATCGCCATTTAATATCCTCAAGTGAAAATTAAAGAATGATCCGAAACCATCTTATTAACATCGAACAAGATGGCAATTAGAGCAATAAACTTTATATTTTTAGGATTTTCTTGTAAATATATGTTCATGAAGGCCAACCTGTTTGCATAACATCATTCATCACTTCATTTACTTTCAGAGTTATTAGGAAACTGTTTTCTTATTTTAGAGTTGATCACTGAAAGTGGGGAAGCTATTTTGAATTTAACTTTTTCAGACCCTACCTGCCAGGATCAGCACTGAACTAATATAATGAATTTGTTTTATTTTGCCCTTTTTTAAATTTCTATAGCAAAAAAAATATTTTCGTTTTTAAAAAACTATTTCACTCCCCTAGGATCACCTTGTATAGTCTAAAAAAATTTATATACAAAAAATGAAACAAATTTAGCGTCCTCTACCCTAAAAAAAAACGATAAATTTTAATATTGTTTTTGGAGTTGTTACACCTCCTTACATAACCCTAGATAAAGGTAACAATTGCTTTTGACTCTTAAAAATAAAAACTTATTTGCTCTGATTTACCGTTTTTTCTTTAAAGCTAAGCATCATGGAAATAAAAAATTTTTAAAGTCATTTTTTATCCCCCAGCGCGGAAAAAAATCTTTCTTATACAAAAAGATATTTGGCATGTTTTTTTTCATAACTTAAACTCTTTAAAACAAAACTTATTTTCGTTTTTTGGAGGTTGCTTCATATCTCTAGAGCTACGCTGTAAAATGGCGGGCTAATAAAATGTTTAAATATTCGGTAAAATTTTATGTCTTGGAATAAAATCAACTTTTTATGAAGGAAAATAATAAAGGACATAATTTATTTTTTCTGGAATACGTAAATAATATTATGAAAACAAAAATGATAATAATATTTAATAAAATTTAATACTAAGCTATTAGTTACTTATGCATCAAATGTATGTAGTCTGTTTATTGTAAGTAACAGTATTTAAATCTGTACAATATATTTACTAAAATTAATGACGAATAAAGAATTTAAAAAAATGTGATTTTTATTTTGTTAATTAAGGATAAATTGGATTTCTAACGACGTTATTATATGCTTGTCGCACAGCCCTGTTTCACAGTAAGCTTCTTTGGGAGGAAAAAGGCACTGAGCCCCCACGCGGATTTTTGAATATCGGCGCCTATGGCTGGTTAAATTCGTTATTTAAAAGTATATCCTTCCCAAAAAAATGCAACCAAAAACCCCCTTACGTTTTTTGGCATAGTCATTGAATTGTCATGGTTAAAATGCGCATATCGTAAGAAAACAGTTTAAGTAAATTATATTATTTTAAATTTTTTAGTGCGTTACTGACAAAAGCGGTTTTCTAGATTTTTTTTAATTTATAATTTTTTTTATATTTTTTAGTAAGTAAATGTGTACGCATTACTGGTAACTGAGCCCAAAGAGGTGTTTACTAACTGGTACCAGCGGTACATCGAGCTAATCAGATCAGTTCCATGATACTTAATTAATGTATTTTTATCTGAATTACATTGGGTTAAAATCGATCAGATCAGCTCGATAGTACCAAATTATTGTATTGTCATAAGAAATACATACACTTGCAAAATTATAAAGCGGTAGAACGAATAATACAGCGAATAGTTATGTTAAAGCCCGCTAGTCATATTCGTTGATTCATTGATTCGTTCGCATAGTATGGAAGGTCCGGTCGTCCGTACGATTCGTTGCGCGGCAATTCTGGCTTTTCCGCGAATCATCAAAGCAGGTTTTGATTGATTGACTTTTTTTGTGTATTGTCTAACAATGAAATGCATAAAATCTATGGGAACGAATTGAATTAAAATTGATAGGTGTCGGGATAAAATATTCGTCAATTCGGTGATTCGCCAATGCGTTCATGCATGTGAATCTACTAATAGAATTAACGACTTGAAGCGACGAGGGACGAATCGAACCGAATAGTGAGTAGCGGGCTTAATAGTATAACGTTGCTCTCCTGTTTGTCTTGAGGGTTATTTCACAATTTACCCTTCATATAGGTCAAAGAAAAAAATATATACAGGATTTGTTATAGTAGTAGTAAGCATTCTATATTTATAAAAAATTCTCGTACGGGACATTTTCTTTCACATCGGCAGCAACTCTGTGTGCTGTCTGTCCTCCAGAACGGCACTGTAATTTATTTAATCTGTGATATTTCATGTGAAAATTATAATAATAATTATAAATTGTTAAGTGGAAGGCGCTGGAAGACCGAAAAAAAATCGCTTTGTGTTTTAAATAATTAGTTATTCATTTGAAATTTAAAAAATATTAAGTTCTAGTAGTTAAGGACATAGTGTCTATCACATAAAATTTCTCAAAATATATTGTCTAAATTAAGTCTACTGCTAGCTACTAAGCTACTGAAATAAAGGTAAAAGTTTCTTAAATAAATGTGTATTTTTTTTCTCTACAAAGTTGGCAATGCTTTGTCAAGGCTATTGCTACAATTAGCATGCATTTTAACCAATTTGAAAATGCTCAACGGTAAATAATTTCTTTAAAAGTTAATGTGTTTTTAAAATATAGTGGACAAAAAAGAAAAAAGAGTATAAAATACTCATTTCATAAGACTTTCTTAATCTGACTCTAAAGCTAGTGCTATAAAATTATTTCTTATGAAACTAGTATTTTAACTTAATATTATAAAACTCTTAGTTATATAGTTGTTAATATCTCATTCACATACCCCACTTGTTGCTCCCTGAGCCTATTTTTATAATTATTAATAGTGATTTATGTACCAAGTGTATTAAGTAGTACTTTTATTACGAGGCGGATTTTCTCATGTATTTCCTGCTCACTCTCCGAGATATCCATATTTTGAATGTTCTATAACTTTATATATTTTAACTTGTAAAATACAAAACAGCTTCTGCGACCCCGAACAAAATGTCGAATTCGACGTCTAATAACTCATATATTTTATATAAATAAATTTATATATTTATATATATATATATATATATATATATATATATATATATATATATATATATAGTATATAGTTTTTACATTGACACACACCGCCATTCTGTTACATCATGTTGAAATCGTATCAGTTTATCCCTATATCATATTTAATTTTTTTGCAAAACTTGAAGACAATTGAATAAGACTTTTTACGTTGATTTTTGAAAAAAAAAATTTGGCCGTCAGTTTGTCCCGCCATCTTGAATTCGTACCACAACTTTACTGATTTAACTCTATATCGCACTTAATGCTCGCACAGAATTTGAAATTAATCTAATAAGTAGTTTTGTCCAGGCCGATTTTTTAACCTTTTTATTAGGCTGCCATTTGCTTTTGCTACCTTATATCTATACCAAAATGTGTGCAGTTTATTCCTATGTAACACAACTCGATTTTTGTACAAAATTTGAAGAATTTTTTACCAAAGTATTACCAGGTCATCCCCATATGACCCTTAATTTTTGACTAAAATTTGAAGTCACAGACAGACTGATGGACCGATAAAAATATTTTTTGAATATCTATCTAAGAACGCTAAAACTTGAAAATATATAAAATCTAAAAGGGTGGTTTTTCACAATTACAAATATTTTTCTATGTGTTGTTTTAACGATCCAATATGATAATTCTTCACTATGTTTTTTAATTTGGGGTAGGGATCCAAAAACAAAAGTCAAATATTCAAGAAAGTCTACGTTTCGCAATTTATTATTGCATCTTCAGGACACTAAAAGACATACATAAAACGATATAGCTCTACAAGACATGAACTTAATAAATAGTAATGTAGAAAAAATGCTATACTGACTATGAAAAATACTGTATTACTGTGTTACCAGCATTTTTCATAGTCAGTATAGCATTTTTTCTACATTACTATTTATTAATTTGATGTCTTGTAGAGCTATATCGTTTTATGTATATATCTTGAGTTAGTACCACAGTTTTACTAGTTTATCTCTATGTCACAATTAGTTATGGCACACAATTTGAAATTAGTTCATTAAGTTATTTTCCTAGAATGAATTTTTAAATATTTTATTAAGCGGTCATTTTTCTCCGCCATCTTGGATTCGTACCAAAATTTTACCAATGGAATCCTACATAATACTGATTTTTGTGCAAAATTTGGATTAGCAGTTTTTTAGTAATATTTTTTTAACATTTTACTAGGCCTCTATTTTGTTTCGCCATATTGAATTTTTATCAAAATGTTATCAGACCATCTCCATATGACCCTTAATTTTTGGGCAAAATTTGTCAATCGGGTAAGTAATTGTTTAGCTATGCCGCGAACAGGCAGACCGACAGACAGACAGACACACTCACGGAATTGAGAAAACATAGTTTCCGGCAGAGACCCTGAAACGTAGAGATCTGAAAAAATCTCGGAGGGTGATTTTTTCACGATTACAATACTTCCGTTTTACGAAGGAAATAAAAATTATTTGGCCGCCATTTTATTCCACCATCTTGAATTGGACCACAACTTTATCAGTTTATTTCTAAATGACGTTTATTGCATACAGAAAATTTGAAATTCATCTAATAAGAAGTTTTTCTCAGGCCGTTTTTTAAATATTTTATTAGGCCGCTATTTTGATTTGCTATCTTATATTCATACCGAAATGCTACCAGTTCATTCCCATGTAACACTTGACTGTTGTCTAAAATTTGAGGATACTGATTAGTTTTTTAGTAATAATTTTTTAACGTTTTACTAGGCCGCCATCTTTACCAAAATATTACTAGGTCATCCCCATATCACCCTTAATTTTTGACTAAAATTTGAAGTCAATTTGATGAGTAGTCTTTAAGCTATGCCGCGAACTGACAGATACACAGACAAACCATCAGACGGACTGACGGAATTGATAAAACATATTTTTGGCGTCTTTAGATGCCATTCAGCTAAAACCTGAAAATATGTAAAACCAGAGAGGGTGATTTTTTTCACGATTACAAATATTTTATTTGGCTGCCATCTTGAATTAGTACCACAGTTTTACTACTTCATCTATATACCACAATTATTTAAGGCAAATTTTTTAAATATTTTATTAGCCCTCAATTTTTTTCCGTCGTCTCGAACTAATATCAGAATTTTAACAATTAATTCCTACATAATACTTGATTTTTGTGCAAAATTTGAGATAAATTGGATAATAGTTTTTAAGTAATAATTTTTTTAACATTTCACTAGGGCGCTATTTTGTTTCGCTATATTGGATGTTTACCAAAATGTGACCAGGTCACCCCCATATGACTCTTAAAGTAGTTATGCCGCGAACAGGCATACATACATTTCGGCATCTTGGGACCCTGAAATGTAAAGATCTAAAAAAACATTGGAGGGTGAATTTTTCACGGTTACAATACTTCCCTTTTACGAAAGAAATAAAAACCATTTTGTTTTTGAAAGTGACAATTACTTGCGTCTCATTTTTGTGTTTCAAATTTGAGACGTGAGGTTTCAAATTTGAAGTGGTCCTGACTCAACATCGCCAACTTTGTAGAAAGAAAAAAGCAGTGTCGAAAAGAAGGCCATTACGACACTACTTTGTGTACCGAAAAGACGTCTTTCTGATTGCAAAATAAAAAACCGGTAAATTTCTTTACCCGGAACTTCCTTCGTTATGATTTTTTTCCATTTGCTAGGAATAGTGAAGTGTGACCCAATTTAGTTCAGTAAATAGTCACAGTATATATGCGTGTTACATATACTGTTTTTTCATTTTATCTCTCCATCATATTGGATTCCTACCAATATTTTACCATTTTCTTTCTACCTAAGCCACACTTGACTTTTGGGCATAATAAAATAAATTTAATAAATGGTTTTTATATTGATACATACTGCCATTTTGCAACGTCATATTGAATTCGTACCAGTTTATCCCATTTTCACATCTAATTTTCCTTCAAAATCAATTGAACAAGATTTTTTTACATCGATTTTTTAAAAATTTTATTTGGCTGCTATTTTGTTTCTCCATCTTAAATTGAAACCCATATTTTCAGTCTTTACCTACTCCGTTGGTCCGCAGATACTTCCCAGATATTAAGTTTTTAACTGGTTTTCGTTAACGATCTCTTGTTGTTATGTTAAAGTGGTGTATTATTTAGAGTTAGGATCCAGTAAAAAAACAAGAGTCGTTTTTTAAAGTATCGACGTTTCGCAACTTTATTGTTGCCTCCTCAGGACACATAGATTTAATATGCTACATGAAACCTCTATTATCAATCTTTTCCTACTCCGTTGGTCTGCAGATATTTCCTAACCCCAAATAATACACCACTCTTACAACAGAGTAGGTAAAGACTGATAATATGGGTTTCATGCAGGATATAAAATCTATTATATGTGTGCAAGAGAGAATGCAACAATAAAGTTGCGAAACGTAGACAATTGCTTTTGTTTTTTTTAACTGGAACCTAACTTTAAATAATACACCACTCTAACATAAAAACAAGAGGATCGTTTAAGAAAACCATTTGGAAACCTAATATCTGGAAAATATCTGCGGACCAACGTAGTAGGTAAAGATTGAAAGAAAGTATGAGTTCATGCAGAATATAGAATATATATGTGTCCTGAAGACAATTTAAAAAAAGTTTTTTGTTTCTTTACTGGACCCTAACCTCAAATAATACATCACTCTAACACAACCACAAGAGGATCGTTAACGAAAGCCATAGAAACATAATATCTGGGAAATATCTGCGGACCTATTATAGGACTTATTTTTTTAATTGATTTTAACTCCAAATAATACACCACCCTAACAAATTTTTTTTAATCAGACAGACCGACAGACGGACCGACGGAATTGATAAAACATGTTTTTTGTCATCTAGGGACGCTGAAACGTGAATATATGTAAAACCTGAGAGGGTGATTTTTTCACGATTACTTGAATTCGTAACTAGTAACTAGTTTTACTAGTTGAGCCCTAAACCACAATTAGTTATGGCACACAATTTGAAATCATTAAGTAGTTTTTTGTTTTTTGTTTTTACTTTATGTTTATGCATAATTTAAAGTAAATTCGACAAGTAGCTTTTTCATAATATTTTTTTTAACATGTGTTGCCATACTCGATTTTTACCAAAATATTACCAGATAATTCCCAACATGACTTTTAATTTTTTATCAAAATTTGAAGTCAATCGGCTTGGTTTTTAAGCTATGCCGCGAATTGACAGACAGACAGGCCGACCGACAGTACAAGATATGCAAAACTTGAGAGGGTGATTTTTTTTCACGATTACAACCATTTTATTTGGCCGCCATTTTGTTCCGCCATCTTGAATTAGTAGAGTTTTACTAGTTGCCTCCTATACCACAATTAGCTATGACACACAATTTGAAATCAATTAAGTAGTTCTTCAGGCTGAATTTTTCAATATTTTATTAAGCCGCCATTTTGATTCGTACCAAAATGTTGCCAGTTGATTCCAAGATATGTTTTTTGCAAAATTTCAGATAAATTGGATGAGTAGTTTTTAATAATATCTTTTTTAACATTTCACTAGCCATTCTGTTTCGCCATTTTGAATTTCTACCAAAATTTTACCAGGCCAAGCCCATATGACCGTTAATTTTTGACCAAAATTTGAACTTAAACGGGTATTCGTACCAAAATGTTACCAGTTGATTCCAATATCATACTTGATGATTTTGCAAAATTTAAGATAAATTATATGAGTAATTTTGTAATAATAATTTTTTTAACATTTCACTAAGCCGCCATTTTGTTTCGCCATATGGGCTTTTTACCAAAATCTTACTAGGCCATCTCCATATGAAGTCAATCGTCTAAGTAGTCTTTAAGCTAAGCCGCGAACTGACAGACAGATAGGCAGGCAGAAAGACCAACAGACGGACCGACGGAGTTGATGAAATATATTTTTTGGCATCTACCAACGATAAAAAGATGTGTAAAAATGAGAGGGTGACTTTTTCACGATTACAGACATTTTATTTGGCCGCCATTTTGTTCGGTCATCTTGAATTAGAATTACTAATTGATCCTTATACCACAATTAGTTATGGCACACAATCTGGAATTAAAAAATCATTAAGAAGTTTTTCAGACAGAATTTTTAAAAATATTATTAAGCCGCCATTTTGTTCCGCCATCTTGGATTCGTACCAAAATGTTATCAGTGGATATCACCATAATACATGATATTTTTGCAAAATTTGAGATAAATTGGATGAGTAGCCTTTTAATAATATTTTTTTTTTAATATTTCACTAAACCGCCATTTTGTTTCGACATATTCGGTTTTTACCAAAATATTACCAGGTCATTCCCTTATCACCCTTAATTGTTGACCAAAATTTCAAGTCAATCGGGTAAGTAGTTTTTAGCTACGCCGCGAACAGACAGACCGACAGAATTGAGAAAACATGTTTTTCGTCATCTAGGGACCCTGAAACGTGAAGATCTGAAAAAATCTCGAAGAGTGATTATTTCATTACTATACTTCCATTTTACGAGAGAAGTAAAAAGAATATCTTTAAAAATGTAAATACATTTGCCATAATAGTTTCGTTCAAAACCATATTTTTTTCATGCGGCCACACAATGGCCCCTGATTATGATTATATTGAATTTATGTTACATCAATATAACTAGTGGCCTATCGGAAATATTATCAGACTTTTAACAGCAAATACCTAATTGCTTATATTTAAGACACCCTGAATAATAATTATAATTGGTTACATATATAGATATCGTTAGAATTGCCTTAACCAGTTCATATATTTATTATAAATTACAATGAATTATGAAAGTATTTCATGTTTGCCAAAATGGACATTGCTTCCGCCGTTCTAATTTTTTAAAACGCAAACGTAGCTAAGAACACTTGCGGGATACAGACGCTCAATTCATGAAAATCGGTTCAGGCGTTCAGCTGATAGGTAGCAAACAAACATACATACGCGAGTTTTAATCACATATATATACCCTTCTTTGCATGCACAGTAGAAACGAAATAAGTAATTCCATTTAATTTAATTTTTAGTAAGAATTTAATACTTTGGTGTTGTGAGTTTAGGGCGTCTAGAAATATAAGCAGATTTGCCTGCCCATAAGATCAAAAAATTTTCGCCTACCAATATCAAGAAAATATATTCGCTAACAGGGACATTCTTATAAAAATGAGCATTAAAAAAGTTATAGGTATATTATTTGTTCTGAATACTATGCTTAATTTGTATTTTAGAACACCATATTTAGTTTTTAGTTTCAAAACACTTTTCTGAGTATTTCTTCCAGAGCTGGTCAATTTCTTGTTAAACTAATTTAGTTTTAAAATTTACAAACAGTTCCTATTTTGTGATACGGCAGATACCCTTTACGTGATGTGATGTTTGCAATACATATTTTCAGTTTATCCTTAAGACTATTTCTTCGAACAAAAATATACAAGACTACTAGTCTGTATGTATCTTTTTAGGCCTGCATGATTTATTATCACACATAGAGAATAATTTTGTAATTCTTCAACAATATGTAATTTAAGTTGTACCATAAATAAAAGAAGTAAAAACAGAGTACCTATTAATGTAGTAAAAATGTGAAAGTAGATCATCCGGAAATAGAATACCAATTTCAAAGCTAGTCGATTGCTTGGCTTCAATAAAAAAACTTATTCAATACCCTTTTGAATATATGTGTAGCTCACACTATTTTCGAAATAGGATTTAAACCAAGGTTCTTGATAGTTGCATAATCAGTATTTGTTTGACTATTAGAAGAATTTGGTGAATGTTTTTACACCTTACTAATTTCATGACATTTATTACGTGGTTCTTGAATGGTGTTAAGAATAATATATTTACTAAATATTAAATTGGAAGATCTTAAGTAAGTAAATACAAATCATTTTTCGAGTTTATGAGCTAATCAGCTGTATCTTTTTCTGTTGAGTATTAATTTGTAACCTTCAGATTTTTAACACATAAACATTTAACTTATATACAGTCATACGCGACAAACATTCTTTTAAATCATTAAGTTAGAGCAACTTTATCGTGATCCCTTTATTTATATTTTCAATTTTCTCGTTAATACTTGACAGGAACCTGTGTAGTGTGTGTTTTGCTATGACTTTCAATTGCCTAAAATATATTACTTCTAACGCTAAAATCCTAAAGTTTTTAAAAAATCAAAAGTGACATATAAAAACGCAACCACAATTTCAGTTTGCGGCGGGTCATAATGTTTGATGACGAAAAAAACACTCACATTCAATAATAAAATACTACTGTTAATCTTAATACGCCGCATATATGTTTTGTCTTGGTCGGAGGGAGGGGGGTTGCAGCCCCATAACCCCCCCTTGATTGCACCACTGGTGACATAAAACTTTATTAGTAAAATTTATATACGAATCCAATACGGTGGATCAAAATAGCGGTAAAATATTTTTTTAAATAAGTGTAAAAAAACTGCTTATTTAACTGATTTCAAATTTTACACAAAAACAAAGTGTAATGTAGAGATGATTTAGTAGGATCTTTGTAGAAATTTACCATGGCGGGACAAAACAAAATTGCGACCTAATAAAAAGTTACAAAAAAACAGTTTAAAATCAGTACTCTCCTAATATTTACCCCCAAATTTTGTGTAAAACTGTTTGATATTGCGGCCTAAAGAAATGTAAAAAAATAATTGCAGTTAGTTATTCAAATAAGTTCAATCAAATCAAGGGCGACACAGATAACTGGTAAGTTTTTGGTACGAATCCAGTAAAGGGGAAAAAGACCTAATGAAACGTTAAAAAAATCGGGAAATGTGCTTCTTCGGGGGGGGGGGGGCATAATTTAAATATGAAGTTTTTAAAACTGATTTTTTTTTAATTTCATTAGTCCGTCATTTTGTTTCATCATGTTAAATTCGTACCAATATTTAAAACCAGTTCACCTCTAAAGAACATCTAATTTTTATATTTTAAAGTCATTTGAATGGGAAGGTTTTTACGTTGATTTTTTTAAATATTCTATTTGGCCGCTTTTGTTCCACCATATTGAATTTGTACCACAGTTTATGTCTAAATTACTCTTAATTCTTGCACAAAATTTGAAATCGATCCAATAAGTAGTTTTTCCATGCTGATTTTTTAGATATTTTATTAGGCCGCCATTTGGTTTTGCCATCTTGGATTTGTAATAAAATGTTCATTCCTAGGCAACTCTTAACTTTTATGCAAAATTTGAGGTAAATGAGATAATTAGTTTTTTAGTAATACTTATTTAATATTTTACTCGGCCGCCATTTTGTTTCGCTGTATGGGATTTTCACCGAAATGTTATCAGGTCATCATCATATAATCCTTAATTTTTAACGAAAATATGAAGACAATCGGGAAAGTAGTTCTTTAGCTATGTAGCGGACTGGCAAACAGACAGACAGACCGACGGAATTGTGAAAAGGTTTTCAAAATTGAGGTATCTGAAATCTGTAAAATCCTGGAAGGCTGATTTTTCACGATTACAAGCTTTCTATTTGGATGCCATTTTGTTCTGCTATCCTGAATTCGCCCCACAATTATAACAGTACATCTTTATATAACATTTAATTTTTGCACAGAATTTGAGATCAATAATGAGTTTCTTCAGGGTATTTTATTAAATATTTTATTGAGAAGCCATTTTATTAAATTTTTAACAAGACCTTGAATTTCAAATCTGATATTGGATGATTTGAGGTTAGCATTCTTAAAAGAATTTTCTGTTTCTCAAAAAAAAAATAGAAAAAACCTTAATGTCATGCTGAATTGGAAAGTAACATCGTAAAAAAACCATAAGAAACTAAGATGGATATGCGCAATTCGTGAAAAAGGGACTGCCCTTCCTCTGGGAGTTTTTTAAATAAACTTGTTGGTGGGATCATAAATGCAGGGAATCATGAGTTTTTTTTTTGCACAGCAATCTAATAGAATGGTTAAAAACTGCAGCTTAATCTGAAAATTAAATCGTCTCTATAGTTTTTATGCAATCCGCATGCATGCTTTTTAGAAACGTTTAAGCTTTATTTATAAATTTATACAATTTATTTACTTAAATTAACATTATTATTGAATGAGAATGAAATGCAGTTTGAAGATCGAGAAACATTAAAACCTTGAATGCTTCCAGTGCTTGAACTAGGCTCTGTTATTACATCAGCTGGTTTCGGAACTGGTATTTTTCTTAAACTGTTTATTCCAACGCATTTGTCTCGTACACTTGGAATTTTTATAAAAGACAACTTTAAGACGGTCTTAAATTCTTGTACTTTCTGCATAATTCTACAGGATTGACTGGAAATCCTTTCTGTATTATTGTCCTGAACATTTTTTGATCTGCCAAAATTTCTCTGTCGGGTGCCTCTTTCAAGAACTTGTTAATATCATTGTTGTGTAACATTTTTATGTAGGACCTACACCACTATAAAAATGTTTAGAGACCATAAAAATATTCAAGCACAGAATATTTTTATATTCTGTAATTCAATACACCATACCTAAAAGTTGATTTCCACCCTTCTTTTTGTATCTTGTTGCATATAACATATTAGCCGAAAAAATTTTTAAAATTGGAGTTCCTCAAATATTGGTTAAAAATCTTTATGATATCTATCATTCTCGCCAAGTGTTTATCCGAACAGATGAAAACTTTATTTCCAGTTAGCTAAAGTAGCAAAATGGGTCTTTCCAAGACCAGTATTCTAAGCCCAATTCTTTACATCATATGTACAGGGTTTTTTTTATATATTGCCACCCCCCTTATCTTTTTTATTTGACATTTTAGAAAAATGTGTCCCAAATAAAAGTTTAATGGTTTCAAATGAATTTTTATGAAAACATTTTTTTTCATATACAGGGTGTTACAGAAAGTCTGGGCGTGGTCCAAGTTTCTTATTTCAAATAGGTACCCCATTTTTTTATTGTATTTTCGGATTCTCCTGAGAATTTTACACATTTTTTATAAGGGATATTCTATACTTAAATCTAAAGCCTAAAGAGATATTGTTATTTTTTGAAAACTATTATGTAAAACAGGTAAACATTTTTCTGGTCGTAAACTGGTCATTGACGGTGACTGTTTTACTGTTTGGTAGACTTTCTGTCAATTTCTGGATAAAATGTCACATTTCCGATGAGGAAAAATCCGACAACCTTCGCATAGCTTATGAGAATAACGAAAATACACAGGCAACCAGAACTGAAATCACCATCTTCCAACGAATCGCCATCTAAACAAACATTTTTTGAAATATCAGACGTGGATTTTTTTCCTTCTACGGGGTATTCCAAAAACATCGAATTTTGGAAATATGCATATGAATCTAATTAAGGCAACACATGTTTTTAAAAAATATATGTATAATATTAACGAAAACAGAAAAGAATATTTTAAAAACTACACACAGCGTCAAAAAACTTGGACCCCTTCATAAGTCGCAATGCAAATAAGCTTTCCTCAAGACCGCGTATCTTCAGTAATAAATGAACCAACGAAGTGATTGAAAAATGATTATGTCAACGAATAGCGGGACTACCACTTTTAGTTAACTGAGCCATGATATTGTAATCAGCAAGCTAATAAGGAGAGTTTAATTTTTTTTAGCCAGACCTCCCATTTAATTTGCATTAGGTCCTGTGTTGAGAAACTTTTAAACACTCTGTAGAGCGTTCTAATTACAATAGAATATTTCATGTGGCTAAAAGTGGCAGCCCTGCTATTCGTTAACATACACTTTTTTTAATGACATGGTTGGATCATTTATTACTCAAGATACAAGGTCTTGAAACAGAGCATTTTTGCCTTGCGTCTTATGAAGGGGTCCAAGTTTTTTGACGCTGTGTTTATTACAAAAAACTACATATTATCAAATAATTCAATAATGAAATGAAATATAAATATTATAATTGCTGAATATGTCCACCATTCATTTCAATACAATTTGTATAATCTGCTTCGATTTTATTAATCGCATTAATAATGAATTGTGCATGATTATTGTTTAAATCCTCAATGGCTTCAATTATTCTCCTTCTTAACACCTCTATATCTTCCGTGGGAGTTTCATATATTTTATTCTGCAAAAATCCCCACAGAAAAGAGTCAAGAGGTGTTAAGTCGGGACTATTGGGCGGCCACCGAATCGGTCCAGTCCGACCAATCCACGTTTCAAAATTTTGATTTAAAAAATTTAGGACCGCAAAAACATTGTGTGGTGGGGCTCCATCTTGTTGCCAAATAATTTGGTTGTATTGACGGAGGGGTAAGTCATCCAAAATAGGTTCCAGATCATTATTTAAT
Organism: Kuschelorhynchus macadamiae; assembly: GCA_030620095.1. NCBI lineage: Eukaryota > Metazoa > Arthropoda > Insecta > Coleoptera > Curculionidae > Kuschelorhynchus > Kuschelorhynchus macadamiae. Next base: position 247,204 of record JAUTXW010003766.1, on the reverse strand, counting down.
AAATTTAGATATTTTTCTCCATTTAAAGATCCATCAATGAAAATCGGTCCAATAATTTTGTTGTGAAGGAGCCCGCACCACACATTTAAAGTTTTCCGACCTTGGGTTTTAATTTCACGCATGGCCCGAGGGTTTTCCGTTGCCCAAAATCTAACATTTTTCCGGTTGTGAATCCCGGCAGTACTAAAGGCGCATTCATCTGACCATAAAATTTTTTGAAAAATATTGTTATCTTCATCTTTCATCAGCAACATTTCCTGGGAAAACATGGTTCGTTGGTTTTTCTGATCTTCAGTTAATTTCTGGACGGGTAAAATTTTGTATAGGAAATATCCATGCTTTTTTAATGTCGAATAAATTTTGAAAATAGATTTATTAAAAAAAATTGATGCGTCTTTTAAGGCTGCATTTGGATTTTCTGAAAATAAATAATATTTGCGTAAGTTACTTTATATCCTGTGGGTAATTTCTATTAACCTACCTTGAAAAAATAATAAAATATTTAATTCCTCCTCCTCATTAATAACCGCAGTACGTTTTTTTCTTTTAACAGTCATTCGATTTCGAAAGCCAAGTTCAATATTTTTGAAAGTTTTTCGAGATGGAATAGCTCGCATGGGGAAAAGCCGCTGATATTCTCTTCTTGCCGCGCAAGCATTATTATTATTTTTGTAGAAAATGCGAAGAATATCACATCTTTCTTCGTCAGTGTAATGCATCTTTTCAATGAATTGACAGAACGACAGATCACCGTCAATGACCAGTTTACGACCAGAAAAATGTTTACCTGTTTTACATAATAGTTTTCAAAAAATAACAATATCTCTTTAGGCTTTTGATTTAAGTATAGAATATCCCTTATAAAAAATGTGTAAAATTCTCAGGAGAATCCGAAAATTCAATAAAAAAATGGGGTACCTATTTGAAATAAGAAACTTGGACCACGCACAGACTTTCTGTAACACCCTGTATATGAAAAAAAATGTTTTCATAAAAATTCATTTGAAACCATTAAACTTTTATTTGGGACACATTTTTCTAAAATGTCAAATAAAAAAGATAGGGGAGGTGGCAATATATAAAAAAAAACCCTGTACGTACCATCTAGAAAAAATATTTGAATTTGAAGATACTAAAATTTTGCAGTTCGCAGACGACATCTGTATTTATGCAACTAAACAGTCACAAGAAAAGTGCGTTGAAAATCAAATCAACTGAGAAAACAATGGCATGTAATTTTTCAAGAAGGCGTAAATAAGAAGCTAATTACATCAAATTTGGAGAAGTAACAATTCCTCAAAAATCAACGGTTAAATATTTGGGGATTTTTCTTGACAGGAAACTAAATTGGAGATATCAAATTGAATATTTTATTAAAAGGATCAAAAAGGGATTAAATATTCTAAGAGCTTTTATTTATAATAAATGGGGAGCGGACCCAAATATATGTCTTATTTTTTTCAAAGCCTTTTTAAGATCAATTTTAAATTATTCATGTATTTTTTATGGATCAGCAGAACAGACACATTTAAAAAACTGGAGACAATTAAAAATAAGAGTCTGAGGAAATGTATTGGCTTTTTAAAAAGTACCCCAATTGAAATCATGGAAGTTGAAACAATTGAACCTCCCCTAGAATTACGAAGACAGTTTTTATCTGATAAATTTTTTATAAAAATAATATCAAAAAATAGCATTTTAGCGAAGAAAATAAATGATCTTACAATCACAGTTACTGGAAAGTTAAAAACTACCTAGGTTAGTACTGAGTTATTCTTGAATAACCCAGATAAAAGATTCTATCTACATTAATAGTACAATCCCTTACTTTCAGCTTAAATTCTCTCATTGACAATTGACAATCAACCAAACTAATTATAAAAAATGACTTTTTAAACAATCAAGCTACCGTTTTGTCAAATTTTTATCAAATCTTGACGGACGGTTCAGTTCTTAATGAGAAAACAGGCTGCACTTTTTATCATAAAAACAAAAAAATAGGGAAAAAATTTAAATTATTAGATGGAACGTCCATATATTCGGCAGAACTCTGGGCTATCTTGAAGTCCCTTAAATATTATATAAATAATGTGTCCAATGATAAAATTGTTATTTTCTCCGATAGTAAAAGCGCTCTAATGAAAATTTCTAATAGCGTAAATACTTCTCAAAATAACTATATTGTTTCTAGTATACTTAATAAGTATCAACTTCTAAAGAACCCTATAAAAATAATTATTTTGTTTGGAATACTGCATTAACTTTAAACCTTTAACTTTAACAGCCCTTATTCTGATATACTTTCCAAAGCTAAACAAAAATTAATTCAGAATTGGCAAGCGCAATATGAAAATTCAAACGAGGGACTTAATTATAAAATCAATTTTCCAAATATAGATAAAACAACATGGTTTCGCGGAGAATCTAATAAAAATTTCATCAAAATAATATCCCGTATTAGAAGTTTTTGTGCGCTATACCCTAAGGCACATGAAACGAATTGGTTAACAGAACGACGATATTTGTGAATGTGGTGAGATGGGAGATCTAGAACATTGTGTTCTTGACTGCATCAGATATAGAAATCTCAGAAAGACTTAAGATAGTTTGATAAATTTAACTGACTTTCCTTTTAATTTAAATTGTTTAATTTCTCAAAATAACATTACAATATATAAAATATTATACATTTTTTTAATTAACTCCAATTTAAAATTATAGCAGTGATCCATTGTTTTTTTTTCGGTGATGGATAATAAAAGGACTCAGTTAAAAAAAATATTAATAAAAAAAAGTAAATATAGAGAAAAATGTAAATCAAAAAATTGCATACGGCAAAATAGTTTTGTATTTAAAAGAAATATAATAGAAGAAAATTATTAAATAAATGAATAATAAAAAAACAAGGGAGAAAATAGGAAAAAACAGTTTGTTTTATATCTACATCCAGTTTTGTTTTCTTATTCATCCTAGTACCGTATTAAATGTATTGTGGGTTGTAAAATCGTGTAAAGCTTGTCATACTTTATAATTTCGGAGGATGGAATATATTGGGAAATTTCAGCATAAAGAGAGATGCTGGCTATTTGGTTTAAACCAGTGTCCTAAAACACACACACACACCCTTCTTTTTTAATAAACCACTCACTTTCAACAAAACTATTTTTCTCCGAAATATGAAAACATCTTTCATTCATACTTGACTTTACAGATCAGATATAAGCAAATGAAAGCAACCAGACAGAAAAAAGCAATTATACTGAAAAGGAAAGGAAAATAAAAAAGTTTATTTTCAAATAAAAAGAATAATTTTAGTTATTAGTATTTTATTTTTAATTAAAATAAAATTTATTTTCAATGGTTATAATTAGTTGTTTAAATAAGAAATAAAATTTATATTATTAAAAAATAAAATTTTATGAATTATAATTAATTTTTTAACTAAAAAATAAGATTTCTTAATTTTTGGCTCTCTTTTTGAGTATAATTGTTTTTTTCTTTGCACCGAACTATAAAAATAGATATTTAAAACATAAAAAACTAATTTAAAACATAAAAAACTAATTTAATCATTAAAAAATTAAATTTAATTTAAGTAATTTAAGAAAGTAAATAAATTTTTTTATTTAAAAAATATTTTTAGAGCTCCCAACAGGTTTCTTTTTTCCTAAAAAAAATCCCTATTTTTCACCCTGGTCCCCAAAAGTCCTTTTTTAAAGGGCGCTAAAGCTCCTATTGTTGCGACTTTCTGAGAAACAAAAATTAAAAAGCATTTTTTAGGATGTTTTTCGATTAGAAATGTGTCTCTTTATTAAGTTTTCATATTACTCTTTCACTAATTTTTTTTCCGAATGCATTAACCTGTGGGATTTTCGTCTGCTAAGCTCTAGTTGATAAAGTGTTGAAGCATTTGTTTCAGGGTGTATGGATTTTTACATACTGTCCTGTCTCTAACAGCAGTGAAGTTGGCATTAAGTGTAACAATTTGAGTGGAATATGAATGCATGTCTCTGTGAATATTATAACTTTTTTTTTACTGTAAATAACCATATAATACAAAAATCGTACAGCGATGCGGTTGCTTAAATCTGTAAAGTCAGAAATGAATGAAAGATGTTTTTATATTTCGGAGAAAAATAGTTTTGTTGAAAGTGAGTGGTTTATTAAAAAGACTCTAATAGTAATATAACAATGAACGAAAAAAAAAGGGTGGAAATCAACTTTTAGGTATGGTAGGCTCGAATTACAGAATAAAAAAGTATTCTGTGCTTGAATGTTCTTATGGTCTCTAAACGTTTTTATAGTGGTGTAGTGAAAAGAAAATGTTACAGCAACTGTTTGCGAGACAATATTGTAGCCTAACAAAAAGAAAATGTCCTCAATTAAACATTAAACATTAAAACATTTTCCCGTCCAATTTATATGACTATGACACAACATACATCTACATTACATTGTTGACACTCTAATGTATGAAATCGTAGACACTTTTTCGGCGCGATATTATAAAATAAGTGGCTTATTTTTTCTAAAATGTGGCACTTTTGCTAATATGTATGTTGCTACATCCTCTGCAAGTTAAAAAAAGTTGCAAAAATTAATTAATTTGTCAATAACTGCCAAAACATTGTAAATAGAACAAAGACTAAAGAAAGATCAGGTCAAATCTTAAATTGATGAGATAAATTGATCAGAACCTATAAAGAATTGAAAATGTGTCGGGGGACTAAATTTACAATAGTCAAAATTACTTTAAATGAGGAACTTCTTGGCCACAACAGACATAATTAGCAATTAGAATCTTCAATACAAAGGATGGCCGAGGATAGAAATAGCACCAACAGCTTCATAAAGCTTAAAATTGTTTTTAATTTCAATGTTTATTAAGATTTATTGTTTGTTTTTTTTAACACAAATAAATGATTTTGACTTTAATTGAGTCTTCTTTATTTAAGTTCTCATATGAAAACTAATGCCAAACAAATAATTTTCAATAAGCTCGTAGGAATATGTTTTAAAATCAAAACTTGTATTAAAATGTATGTTCTGCTTATATTAAAAGTCATGTGCTGATGATTCCGGGCTCCTCATGGAACTTTATAAAGTCGGCGCCTATGCTTGGGGGCGACCAGCCTAACTGTGTGTAGCCTCAGCCACCATTATGACTGGCTGCCCACGATTTGACACCCCCCCCCCCTCAAGGCACATCTATAATTATATAGTTAGTATACATTATATAGTACAATTTTAGTGGATTGTTTTAACTGAAGAGTCGTGTATGATACCTTGTCCCTCTGCCCCCTAGATAACTTTTCAGTGAATATACTTTTTAATATATTAATGTTTATTAATTTTCATTTAGGCGTAACAATAAGATCTCGTTTGTCCTTAATAAATTATCTTTTATTTATTTTTTCTGCGTTTCTTTTATACTACATCTATTGGACATTATGTAAAAAAAAACAGATATAATTCTTTTTGGCGCAACGCCATTATATTACTACATATAAATGTATGCCTATGGTAATGGACATTTATACTTCACCCATACAACAATATTTATTACAAAAAATCAAAATAATTGAACTATCATATACCTACTCTCTGCATAAAATTTATCTTACGTTAAATTTTTTAGAATTGCAACCGACTACAAAATTTAATAGATCCACTTTCTTTAAACGTGTTTTTACAACTTATTTTATAATTTGTTCAGACTATGAATTTGCATTACTATACGATGTGTCATACAGAAGCCACTGCTTCTTAAATTTTAATATGTAAACTGAAATTAGCATAATATTTGCATTTTATGGGATTTCGACTATTTTTAGAATGTTGCAAAAAATGTTTATTGCCTTATAAAAAGATAATTAAAAGTTGTATTAATGATATTCCTTTAACATCTAGTAAATTTTATAGGGCCGTCTAGATAAAATATTTCATTGAACTAAATGTATGTACAGAAACGAGGAAATAAATTTATTTATAAGCGGATATTGAATTAGTGAACTTTTTGCTAATAATGTCCTATAATTCCTAGAATTTCAGAATTTGTTTAACTTAAAAAAACTATACAAGAGAACAAGGGGGCTAATTTAGTATCTGTTGGCCCTCAACAGAAAACATAGAAAATAAAAATAGTTGAAAATTTCATCAGTAAAAAAGTTATTAACCATTTTTTTTTTAGTTTTTGCAATGTTTTATTTAGATAAAAAACTACACATCTTTTAAAAGCAGAACAATTTGAATTAAGTATTCAGGGATAACGGTATACACTAAATCATACATAGACACTTGTATACCTACTTACAAACCTTTGTACATACATAAACGTACCTGTAGACCTACATACATATATAACGGTATACATGCACTTACATTTCAAAATTTTAAGGAAAATCTCCTATGTTACTTCATTTTGCATTTGTGTAGAAGATCTTTATGAATTCAGAAATAGTTTATTCGTGTTGAGGATTTCATTAAAAACAGATAAGGACAAGCATAAAAATTGTTTATTTAATAAACTTATTTATTTGACTTATGGTTTATTTTAGCATTAAGTTTCTATTTAATTTCTTGTATAATCTTTAATTTTCATCAATATTTTATTTTTTGCTCATGTTTGATATCTTTAAATGAAATCAAAAAAGCTATTTTTCATTTTCTTTAATAAATATTAACTCTTTTACGCATCGGTATATCGGCTTCTTGCCAAAGTCTTACCTGTTCACGTCTTATTTTATAAATATTTTTACAGTTTCTTTTTACGTTAATGTAAGAAAGTTTTGCATATGGTAACTAACTAATATGGTATTTTCTTTTCATCTTTTTAGTTAGTGAAAACTTAAGAATAGGGCATGCGACGAAGGTATGTTTAGAAGCTTAAGGAAAATCAGCTTCGGCCTAACCGAAGTACTCGAAAGTTCCCTTATAATAAAAATTTCCTTTTATAAAGAAAACTAAATCAAGTTTATACAATATATATGCAAATAATTGCAATACTATCTGTATATATAAGTGGGATTCTGTATGAGGTTAGTTGCGGGTGAAAATCAATTTATCGATTTTTTATTTTTATGCTTATTTTATATATAATGTTTCTATGTTTTCCGTTTTAACAAATTTGTATGACACATTCATCGATAATAAACTTTCATATTAAAAGAATATATATTTTCTACCTTTGCAACTTTAATTTGACAAGGTTTCGTAGTAAAGATCTAATATACATACAAACTACATGTATAGATTATACGCATATACCTTCACTTACTCAGGTATAAATATTGCTTCGGTAATTCATTATAGCATTTTTAAAATGTATTTTTTATTAATATTTGTATTTTTAATTTCCGTTATTATTTTTTAATAGTTTTTACATTTTAGGTGCAGTCTTGGCTCAGTGGTCGAATTTCCACGGATGCCAAAAAACTAAAGTCCGCATCGTAACCCGAGAATTGGCAACTGAAGGATGGAGTACTGTTCAGAGGTTGAAGAAGGCTGAAGACCGTGGATCGGAGTGTACGATAAGCTGTAGGTTCCATGCAGTCCGGTCTCGTCCCGTAAAAGAGACGTTAAAGTTAATAACAATAAATAACTAATTTTACTTTCATATTCTTTGATAAACTTCTCACTTATTATTTTATTCTCTAATAAAAATTATCGGTAAATTTCTTTACCCAGAACTCCCCTCATTATGAATTATTACTTTTATTGGGAAGAGTGAAGTGTGATCAAGTTAGTTCAGTACATAGTTACAGTATATGTGTTACATAGACTGTCTCTTCATTTTTATTGGGCGCCATTTAGTTCCATCATATTGGATTCCTACCAATATGTTTATCATTTCCTTTCTATCTATACCACACTTGACTTTTGGGCATAATTTAAAATAAATTCAATAAGTATCCCATATTCACATTTAATTTTTCTGCAAAATTTAAAATCAATTGAACAAGATTTCTTTACGTTGATTTTTTAAAAATTTTATTTGGCCGTAATTTTGTTTCGCCATCTTAAATTGAAACCCATATTATCAGTCTTTATATACTCTGTTGGTCCGCCCATATCTCAGATAATAAGTTTCTGAATGGTTTTCATTAACGATCCTCTTCTTGTTATGTTATGTTGTTATGAGTGGTGTATTATTTGGGGTCAGAATCCAGTAAAGAAAATCAAAGGCCCTTTTTTAAATTCCCCACGTTTCACCAATTTACTGTTGCATCCTTCAGGACATATAGATTTTATATCCTGCATGAAACTCAGTCTTTACCTACTCCATTGTACCGCAGATATTTCCAAACCCCAAATAATACGCCACTATAACACAACAACAAGAAAATCGTTAAAGAAAACCATTTAGAAACTTAATATCTGGGAAATATCTGCGCACCAATGGAGTACGTAAAGACTGATAATATGGGTATCATGCAGGATATAAAATTTATGTGTCCTGAGGATGCAACAATAAAGTTGGGTGGTGTATTATTTGGGGTCAGAATCCAGTAAAGAAAATCAAAGGCCCTATTTTAAATTCCCCACGTTTCACCAATTTACTGTTGCACCTTTCAGGACATATAGATTTTATATCCTGCATGAAACTCATATTAGCCTTTACCTACTCCATTGTTCTCCAGATATTTCCAAACCCCAAATAATACGCCACTCTAACATAACAACAAGAAAATCGTTATCGAAAACCATTTAGAAACTTAATATCTAAAATTTATGTGTCCTGAGGATGCAACAATAAAGTTGAAAAATGTCGACAATTTAAAAAAAATATTTTTTTTTCTGGATCCTAACCCCAAATACTAAACCACTCTAACATAAAAACAAGAGGATCGTTAACAAAAACTATTTAGAAACCTAACATATGCAGACAAACATATATATATATATATATATATATATATATATATATATATATATATATATATATATATATATATATATATATATATATATATATATATATATATATATATATATATATATATATATATATATATATATATATATATATATATATATATATATATATATATCGAGGATAGGAAAAGACATTTGTTTTTTTTTACTGGATCCTAACAACAAATAATATACCACTCTAACATAAAAACAAGAGGACCGTTAACGAAAACCATTTAGAAACTTGTTTTAAAGATTAAAAATGCTAAAAAGTTACAAAATATTGCTAAATTTAAACATGTATCTTTCTATTTCGATAAAATACCCAGGCAAATTAATTATTACCAAGAAGTTCAGGCAGATTTCACTCAGCGGCAAAGCAATGGAGAATCTAATATTAAAATTAAATACATACAAGGAATGCCCAAAATAGTCAATTTAAATTTAAACTAATAAAGTCTCCCTCTTGTGAATTGAATAATATTCCTTTTTACTATCAAAACTCTCGAAGATTAAATACGAAAATTAAAGAATTTTATAACTCAGTTTCTACAAGTTTTTATGGATTAATAGGGTTAACTGAAACTTGGTTACAGGGTGAAGTCTCTAATTCCGAACTTTTTCCTGAGTGCTATTTAGTCTTACGACCAGATAGAGACTTATTGGCCTGCGATGTCTCTACGGGTAGTGGCGCGCTTCTTGCTATTAAACACGATCTCAATCCAGTTCCTATAGATTTTTCTAATTTATGTGAACAATTCTCTTTAGTTGATATTGTAGGTAGTAGAATAAAAATAGGTTATTTCTTTTTAACAGTAATTGTGATATACTTATCTACCTCTACTCATATTGAATATTACGAACAGTTTTTGGAAGCTTTGGCATTGCATTCAAGCATTTACAATAAAAACGCTATTTTGTTAGGTGACTTTAATGCGCCAGAATTCTGTACTTATCAGACAGTTAATGACCGTAAAAGTGTTTCTGTTATGAACTGTATAGAAATGCTAAACCTAAAACAGTATAACAATGTCGAGAACGAGAACAATAGAGTTCTTGATTTAATTTTGTCCAACACATCGTGCTCTGTTACTATTGATGAGACTGCCTTGTCCAAACACCATCACCCTCTAAGAGTTGTTATAAATTGCAAAGCATCACATTACGAGCAATTTCAGGTATGTAAAAATGGTAAGCAGTCATTTAATTTTAGAAAAGCAAACTTCCCAATGCTGTATGAATCAATCCTTAAAGTTGACTTCTCAGAGGTTTATAACTCGGAGTCTGTTGATGGATCCTGTAATGAATTGTATAATACTTTAAATTAATATATTTGCTCTAGCTATAACCTATAAAAAAAGGAGGTATCCTCAGTGGTACACACCTAAAATAACTGTTGTAAAAATTATAAGAAACATAATGGCTACTTCTATACTATATTTAAAAATTCAAGGACTACTCTCAAAGCTGAGCTCAAACTGGCATATAGCAACTATGTTCAAAAAAATGAAAGCAACATTCAGAATGATAGTTCTCAATTTTGGTCCTTTATACAATCCAAAAAAGGTCATTCTAGAATACCTGGCATGGTAAGCGATGGTAACAACGAGTTTTCTTCACCAGCTGATATTGTTCAGGCATTTGCGAATTTTTTTCAAGGTGTGTACGTGCCTCAAAGTAATGGTAATATTGAAGTGAATCCTGAGCATGTTACTGAGTGTGATGTTAGTAACAACTTGATTCAGGAGTCAGACATCATCTTAGCATCTTAAAAACTAAAAAATAAATTAACGTCAGGTGTTGATTCGATTCCTAGCTTCGTTGTCAAAGATTGCATATACGCTTTAGTTAAGCCGCTGACATTCATATTTAATAAATCTATTAAAACAGGTATATTTCCTGAATGCTGGAAAATAGCACGTGTATCTCCCATATTTAAAAAGGGCGATCCGTGTGAGCTGCGTAACTATGGACCTATTTCTATATTATGTAACTTCTCAAAACTCTTTGAAACTTGCATTTTTAATCAAATTTACCCCCAAGTTCAGAGAATTATAGCCTTAAGCCAACATGGCTTTATGCAGAATCGGTCGTGCGATACAAATCTTTGCTGTTTGTCTGAATTCATGAGTGCAGTGTTGGACTAATTGGGTCAGGTTGATGTAGCCCATATGGAGTTCCAGAAGGCTTTTGATCAACTTGATCAAAACATTTATTTGTTCAAACTAGAATTTATGGGTTTCCATACTATCCTCACAGCTTTATTTAGATCTTAGTTAAATGGGCGGCTACAGTTTATCGAAATTGAGGGTTTTAAATCAAATACTTATACAGTCACTTCGGGGGTCACCCAGGGATCCAATTTACGACCACTATTCTTCCTTCTTTTTATTAACGATCTGGCCAAAATACTCAACACTAATAAACTTGTCTTTGCGGATGACTTTAAAATTAACAAGAGCATAAATACCTTGCAGGATTGTCAAGACCTCCAGGAGCAAATAAATTTAGTCAACAACTGGTGTAGTACCAATAACTTATACTTAAATATTTCGAAATGTTACATAGTTACTTACTGCCGTAAAAAAATATTTACCATGTTTGATTATCAGATTGATTGTTTTAGTCTATTGAGATGTAGTGAAATGAAAGATCTTGGAATTACATTTGATCAAAATTTTGAGTTTAAGACACACATGAACAATATAATTTCATCAGCATCTAAATCTTTAGGGTTTATCTTTCGTAACTGTAAAACTTTTCAAGATCAAAACACAATTAAATTACTCTACTTTAGGGTTGTGAGTTCTAAATTGGAATACGGATCACTGATCTGGCATCCAATATATCAAATTGACATTAACGCTCTTGAATCTGTCCAACGTAGGTTACTCAAATACCTATCGTACAAGTGTGATGGTGTTTATTCAGAAAGGGGTGCGGATCATGATGTGTTACTTAATAGATTTCAAATTGTTGGCTATCTCGTTTTTATATAAATTGTTGAACAACGAATTAGACTGTATATACCTTTTTAATCAGATTCGCCTCATTGTACCTAGGTTAAACGAAAGAAATAGTTTAACATTCTACTGTACTCGTCCAAGATCAAACATGTTATTAAGATCTCCCGTATATTATATATGTTATATCACTCGACTTAAAATTCACTTTTTAAAAAATATTTTTATTTACAAAATCAAAAATTAAACTAACAGTATAGAAGCTTAAAAACGAATCATAATTTTATTTACAATTTACACTATTTATATGAAAGACGAATGCTGCGTCAGTGGGAACTTGCTTGCTGGGCAGATTCTGCTGACGAGGCGTCTCGGTACTCGCCGTCTCCTTGAGATAACCGACATCTGATATGGTGGGAACCAAGGGCATCGTACTTGAAGGTGACATTGCTCGTGAGAAAGGATATAACAACTCCCCCATTAAGATGAAAGTTGACGCGCGTCGTGACAAGTTTCAGGTCCTCTGCTTATTGAGGTTGAGTTCAATCTCTTCACTTTCTTCAATCGGGTCGCCAAGGCGGATGCTCGGTCTCCTTCTGGGAATTATTCTTCTCCATTGTATAACGTTAGATCCTCTTTTAGGTGGAGAGGGTGGATTGTCATCGTTGCTAGTGACTACTCCAATCTTGATGTTACGTGTTCGTCTTCGACATTTGCAAAAGATGTATAAGGCAATCAGTGCGATAATGAGTGTTATTGTAAGGATCGTGAACCAACTTATGTGTTTTTTCACGAACGGTTAATTTACCAATTGATCCAGCTGATCGGCATACTGATTTAGCTTGTGCTGGGCTATGTTCAGGTCCTCTACATCTATTTTGTTTAGCTTCAGAGGCTTCAAATCTGGTAAGTGAATATTCTCTGGCATATGGTTACAGCAGTCAAAAGGGATGTTGACTGGGTGGTAATTGTAGGTTACGTTGTCGTAAACATCAACTGATTTCTGGGCACGAACTCTTGTACTCCCGACGAAGGCACTACACTCGGGTTGAAGTTTCATCAAAGTATTTGTGTTGATGATCTGAGTCTCTATATCTCTGGATCCACATCAACCATAAATTCTGGCTGATTTCTTGAATGTTATAGTCTTTGGCAAGAATGACTAAAACTTGGCATGTTCTGGGTAGATGATCAAGTCTCTTCAGAAGCTGAGCCTCGCAGACTGCATCAGTATCAATTGGGTATGGCAGGATGTTGGAACAGATGAACATACGGTTGCCTAGTGGTTTGCAGGACTTCATATTGCGGATGGTTGTATAAAGTAAAGAATCATCATTTCGCGCAATTAGTTTATTAGTTATTGACAAAATGTGATGAAGGCCTGTTCGATTATCCAGAATCGGTATAGAATAGATGTGATAGAGAGTGTATTTTTCAGGTTCGACTAAAGGTATTTCTAGTACAAAAATTATTCTAGTATCTAATTGATATGCCTTTAATTCTATTATGTCGAGATATTGAGCTACGCTTGAATAATATATCGGCAAAGGAAGATTATTCTTCTGTAATGACTGCGATATATGCTTTAATGAGTCTACTAAATCATATGGAGTGATGATTGAACTGTGCAAAATTTTTAAACGTGCAAATGTAACAGCGTTTATAGCATCGTTCAAAGTATTTTCGATAAATGAATAGCTTTCTGTTAGTGATTCGCACAAGTCTAGGATATCGAGTTGTGATTGATAAAATTTGAGATGATCGGAAATATCCATAATTGATTCGCGAATTTCTTTAATATCATTATTAAAGGTTTCCTTGTCAATTTGAAGTTTTTGAATGGTTTCGTTAAAGCTTTTGATAACAGAGGTAGTTACAGATATTTGATTTTTAAAAGATTTTCTATTTAGTATTCATCGTGGGTTAACTTTTCGATGCACTCGTTGAAATATTCACCATCGGAGGCGTCAAGATTACCAGTTATTGATTTCCAAATTGTTCCAGTACCATTAAGAATACCACGTTTTTCTCTAAAAATGTACTTTTTAGTGTCGGCCATTATTTCAGTGTACTTTTGGTTAACGGCGTTTGATATTTGTTTAAGGAGACTAACATGAGTTTGAACTTGCGGCTTAAAGGCTTTCATTCGCGGTACGTCCTCGTCTATAGTGTTTAATAAGCTTTCTAATATTTTGTCATTATTACTAATTGTTTCTTTGATTGGTCCGAGGTCTTTGTAAACAAGGAGGGTCCATTTATCATTTGAGATTTTTACGGTCGCTTCTTCATGAAAGAAAATTCCTAAAGTGTTGTTTATTGGTGTTAGGGTGTATTGGGACTGAGTGGCTGTTGAAAGTGCCAAGAACCTAGAAGAGAAAAATTACTCATAGTATGGTTTTAGTCTGTCAAAATTTATTTTAGATTTTTGTTTAGATTCGGGGTTTATCGGAATTGCTGAATTTTGTAAAATTTCGATTATTTCGAATGGACCGTTAAATTTATTTTGGCTCTTGTCCTTGATTTGTGATTCTTTAATGTATACCTTATCTCCTACATTATATTCATAGGGGTGAGCAGAAACATTTTGGTCGAAGCGCTCTTTGGCTTTTTCTTTTTGTTGACATGTTCTGGCTCGGGCTGTTTTATAAAGGTATTGCATGCGATTGTTTAGATCTTGCATATATTTGGAAATAAGACGTTTTTCATTATATAGGATTTCGGGTGGTCTAGATGAGGTGTCGCGTGAAATCTCTCAACAGAGCCGTTTGATTGAGGGTGTCCCACGCTAGAGAAAGTTAGTTTGATATCGTAAAGCTCACAGAGGTCATTCATTAAGGTGTTTTTGAATTCTCGGCCATAATCACAATGTATACGTAACGGAGTTCCGTAATGTCGAAAAAATACAAGAAGTGTATTAACGACAGATTTTGCCGTCTTATCCTCTATAGGGTAAGCTTGTGTAAATTTTGTTAGTTCGTCACGTACTGTTAGTAATGATCTAAGATCTGAGGTATTTCGTCTTCATTAGGGGTTGTTGTGATGTTTTGGCAGATACTTAATTTTATATTTTTGTCTGCAAAAATATACGAAAATATTTCAAGGATAGGAAGTTTGAGTGTGTTTTCAACGAAATAGGTACAAGAGATGTCAAGTTCGTCTTGACCGGTATAGAGAATGTAAAAGAGAAGTTGTGTGACAGTTTCTGGGTTAAATGGGATGATTTACTGGAGAAAATATTTATTTGTTTTGGATTAAATTCCATGTTTTCCTCGAAAATATCGTCAAAAATCTTATGATGTAGTTCTTCTAATTTATTTTGTCGAAAGAATGTTATAATATTTTTGTGTGATTTATCCAACAGCTGGTCGTTGGTTGTTACGATTTTAGAATAATCGATCAGGGATCTGGTTTCGTAAAGACTTACGAATTTATTGTATTCCTCGGCTATTACATCATCGTCATAGGTTTTAGGTTCTTCGGAATCTGTCTCATTTGATGCAAAAACAGATATTTTTGTTTGAAGCTTTGCGCATTCTTGGAAATGATTTACTTTTATTCGAAATAAAGCATCCGCATTTTTATTAATTTTTCCCGGTTTATAAACAATTTCGTACTGATATTCTCCTAGTTTTAGCCGCCATCGTGCTAACCTACTACCTGGGTCTTTAATAGAAAGTAACCAAGTAAGGGGACGATGATCTGTGACCAGAATGAACTTTCTCCCAAATAAATATGGACGAAAATATTTCACGGCCCATACAATTGCAAGTGCTCTCTATTGTCGAGTAATTGGTTTCGGCTTTACATAATGTACTTGAGGCATAACCAATGGGTAAGTCTTTGCTAATGGGACCTTGGGAAAGTACAGTGCCTATCGCAAATGCGCTTGCATCCGTTGTTAGTAGGAAAGGCTCATCGAAATTTGGATAGATGAGAATTGGGTCAGAAGTCAGTAATTGTTTTAGTTCGTCGAAAGCTTGACGACAATCTGAGTCGAAATCAAATTTGATATCTTTTTTCAACAGTCTGGTAAGGGGCTTTGATATTTTCGCAAAGTTTGGAATAAACCTACGATAATAACCAGCTAAACCCAGAAAGGATTTTATGTCTTTTGAATTTTTTGGTTCTGGAAATTTCTGTATACAATCGATTTTAGTGGGATTAGGTTTAACTCCGTCCTGAGTGATTAGGTGACCAAGGTATGCTACCTCTTTTCTCAGGAACTCACATTTGTCAGGCTGTATTTTGAGGTTTGCTTTTCGAAGACGTTTAAAAACTTCGCGTAAGCCTGTGATGTGGTCATGGATTGTGGGTGAATACACAATGATGTCGTCCATATAGACGAGACAACGTTCACTGAGAATGCCTAGAAGGATGTTGTCCATTACTCTCTGGAAAGTGGACGGGGCGTTTTTAAGACCAAAGGGCATTCTTATAAATTCTTAGTGTCCGTTCTCGACAGAGAAAGCAGTTTTTGGAATATCTTTAGAGTCTATCTCGATCTGGTGAAATCCTGAAGCCAGATCCAAGTTTGTAAAATACTGGCACTTGCCTAGCTGATCCAAAAGATCGGAAATATTGGGAAGCGGGTACTTATCATCTACCGTGGATTCATTCAATTTACGATAATCTATGACTACTCTCCATTTTTGTTTGCCCGAGGAATCAAGCTTCTTGGGGACGACCCAAACTGGAGATGACCAAGGTGAAATAGAGGGTTTTATGATTCCTTGTTCTAACATTTTATTAACCTGGGTTTTTACCTCTTCTTTGTGAATATGGGGATACCTGTATGGTTTGGTGAAAACAGGCTTTGCACCATTGGTGTCAATTTGGTGTTTAATTTCGTTGATAAAGGTAAGATTGTCACCTTCGAGGTAAAATATGTCCTCAAAATCTACGCAAAGATTGGTAATTATTTCTTTTTCTTCTTCGTTAAGATGCTCTAAACGAAGTTGGGACTTAATGTTGGGAATGCGGTTAAAAGATAGTTGTTTATCAGATAAATTGTAATTGAGTAGCGAATGAGAAGAAAAAGGTTCGATTTCGATATCTGAAAAATTAATGGTTTTTGGGATGGCGTTTGCATTAACCACAGAAGTTAGAAATTCGCCTTTCTCATTGACATGGACAATTGCGTTTGGGATATGAACTTTTTCGATTTCTTGCCTAGATAGGATAGCATCGGTGTTGACTAAATCACAACGTAATTTAAAAATTTGTTCGGTCCTACCTTCAATCTTAATTTCGTTAGAATTGTTTACGTTAGTTATTTTATTTTTTTGTTCGAGGTTTTCTTCTGCCTTAAACAGTGGTAAAGTTTTAAAATTTGTAACAAGTTGTTTATTTTTTAAGTCGATGGTGCATTCATAGTGTTCTAAAAAGTCGAGTCCTAGAATACCATCGAAATCAATATCTAAATCGTATATGTAAACTTTATGTGGGTTTCCGGCTTGAAAGGGAACTAGGGTTGATTCGGTGATAAGAAGTTTTTGGTCAGTGATGCCTTGAATCGTAACGTTTTCGGGAAAACGTTGGGGAAATTGTTTTACTGTGTTTTCTTTAAATATCGTAATTCCTGCTCCGGAATCAATAAGTAGTTTAAAAGTGTTAGATGTGTTTTTTATGTAATATAGATTTTTGGGGTTAACAGCAAGAAGGGGATTTAAAGAAAATGTTGTTCTGGGAAATTCAATGACGGGTTCATGTCGTCCAAATTCAGGGTTTGTATTTGATTTTGGATTTCCGTCACGGCATCGGTATTTGAAATTGTTCGAATAGGAGGATGGTTTTGATTCGAAGTGGGAAGAAAATCCTGATATTCATCGTAATTCGTTTTATCTTGTTGGCAATATTTTCAACATTTTGATACTCATAATCGAGGTTATCTTCATACATTCCTGCGTATTGGTTACAATACTCGTCATATTGGGGTTCGGAATAGCTATCGTTGGAATATTGGTAATTGTCGAAATTGACAACATGAGCACGATGCTGGGGATTATTTTGTATTACTGAAGGACGTTGGAAATTGTTAAATGGTGTTTGACGTTGGAAATTGTTTTGGTTTGATTGGTTATGGGGTGAGTACTGCCGTCTTGGCTGACCGTTGTTTGGTCTATTCGACTGAAAGGAGGTGCTTGATTGGGAATAATTTGATTGTTGATTGGTATTAGGCTTTTGAAAATTGTCAAATTATGCGAATTTGTGCTTCCAAAAGATTAGGTGGATTTCCTGCACGTATTATATGGCCAATTCGGGGTTCCAGGCCAGTAAGTAGGCTATTTAGAGACATGGATTCGATTAATGTTATTTGGGCTGCCTTTTGACTGGGTGCGAGTATGGATTTTTGTATGTTGGCATGCATTTTGGCATTTAGGACTTGAAGTCTGTTAAGGAAAGTCAAAGGAGATTCGTTTGGTAGTTGTCTCATTCTTTGTAAGTCCTGAATAAGAGAAGATAGATCTCGCGTATCTCCGAAGTGAGAATTAAGTAATTGCTTTATCTCTAGAAAAGAAAGTGGATTTCGGGAACTTATCAGCTGCGCTGCTCTCCCTCGCAACCTATTTTTTATGTGAATCACTAAAAGATCTTTTTGGTTACCCGTAGACATATCATATCTACATTCGCAGGCATTTAGGAAGGTTTGTAAAAATATTTGATCACCTTCGAATTCGGGGATAATAGAAAAAATCTCGGAAAGTTTATAAGGTTCGATTACTGCTACCGCTGCTCCTGCAGTTATTCTTTCATTTTCCGTCATATTTGCTCAATATATCAACACAATAAACACTAGCACAATATAATATAAAAAGGATATAAAACACAAAATATTTTACGAAATTTTATGTTGATAGACAGTATGTAAAGTAGTATGGAAACCAACGTAAAATAAACAGTTCTTATTAACTAGTTAGTGTAATTAAATTAAAATTGTGTAATATTTCTTGTTATAATAAAAATACAAATGTAATCGGGAGATCAGTTAGCAGAATAACTGGTCAAAATAATTCCAAAAAATATCTTAAAATTAATCAATTAACAGAATAACTGATTATTCACAAATTATACGTTGTTACACTTAGAAATACAGAAATCAATTAGCAGAATAATTGATTAGTTTTTCGGAAAATCAATTAACAGAATAATTGATTATTTTACTAATTAATAAAATGTAAGATCGATTTTGAAAAGTCGAACAGGTATTTAATTAAATATTATTTTTAAAATAAACGTGATGATTCGTTACTTACAAACAGAGTAGAAACATCGCTCGTCGTGTTCTTAGCAGTTAGATCTACCAGGGGCTTCACTATGTGTTCCTTCCGTAAATGCGTGTTCTGCCAATTTGATGACGTCACAATACACAAAATGGGGCTTCTTTGTTCTTCTAGATAAAGGATTGGGATCCACCGTTGCCAGTTAGAGTTCTCTTGTTCTGCCAACGTTGCCAGATCCTACCACGACTGCGCCAATTTGTTATATCACTTGACTTAAAATTCACTTTTTAAAAAATATTTTTATTTACAAAATCAAAAAATAAACTAACAGTACAGAACCTTAAAAACGAATTATAATTTGATTTACAATTTACACTATTTATATGAAAGACGAATGCTGCGTCAGTGGGAACTTGCTTGCTGGGCGGATTCTGCTGACGAGGCGTCTCGGTACTCGCCGTCTCCTTGAGATAACCGACATCTGATATGGTGGGAACCAAGGGCTTCGTACTTCAAGGTGACACTGCTCGTGAGAAAGGATATAACATATGTAATCTTTTTAATATACATTGTAATGATAAGGATATCTTCAATGATTCTTTAGGTCAGGTTCTTTCTGGATTGGGTTAGTTATAGTTTTAATACTGTTCCTAGTTAAGATCCATTACTTCCATTTATTTAAATTAGTAATTAATTTACTTTTATTAATTTCCTCTCTACTTTTTTTAAAACTAAATTTACCTATAAGTATTGTTTTGTATTTCCTGTAAGTGGGTGACTTCGTTGGAAATAAATGGCTTATTATTATTATGTGGGTAATATATACGGATCAACGGAGTAAAAGAACTGATAATATGGGTTTTTTGCAGGATATATGTGTCCTGCCGATGCAGTTTAGTTGCGAAACGTCGACAGTTTGAAAAAATACTCGTTTTTCTGCTGGATCTTAACCCCAAATAATGCACCACTCTAACAAACATTTTTCAACATTGAATTTAACAATGGTCATACTGGATTTTTACCAAAATATTATCAGGCCATCCCCATATGACCCTTAGTTTTTGGTCAAAATTTGAAGTCAATCGGGTAAGCAATATTTGAGCTATGTTGCGCACTGACACACAGACCGACAGACGGACCAAGGAAATTGATAAAATATGTTTTTTTGGCATCCAGGGACGCTAAAACGTGTAAAAGATATGTAAATCCTGAGGGGATAATTTTCTTCACGATTACACACGCAATTTGTTCCGCCATCTTGAATTATTAACACAGTTTTACTAGTTGAGCCCTATACCACAATTAGATATGGCACACAATTTGAAATCAATCCATTAGGTAGTCTTTTCAGGTTGAATTTTAAAATATTATATTATACCGCCATTTTGTTCCGCCATCTTGGATTCGTACCAAAATTTAACCAACATAATACTTGATGTTTATGCAAAATTTGAAATGAATTGGATAAACAGTTTTTTCATCATAATTTTTTAACATATCACTACGCCACCATTTTGTGTCGCCATCTTGGATTTTTATCAAGATTTTACCAGGTCATACTCATATGACCCTTAATTTTTGATAAAAATTTAAAGGTAATCGGGTAAGTAGTCGTTAAGCTATGCCGTGAGCTGACAGACAGACAGACATACCGACAGACGGACCGACGGAATTGATAAAGCATATTTTTTTGGCCTCTGGAAACGCTAAAATGTAAAGACGTGTAAAACGTGAGAGAGTGATTTTTTTCACAACTACATACTTTCTATTTGGTCGCCATTTTATTCGACCACCTTGAATTAGTACCAGAATTTTTTTAGTTGACCCCTATACTACAATTACTTATAACACACAATTTGAAATCAAACTAATAAGTAGTTTTTCGGGCTGAGTTTTTAAATATTTTATTAAGCCGCCATTTTGTTCCGTCATCTTGGATTCGTACCAAAATATTAGTTGATTCCATTATAATACTTGAGGTTTTTTGCAAAATTTGAGCTAAATTGGATGAGTAGTTTTTTAATAATATATTTTTTAAGAATTCTTTAGGCCGCCATTTTGTTTCGCCATATTGGATTTTAACCAAAATATCACCAGGTCATCCACATATGACCTTTAATTTTTGTCCAAAATTTGAAGTAAATCGGGTAACTCGTCTTTAAGCTATGCCGCGAACAGACAGACAGACCGATAGAAACATATTTTTTTGCAGCTAGCGACGTTAAAAACGTAAAGACATGTAAAACCTGAAAGGGTGATTTTTTACGATTAGAAACATTTTATTTGGTCGCCATTTTGTTCGGCCATCTTGGATTAGTACTATTATTTTATTAGTTAATCCCTATACCACAATTAGTTATCGCACACAATTTGAAGTCAAACCATTAAGCAGCTTTTTCGGGCTAAATTTTTAAATATTTTATTATGCCGCCATTTTGTTCCGCCATCTTGCATTCGTACTAAAATGTTACCAGTTGATTCGAACATAATACTTGATGTTTTTGCAAAATTAGAGATAAATTGTATGAGCAGGTTTTTAATAACAATTTTTTAACATTTCACTAGGCCGCCATTTTGTTCCGCCATATGGGATTTTTACCAAAATATTACCAGGTAATCCCCATATCACCCTTAATTTTTGGCCAAAATTTTAAGTCGGATAAGCCGCGAACATACAGACAGACAGACGACGAGTGCCATAACTAATTGTAGTGAAGGGCTCAACTACTAAAATTGTTACTAATTTAAGAGGTGAAACAAAATTGCGGCCAAATAAAGTTTTTGTAATCGTGAAAAAATCACCTACTCAGCTTTTACATATCTTCACGTTTTAGCGTTCCTAAATGCCAAAAAACATGTTTTATCTATTTATTTACTTACCTACTCGGTTGGTCTGCAGATATTTCCCAGATATTAAGTTTCTATGGTTTTTGTTAACGGTCCTCTTGTTATTAAGTTAGAGTGGTGTATTATTTGGGGTTAGGATCCAGTAAAGAAACAAAAGACTTTTTTAAATTGTTGACGTTTCGCAACTTTATTCTGGCATCCTCAGGACACATAGGTTCTCTATCCTGCATGAAACCCATATTGTCAGTCTTTAGTTACTACTTTGGAAAGCAGAGATTTTTCAAATATTGTGTTTCTACATGATTTCGTTAACGATCCTTTTGTTTTTATGTTAGAGTGGTGTATTATTTGGGGTTAAGATCCAGTAAAATAGAACAAAAGTCCTTTTTTAAATTATCGTCGTTTCGCAACTTTATTGTTGCAGTCTCAGGACTCATATATAGATTTTATATCCTGCATAAAACCCATATTATCAGGCTTTACCTACTCCGTTGATTCGCAGAAGCAGTTAGAAACTTAATATCTGAGGTCCAACGGAGTAGGGAAAGACTGATAATATGGGTTTCAGTTTAAGATGGCGAAACAAAATGGCATCCAACAATCAACATCAAAATCAACGTGAAATATCTTGGTCAATTGACTTTAAATTTTGCCGAAAAATACTTCACTATTCCGGACAAACGGAAAAAAATCATGACCAAGGAAGTTTCGGGTAAAGAAAATTTACCGATTTTCTAAACCGCCATTTTGTTCCGCCATATTGAATTCGTACCAGTTGCTTCCTACATAATATTTGATTTTTGTGCAAAATTGGAGATAAGTTGGATAAGCAATTTTTAGTAACAATTTTTCTGACATTTCACTAGACCACCACTTTCTTTTGCAATTATGGATGTTTACGAAAATATTACCAGGTCATCCTCATATGACCCTTAATTTTTACCCTCGTTTTTACCCAAAATTTGAAGTCAATCGCGTAAGTAGTTTTTAAGCTATACTGTGAACTGACACACCGACAGACAAACCGACAGACGGACGACCAAATTTGTTGGCATCTAGACTCTTAGACGTGAAGATATGTAAACCTGAGATGGCGAGTTTTTCACGATTACAAATATTTTATTTAGCCGCCATTTTGTTCCGCCGTCTTGGATTCATACCAAAATTTTACCAGTCGATTCCTATATAATACTTGATTTTTGTGCAAAATTTGAGATAAATTGGATAAGTAGTTTTTTAATAATAGCTTTTTTAACATTTCACTAGGCCGCCATTTTGTTTTGCCAGATTGGATTTTTACCAAAATGTCACCAGGTTATCTCCATATGACCTTTAATTTTTGGCCAAAATTTGAAGCCAATCGGGTAAGTAGTTTTTTAGTTATGCCGCGAACACATAGATCGACAGACAGACAGACAGACCGACGGAATTGAGAAAACATGTTTTTTCGGCATCTAGGGACCCTGAAACGTGAAAATTTGAAAATATCGGAGTGTGATTCTTTTACGATTACAATACATCTCTTTTATGAGGAAAGTAAAAAAGGGTATAATTCCTAGAAATGGATTTTTTTTCGTTTTTAAACATATTAGTGTGCCATTTTGTCTTGCCGTTTCAGATTCTCATCAAAACTGTAAAACTTTATCACTTATATCACACTTCATTTTTGTACAAAATTTGAGTTTAATTGGATAAATAGTTTTCTGAAACTGATATGTCAATTATTTATATTTATTTATTTCATCATAATTTTACTAGTCCATCCTTTTATTTCATCCGATTTTGGTGCTTGTAGGAGAAAAGCGGTTTCAAAGATAACAATTGATGACATAGAGGATAAGGGAAATTTAATAAGCATCAAAGTTCCTGTCAGTAAAAATAACACTTCAGGAATTTTTTTTGTATCCGATGAAATAATAAGGGATATTATTTACAACTGTATTGAAAATATGCAAGTTTACGAAAAACATGTACTTAGCACAGGCGGTATTTTGTAGAGTATAGAAAAGGATTGTGCAGTACACAATGTTTTTGAATAAATTCATTTGGAAAAATTCCTTCAGAAAAAGCTGCATATCTCCAACTTAAAAATCCAGAGCAGTTCACGGGGCGTAGTTTTCGTCGATCCTCGGCTGCCATGTTGGCTGATTCTGGGGAAGTGACCCCAAGCGACTTGGGGGCTGGAAATTGACGGCTGTCGCAGAGAGTTGCATATATGAATCCGCACATCAAATAACTGGACTCCTAAGTTAACTTAACCTTTATCAAGCCGAACCAAAAGCACTTCCAAAAGCCATACCGGATCTACAACCAATTTGCAAAACGTCAGTAATTGTTTTTTGTTATACATATTAAGAAATTAGTTAATTCTGGTATTGTTATTGTTGTTACATGTTTCAAGTTGCATTAAATAGTCTTCAAAAAAAATGTGTATATTAATTGCTTTTATTTTCGTTTTAATCTAGACGCTAGAATTTATTTCATAAAGATAAATTTCTTCATATCGAAAACCTTTCGAGACTGAGTTTTTGTTCTTTTACATTATTTTAATAGTACGAATATTACATTATATGAGACAGATAGATCGGCCACAGTGTGCAGTAATGATGATACATCGATCAGTGAACCGTCACAAATAATAAATTTTACTTTTACATTCACCCATCTAATTAAATTTTGTTTATTAGGAGTCTATTCGCCGGTACAAAGCATTTCATTTCGTAATTGGAATTTTAAGGGTATTCTGCCACTGACCTGCATTTAAGAAAAAAAACTTTCTTTTGTGTTTAATTTTAAAATACGGAACATACATGCTAATTAATTGATTTAATCCCAGTACACGTACATTAAGGAAAGTAAGGTAATTTTTTTTTATTACCGCAATAAACGTTAACGTTTAAGATTTAAATTCGTACGTACCATATTACTAACAATAATTTAATATAGCTACAGGTATTACAAGTAAGCTTACTAAATATGTTTCAATATCTTCCCATATGTTTAGTTATCCCATTTAATGTATTATATATTTCTGGCAGCAAAGCAGACTTTTCACAATACGTTAAATTAGTCTTTATTTTTTCTAATTGAAATAGCCTACTTATGTTAGGTATAGTTGGTTAATCAATAAAATTGTTAATAACTTAAAAACGAAACATTTGTAACATACGTTATTAAACAAGTTGCTTTAAAAAGCTAGAAAAGTAACTTACACCCGAGACCACCTATATAAAAAAAAACATGATTACTAAATTGATCAAAGGCGTGAAAGCTTCCGCTGTATGTTTGTATGTAACCTAACCATACAAAAGCATATATATATATATATATATATATATATATATATATATATATATATATATATATATATATATATATATATATATATATATATATATATATATA
The DNA here is from genome assembly GCA_030620095.1 of Kuschelorhynchus macadamiae. Lineage (NCBI taxonomy): Eukaryota > Metazoa > Arthropoda > Insecta > Coleoptera > Curculionidae > Kuschelorhynchus > Kuschelorhynchus macadamiae. The sequence continues at coordinate 221,856 of JAUTXW010003766.1, read as the reverse complement.
TATATATATATATATATATATATATATATATATATATATATATATATATATATATATATATATATATATATATATATATATATATATATATATATATATATATATATATATATATATATATATATATATATATATATATATATATATATATATATATATATATATATATATATATATATATATATATATATATATATATATATATATATATATATATATATATATATATATATATATATATATATATATATATATATATATATATATATATATATATATATATATATATATATATATATATATATATATATATATATATATATATATATATATATATATATATATATATATATATATATATATATATATATATATATATATATATATATATATATATATATATATATATATATATATATATATATATATATATATATATATATATATATATATATATATATATATATATATATATATATATATATATATATATATATATATATATATATATATATATATATATATATATATATATATATATATATATATATATATATATATATATATATATATATATATATATATATATATATATATATATATATATATATATATATATATATAAGATTACATTACAATATCACAGCCCATTTTTTTTCTGATCTTCGGATTTTAGTTTTAAGAGAAAAGACTTACTATTGTTTTCTATGTGTACCAACTTATAATTCCTAAAATTTCTTTATAGAAGAATTCCATTTTATGTATTCTGATGAAGATCGCGTGGTTTCTACAAACGTCAATATTTCGTTTAGAAGGAGATATATATATATATATATATATATATATATATATATATATATATTATATATCTATATATATATATATATATATATATATATATATATATATATATATATATATATATATATATATATATATATATATATATATATATATATATATATATATATATATATATATATATATATATATATATATATATCTATATAATATATCTATATATTAAGTCCTAACACTGGAACCTGTGGTGAAAGATAGATCAAAATACAAGAATTCTAACACACTACACCACAACTTGTTACGTTCTGAACGCGCGTTTCGCTAACCAAGTTAGCATCATCAGCAGATGATATAACTAGACCTAGTTTATATCATCTGCTGATGATGCTAACTTGGTTAGCGAAACGCGCGTCCAGAACGTAACAAGTTGTGGTGTAGTGTGGTTAGAACTCTTGTATTTTGATATATCTATGTATATATATATATATATATATATATATATATATATATATATATATATATATATATATATATATATATTGTTCCGGATTAGCCGGTACACAAACACGTAGAATCTGAACGCACTCCTTTTATTCAAAACACAGGTTACAGGTATCAAAGGTAGATACTGGTTATACTTAACAATCGTAACTAAGGTAACTTTAAACTTGTCAATGTCAGGTTTTTAACACTTCTTCGAATCTCAATTACAACTGAATCAAAATGAGGCCTCGCGGCGCGCTTATATAGCCTTTAGAAAAGGATGGAATGATCTAGGAAATTCTAGAATAATCTAAATAGTACAGGGTGAGATGAATTAAGCCTAACAGAACATTCGAGAACGATTTTTGACACTAACATAGTCGTTACATGGATAAAAATTAAGGTAAGTCTACTTCAATAAAATAACAAACAATAAATAAATTCATCTAAATCTTAACAAATCTATGACTAGGGCTAAATTCGTAACATTGCCCCCTTCCCGTCCCGATCAAACATCTTCGGTATCTTGGTAACGGGCTAATCGATGGAGATGCATCACTTTCATTTTTGCATGAGGGCTTTTCTGAATCCGGTATACCAAGTCATTGTATAACCAAACTTTTTCACCGACTGTAAATCCAGTGTGAATGGCTCGTAGATCATAACGTGACTTCATTCTATCGCTTTCTATCTGTAATTTATGGCGGAATTCTTCATGGATTTCTCTGAGGCGTTTAGTAACCTGGCTGGCATAATCCGTAGTAGTTATCTTATTGTTCGGAGGTCGTCCAGTCAAGAGGTCGACTGGAAGCTGTAAATCGGATCAAAATATTACACTGGCAGGTGTTTTTCCAGTGGATTCATGAACTGCAGAGTGATAGGCCAGTAAAAATGGTTGAATACATTTATCCCAGTCACTTTGTTGTTCATTAACTTGGATTTTCAGGTAGTTGTCCAAAGTTCTATTAAATCTTTCAACCATTCCATCTGGCTGCGGATGAAGAGGTGTTGTTCTTGTCTTATGAATTCCTAATAGGCTGCACAAGCTTTTGAATACATCGGATTCAAAATTTCTGCCTTGGTCGGAATGTATTTCCCTTGGAATTCCATATCGGCAAATCCATTCATGAAATAGTACGCCGGCGACAGTGATGGCTTCTTGATCGGGTATTGCGTAGACTTCTGGCCATTTGCTGAAGTAATCCATCGCTACTAACACAAAGCGATTCCCGGACTTACTAACTGGAAATGGTCCTGCTACATCTATGGCAATTCGTTCGAAGGGTGCTCCCATGTTGTACTGCTTCATTTTACCACGAGTACGAGTTTGAGGTCTTTTACTGGCGGCGCAGTCTTCGCAGGTTCGGCACCAATCTTTCACATTTGTACGACTTCCTAACCAATAAAACCTTTCTCGAACTTTTTCAAGAGTCTTCATAACACCAAAATGTCCTCCGCCTACGCCGTTGTGTACGGCTTGCAACACTTCAGGAATTCTCTTTGAGGGCAAAATAGTTTGGTATTTGTTGTTTTTGCTATCAGAACTTTCCCAGATTCTTTTTAACAGGCCGTCTTTTATCACCAAAGAGTCTTGGTGAATTTTCTAATTTCAGTTTAATTATGGGGCCAATATCTGGGTCTTCTTGCTGATCTTTGGATAACATTTTAGAGTCCCACTCTGGAGAGCTTTGAAGTGCTGTTCTTCGGCAATGAAAATCGTCAGGATCTTCTCTTTCCTCGTGTCTGTTGCAATGTTTACAACTTTCTGGGCATGGTCTTCTTGATAAAGCATCAGCATTTTTATGATTTAACCCTTTGCGATATTCAACTTTAAAGTCATATTCCTGTAGACGCTGCAACCACCTGGCTATTTGTCCTTCGAGATTCTTAAATTGTAGCAACCATTTGAGTGATGCATGATCCGTCCTTAAAAAGAATTTTTGCCCATACAAGTACTTATGAAAGTGCTCCAATGTTTTAACAATAGCCAGTAATTCTTTCCTTGTCACACAGTAGTTGCGTTCAGGTTTAGAAAGAACCTTGCTGAAATAAGCTATTACTTTTTCTTCGCAATTTTGTACTTGTGACAAAATACCACCAATAGCGGCATTGCTAGCATCGGTGCCTACAATAAACATCTGGGATGGCTCAGGATATGACAACACTGGAGGATTACACAAGGCTTGCTTCAAGTTGTTAAATGCTTTTCCACATTCTTGGGTCCATACATAGCTGTGACTGCTTTCAGTAAGTCGATGTAATGGTCTAGCGATATTAGCAAAACCTTTTATGAATCGTCTGTAGTTCGTACAAAGTCCCAGAAAACTCCTTAGTTCATATCTGTCCTTTGGTATTGGCCAATTTTGAATGGTTTCAGTCTTCTCAGGATCGGTTTTTATTCCATGTTCGGTAATTACATGGCCTAGATTTCACTTCTTTTTGAAAAAAAAACTGGCACTTTTTGGGACTGAGTTTTAAGCCAGCCATTTTCAGTTTCTGGAAAACAGCTTCAATATTCTTTAAATGACCTTCAAATGTTTTCCCAGGAATAATGATGTCATCTAAATATACTAGGCATGTTTCCCATGTCATTCCATGTAATGTCAGTTCCATTAAACGTTCAAAAGTTGCTGGGGCGTTGCATAATCCAAAAGGCATAACTTTAAATTGCCACAGTCCAGTCCCAGTAGAAAACGCTGTCTTTTCTTTATCATCTAAATTAAGCTTAACTTGCCAATAACCACTTTTCAGGTCTAGGGTTGAGAACCATTTTGATCCTGTTAAAGTGTCCAAGGTATCATCAATTCTTGGTAAGGGAATTAAGTTCATGTCGCTTTGCCAAAGGTATTCGTCTTGGAGGCTGTTTTATCGGCGCTGCTTCACCAGTATTAATTCGATGTTGAACTATGTTAGTTTTTCCTAAGTCGCTGTCAGCCAAAGAGAAGACATCTTGATTTCTACTCAGAAGTTCTTCCAATTTGGACACCTGAACTTTATTCAGTAACTGTTGTGATAATTTCACCAGGTCTTGAAGTACCTTGGGTAAAGTATTTGCAGGTCCTGAAGGTGGCAAATTTGTGCAGGTAAATATCGTATTAGCAGGTTGACAGGTTCCGATCTTGTCACCCTTTTTGACTTGCTGGGGATATTCTTTAATGTTCATCATTTTGACAAATATTGTATTTCTTCTACATTGACTCAAGGTTCTTGCTGGTAAAATTCCCTTTGCATGTACAGTCTTGAATTGGCTCGAACAAAATAATTTCTTCATCTAAGTCATCAAGCATTGCTTTCACTACGCATTCTGACCTCGCAGGTAAAGTAGCATCTTCTAGCAAAATAACTTCTCGGATAGTGAAATTGTTTCTTCGTGGAAGGTTCATAATTATTTCTTCATTTTTCGTACGGAGGACTCGTTGAGGTATATCAAGGACAAATTTATGTTCGTTCATAACATCAAGACCAAGTATGACGTCATCCATTATATTTGCGACGAAAACAGCGTGTATGACGCTGGTGTTCCCCAGGGTTACTTCAGCTTCATAGATGCCTTTCACAGGTATAATTTCACCGTTGGCGGTTTCCAAGGCATATTTTTTGTATAGATTTTCTGTCTTGCAAAAATCTATAATATCTGGCCTTACGATGGTGTGGGTTGAGCCGGTATCCAGTACCATTTCACAGTCCCGACCGCATATCTTCCCCGGTACTACCAAGCTAGAGCCATTATTCTGCAGCCGGGATACTTTAATTTTTATTAATGATGATGGGGCTTGGTAGCACCTAGCCAGCTTTCGCCCCTTAAAACTGGCTAATGGGAGTTTTTCCTGAATATCTTCAGGAATCCCATTGCTGGTACAACGGCTTTGCACATGTCCCTCTTTACTACATTTCCAACAACGCATGCCTTTTCTTTGTCGGAAAGTTAAAGTTTTATTTTCGTCTTTCTGATGTTTAAGAAGAATATCTTGTAGTTCTTTTATAATGTTAGAAGTATCTTCATTTCTAGTCCGATATTCTGGAGTATACTGTAGTCTACATAGTTTTCCTTGACCCCTGGATGTTTGTTTAGCTGTTTCGAACTGAAGGGCATATGCCAGAGCTTCTGAAATCTTCTTTATTCTAGCCATTCTTAAAGCTTGGTTGGTATCAGGATCACGAAGGCCTTCGATAAAACTGCTTACTGCCAACTCTTGTTTGATCTCTTCAGGGTAGGATGGATAAGTCAAGTTAATTAGTCGCACAATATCGGTTTCATACTCTTGAAGACTTTCGTTATATTTTTGTCTTCGACATTGAAGTTGTGCTTTATAAACCTCCTGTAGATATGCTTCTCCATAACGCATTTCTAGATGGCTTACTAATGTCCCAAAGTCATTTTGTTTATCTTCGGGTATGTTCCTTAACACCTCCATTGCTTCGCCACGCAAGGAACAAACCAGCGCTCGTGCCAACTATTTCCTGTTGCGGCAGCTTCAAATTGTTTCAGGTAAGTAACCCACGGCACCTTACCATCGAACGTAGGTGGCTTTATCACATGTGATAAAGAGACAACGTCGGATTTGAACTCACTGTGCTTTCCAAACTTCTGCATCTGGAATCTTAAACTTTGGACTTCTTGCTGCATTTGGTTATGAACCTCCTGCACTTTCTTCTCCATTTGTCCCATTTCCTCTTTTACATCTTCTTTGGTTAGCGTCAGTTCAAGCAACGTTTTTCTGGTGATTTCTTCATGGTTCTTTTCCATTTCTTACATTTTTTGTTTTACGTCTTCTTGGTGCCTCCTCATATCTTCAAGTTCATTTTTTATGTCTTCTTGGTTCTTCCTCATGTCATCTGTAAGTTCTTGCTTTAGTTCTTCTTGGTTCCTCTTCATATCTTCCTTAATTTCTTGCTTCATGTCTTCTTGATTTTTCTTCAGGTCGCCTAGTTTTTGCTTCATGTCTTCTTGGCCCCTCTTCATGTCTTCTTGGCCCCTCTTCATGTCTTCTTGGCCCTTCTTCATGTCTTCTTGGGTTTTCTTTATTTCTTGTTTTACATCTTCTTGGTTTTTCTGAATGTCATTATGCATTGCAATAATCAAGTTCATCAAAGAATCCAAATTTGCTGCCATGATTATTGTTACTAATAGAAACTATTTCTTACTTCTTTAGCTTTAACTGGATCCTAATCCCGCTTCCGACACCAAATGTTCCGGATTGGCCGGTACACAAACACGTAGAATCTGAATGAACTCCTTTTATTCAAAACACAGGTTACAGGTATCAAAGGTAGATACTGGTTATACTTAACAATCGTAACTAAGGTAACTTTAAACTTGTCAATGTCAGGTTTTTAACACTTCGAAATCTCAATTACAACTGAATCAAAATGAGGCCTCGCGGCGCGCTTATATAGCCTTTATAAAAGAATGGAATGATCTAGAAAATTCTAGAATATTCTAAATAGTACAGGGTAAGATGAATTAGGCCTAACAGAACATTCGAGAATGATTTTTGACACTAACATAGTCGTTACATGGATAAAAATTAAGGTAAGTCTACTTCAATAAAATAACAAACAATAAATAAATTCATCTAAATCTTAACAAATCTATGACTAGGGCTAAATTCGTAACAATATATATATATATATATATATATATATATATATATATATATATATATATATATATATATATATATGAGCCCTAGGGACGCTAGCTAGGAAGATTTGTAAAACTTATGATTTCTACAAAATTATAAACAACTTTAGTTGACCGTTATTTTATAACTAGACCTAGTTTATATCATCTGCTGATGATGCTAACTTGGTTAGCGAAACGCGCGTCCAGAACGTAACAAGTTGTGGTGTAGTGTGGTTAGAACTGTTGTATTTTGATATATCTATATATATATATATAAACCTGTTTTATCTTTGATAAGATTACGAACCAACAAGTAAAGTGCGGGACACGAAAGAAAACCGGGCGGTCCTTAAAATAAAGGTTCATAGTCTTAAGCAAGCGGAAAAGTAAAATTTGTGTACGCAAATAAATTTATGTTATTTTATTTTTTGTAATAGTTTGCCGCTTCACCTATAAAATGCGCCAGCTAAGCGGTACAGAAAATTAATCGAGAATTTAGTAAATTTCGCACTGGTCCACTTGTAATATGGATGTGCCTAGAGTCTCCATGCACTTGCCGCTAGAAGGTTCTCGCTATTTCTAGTGGCGCCTATACATTTCGAGCATTTGTTTTCATTTCTATATAAATGCGTTGCGTTGAATTTGAATTATAATTTCGAAGTAACGATGGCGAGCAAAAAAGGAAAAACAATTCGAAGCGGTGCACGTGAAGTTATTGCGAGCGTTATAGAGGCCTGCACTAGAGAAAATATTTTTTTTAAATCCTAATTATGATGCTGTTATAAATAAATAACTATGTGAAATTTGATACACGTCTTTTATGCATAAAAGACATTTTTTATTAACAATCAATTTTTGAAATTTCTACCAGTGGCGTGCATATGTAATTAACCTGGGTAAATCCGTATGCTAATTAATGCATAGAAGACGTGTATCAAATTTCATGCAGTTATCTACAATAGCATCAGAATTGGGATGAAAAAAAATGTTTTCTTTTTAAACTTTACCATCCTGTATCTCAAAAGTTAAGACTTTTTGGACATAAAAACACTCCCTTTAACATCAGCACGCAATTAGGAAACGCCCTGTATAGCACTTCACAATGACGGCCCCTGTATAAAGTAATATGACAAACGGAGACAGGCGTCCACTTTTGGCATACCCGAGTAGCCCAAAGTCGAACTGCATAAATAAAAATTTTGATAAATCTCGTTCACTGGGACTGATGCTGGCTGCCCTTGTAAAATCTGGACTCGTAAATCGGGAACCGTTAGTGACACAACTCAAGAAAAAATACATTTATAGGTAAATCGATCAAGAAAAATCAAAATTAAATCATTTTAAAATTCGAAAGTTCACCGTTTTTGTAACACAAAAGAGATATAGAAGTACGGTACACGAAAGAAAACAGACAAATATAGATAAAGGTTCATTAAGCATAGTTACATTTTTTAATTATCTGAAGTGCGTATAGTCAAAAAGGAGTGCCATATTATTTAAAGAGCGACGGGTCACCACTGGTTTAAAGAGATTTCTTGGCCGACCTTCCTAAACCGATTGACTCAGCCCGGTTTTCTTTCGTGTCCCGCACTTTACTGATAGTCAGCTAAAGCTGCTGTGACTTCAAACAAGTTGATATTCATTGTTTACAAAGCACCCAAAAAAAGCGTATGCCAACATATTTTTATACGAAGTATGTGGCGCTCAAAATGATGTAAAATTACTCCAAATTTATTCATGGGACACCGATACTCTGTGCTGGCCCAGAAATCAAGCATAATGTGGGAATCTGCTGGTAAAATTTTAGTACCAATCCAAATGGCGAAAGAAAATGGCGGCTTATTAAAAAATTTAAAAATTCAGCCTGAAAAAAAGGACTTCATAGATTGATTTCAAATTTTGAGCAAGAATTAATTGTAGTATAAAGACGGGTTTGGAAATTTTGGTAAGAATTCAAGATTGCAGAATAAAATAGCGGTCAACTAAAGTTGTTTATAATTTTGTAGATATATATATATATATATATATATATATATATATATATATATATATATATATATATATATCCGCCACTCTAAAATTTTGACTAAGTTCAATGTTTTATAACTTTTTTATTTTTTATCCGATCTTCATGATTTTGTTATCAGTTTGTAGATCCATTTAATGTGTTTTTCTTTATTTATTTTGTAAAGTAGCATTTTTCGATTAGACTATATTATACAGGAGTAGATCAAACTGTTGTTTTTTGTCGTCACTTCAAAACACCCTGTAGAAAAATTGAGGTAGATAATTTTATTTACATACTGTTTCTGGTAATCAATAATGTATTCTAAACATTTCGTTTTTTGATTTATACCGTTACCTCATTTCTGCTTCGAGCTGCAGATTTTTTATTAAAACAATGTTATTTTTAGAAAATGCATGTCAAGCTTTCGGTTAAAAATTATCTACGTTGGCTAAGTAGGTGACAGAATGTTTGACAGTGACAATATTATAATTTGTTGTATGTTGTATGTCAATATGGTATTAACTCCAGCAGACGTGGGTAAAATTGTTGCGTTAATAGAGGATGGCCGTAGCAAAAGTTATGTCGCTCGTACTCTGAGAATTCCGAGGTCTACAGTTCGAGATGCCTGGAATAGGTACTTACAGACGGGAACTTTTACAAGGCGGCAAGGCTCTGGCAGAAAAAGAAAAACCACTGCAGTTGATGATCACTTTGTCGTCGTTAGTTCTTTAAGAGATCGAAGATCTACTGCTGTGTGTCTAAAAAATGACTTGCAAATGACTAGTGGAGTAAATGTAAGTGAAAAAACGATACGTAGAAGATTGGCAGAAGCTGGTCTTCATTCACGAAGGCCAGCAGTATGTCCACAACTCCTTCCTCGTCATCGGCAACAGCGACTAAGGTTTGCAAGATTGCATTCTGACTGGATTCTAGAACAATGGGGAAACGTACTATTCACAGATGAATCCAGGGTTTGTTTGAGGTCGCCAGATAGTCGTGAGCGGGTATACAGACGTAGGAATGAAAGACATGCTGACTGCACCATATCAGAACGAATCTCATATCATGGCGGTTCAGTTATGATTTGGGCGGGTATTTCTACCGAAGCACGAACCGATCTTGTATTTGTTGAAAATGGAACCCTAACCGCACAGCGTTACATTGAGGAAATAATCCAGGAAGTGGTTGTTCCATTTGCTCCTTTCATTGGGAATCAATTTACATTAATGCATGATAATGCTAGACCTCACGTTGCACGTATAGTGAGCGAATATCTGGATGAAGTTGGACTTCCAAGATTGGAATGGCCCGCATGTAGCCCGGATCTCAACCCAATCGAACATCTCTGGGATCAACTTAAAAGGGCCGTACGGCGTCGTCCTGTGCAACCACAAACTTTGCAAGACTTACGACTGGCGCTGGCCGAAGAATATCAGGCTATTCCTCAGGAAAGAATAAGTAACCTTATTCAATCGATGCCACGAAGACTGCAAGCTGTAATTGCCGCGAGAGGAGGAAATACACGTTATTGAATTTTTATTGTTAATTATCTTTGTGATATACCTTGTGTTTTTCTTAATAAAAATAGGCTTCAAATCAGCGTTCCTTTTAAAATTTTGCAGCTCGAAGCAGAAATGAGGTAACGGTATAAATCAAAAAACGAAATGTTTAGAATACATTATTGATTACCAGAAACAGTATGTAAATAAAATTATCTACCTCAATTTTTCTACAGGGTGTTTTGAAGTGACGACAAAAAACAACAGTTTGATCTACTCCTGTATAATATAGTCTAATCGAAAAATGCTACTTTACAAAATAAATGAAGAAAAACACATTAAATGGATCTAAAAACTGATAACAAAATCATGAAAATCGGATAAAAAATAAAAAAGTTATAAAACATTGAACTTAGTCAAAATTTTAGAGTGGCGGAATTGTATATATATATGCCGGTGAGTGTATATATATATATATATATATATATATATATATATATATATATATATTTGTTTGAGACCTAGGGACCCTAGATAGGAAGATTTGTAAAACTTATGATTTCTACAAAATTATAAACAACTTTAGTTGACCGCTATTTTGTTCTGCAATCTTGAATTCTTACCAAAATTTCCAAACCCGTCTTTATACCACAATTAATTCTTGCTCAAAATTTGAAATCAATCTATGAAGTACTTTTTTTTTCAGGCTGAAATTTTAAATCTTTTGATAAGCCGCCATTTTCTTTCGCCATTTGGATTGGTACTAAAATTTTATCAGCAGATTCCCACATTATACTTGATTTTTGGGCCAGCACAGAGTATCGGTGTCCCATGAATAAATTTGGAATAATTTTACATCATTTTGAGCGCCACATACTTCGTATAAAAATATGATGGCATACCCTTTTTTTGGGTGCTTTGTAAACAATGAATATCAACTTGTTTGAAGTCACAGCAGCTTTAGCTGACTATCAGTAAAGTGCGGGACACGAAAGAAAACTCGTCAGTCTTTAAGTAATATGACACTCCTTTTTGACTATACGCACTTCAGATAATTAAAAAATGTAACTATGCTTAATGAACCTTTATCTATATTTGTCTGTTTTCTTTCGTGTACCGTACTTCTATATCTCTTTTGTGTTGCAAAAACGGCGAACTTTCGAATTTTAAAATGATTTAATTTTGATTTTTCTTGATCGATTTACCTATAAATGTATTTTTTCTTGAGTTCTGTCATTAACGGTTCCCGATTTACGAGTCCAGATCAAACCAATCAAAATTTTAATTTATGCAGTTCGACTTTGGGCTACTCGGGTATGCCAAAAGTGGACGTCTGTCTCCGTTTGTCATATTACTTTATACAGGGGCCGTCATTGTGAAGTGCTATACAGGGCGTTTCCTAATTGCGTGCTGATATTAAAGGGAGTGTTTTTATGTCCTAAAAGTCTTAACTTTTGAGATACAGGATGGTAAAGTTTAAAAAGAAAACATTTTTTTTCATCCCAATTCTGATGCTATTGTAGATAACGGCATGAAATGTGATACACGTCTTCTATGCATTAATTAGCATACGGATTTACCCAGGTTAATTACATATGCACGCCACTGGTAGAAATTTCAAAAATTGATTGTTAATAAAAAATGTCCTTTTATGCATAAAAGACGTGTATCAAATTTCACATAGTTATTTATTTATAACAGCATCATAATTAGGATTTAAAAAAAATGTTTTCTCTAGTGCAGGCCTCTATAACGCTCGCAATAACTTCACGTGCACCGCTTCGAATTGTTTTTCCTCTTTTGCTCGCCATCGTTACTTCGAAATAATAATTCAAATTCAACGCAACGCATTTATATAGAAATGAAAACAAATGCTCGAAATGTATAGGCGCCACTGGAAATAGCTAGAACCTTCTAGCGGCAAGTGTCTGGAGACTCTAGGCACATCCATATTACAAGTGGACCAGTGCGAAATTTACTAAATCCTCGATTAATTTTCCGTACCGCTTAGCTGGCGCACTTTATAGGTGAAACGGCAAACTATTATAACATAAAATTTATTTGCGTACACAAATTTTACTTTTCCGCTTGCTTAAGACTATGAACCTTTATTTTAAGGACCGCCCGGTTTTCTTTCGTGTCCCGCACTTTACTTGTTGGTTCGTAATCTTACCAAAGATAAAACAGGTTTCTTTTGAGATTTTTGGAGGAAACCTGAGTAGTGAGTATTGATTAAAATGAATTATCTATTATATTCTTATTTATTGCTTATTGCTCATGTGAAAATATAGTAAGAGCTCCAAAATAACTGTACTTCGTGATATAGCTCCCAAAAATACCTTTTTAGCTTTGTTCGAGTTTGTATGCTTGAATCTTCGTCTTGTTCCATAAGTTTTGCAGTCTTACGCTTTTCGCATTAACAAATAACTTGATAATGGTGATATGTATAAGTAATGAAAATTAGATAATATTAATTAATTTTTATATAGTAATAAAAAACTATTACAACTGAATACGTTTAAACCTATAAACTAATTGACATAAACAGATGACTTTTAATATAAAGACATTTTACACTTACCCATACCTGATCATTATTAATATATCATGTTTTGCAATAAACTGCTCAGAGGTTTCGAATGTTAAAATTTTGCACATAAATCAAGTATTACACAGTAAATGATAAAAACTGATTTTTGTATGGTTTGTAACTAGCTGCATATCCAAAAACGTTAAACATGTGTTTTGTAAACATACATTAAATCAGATATTTCAGCCATCAGTTCAATATTAACCTCATAGGAAACCATCTTAAACTTGTTTTCCAATTAAATATTGTAATTATAATACAACATAAAAATATTTAATTAATCAAAATCTTCAAATTAAGTAACAAAAGAATGAACAAGATTTTCACGTAACCCCAGTTCTGAACAGTACATGAGTGTAATTTTCCACAAGTTTTTATCGCTTTTGCTACAGAACGTCTCTGATTGAGTAAATGAATTTCATCATTTATGTTTTGCTTAAACTACCTTATATCTTGGCATCAATTTTTATATAGCTTATACTTTAAAGTTCTACATAAGAAAATAATACAAGACGATAAGGTCAGTATTACTGGGGAGGGGGGCTAGGGAACATTTCCATCGGATCCAATAAATTCTGCAACTAAGTAAACGAAAGCAATTATTTACAATTTCCAAAATTGTGTCATATAAATTACTATATAATAGTGATAAAAACGAAAATAATCATAATAACCATATACCTGGTTATAAAGAAAATAATTTCAACATTTTCCGAATACAAGTATGACCCCAACTTTAAATTTCGTTCTCCAAAATATGTCAAGTGTGCAAAAAAGAAATATTTCACAAGAACCAGTTTGGTCTAGTCAACCTATTGACGTGCAACCTCTTCCACCAAAAAGATATCCGACTAATAAAGAAGTTTTTGAAACCCCTCGAAATGTTTTTAAACCTAATACGTATCAGTCACAAAACTTTCTTAAACCCACGCCAATGTCTACCACATCTAGTAATTCCACTATAACCATGAACAGACGAAATCCGTCTAACCAAAATTTTTCAAGCCAAAATTTTTCAAATCAAAATTTTTCAAATCAAAATTTTTTTAGACCAAATTTCAACGGTCAAAAACCTAACTTTGTATTCGAAGAATTATACTCGAAAGAATATTACGATGAAACAGAAAACTCCAATGACGAAATGCAATACGGTTATTCCGATAATTGCTATTTCGACCCCCCCAAAATTGCTATGACACCTATACAAACGAAACCCCAGAATATAACCAAAATTTTGAAGGCAATAACGAGCAAAAACAAACTTATAACGAATGCCATGTAGACAATCTACAAAATGTTTAGGACACAAGGCTGTCGGGGTTCGTCCCCCAAATTTAATAGAAATTAATATATCATTAACTAACGCACCTCCATATGTCGAAAGCTCACGCTCTATTTTAAAACCATCGATCGCAGAAAAATTTTACCCGAATTGTATATATCCAACAATTAATACGATAAAAACAGCAATTGGTAGCCGAACTACATGTTTTCAAGCTTCAATACGAGCTTTCACGGAGTTTCGTACGAATTATAAGATTTTATTTTATTTGATTTTCATGATTATTTTCATGGTATTTTAGGTTTAACAGATCTTATAGCCATGAAATTAAATATTGATTTAATAAACAAAAAACTAATAAGTAAAAATATCGAAATACCGTTTAAAATTGGACAATCAGAAAATGTGAATTTTTCATTTTCTTGGAATCCGAACAAAAAAACTAATAAAGAATTTTCCCCGGATTCAGATTTAAACGCGCTCGAAACACTATCAACTACTAATAACCCCGGAGATATTGACAGATTAATTAAAGATTTTCTTGACAATGGTAATGAACTTTCCGTTACACGGAAATCCAAAATAAAAATAATATCTGACATTCAAATAAATCCCTCCAGAGTACCCCCCGACAAAAGCGACGAAAATGATCTAGAAACTGTGCATTCAGCTCAAGAGAACTCTATATTCAGCATTCATATTTCTGAAAGATCTTTAAATAGGTACGTTTAAACATCAGATAAATATAACACACGTAGATATTGATAAAACTAAATGTAGACTCGAAAAAGTTTTCGAAAATACCAGACTTTTTGTAACCATATCAAATAGATATCCCAAAAATGAATTTGTTGACCCAAAAACAACATACGCTATATATTTTATATCTCTTAAATTAGATGAATTCTTCACAGTCATCTTTTTTTAAAACATTTTTAAAAATGCATCCTTCAAACTAGTCCATGTTCTAAACTTTAAGAAGATATAGAATTACTAAATAACCCAGAAGAAACGTTCGAATTATACACACACAACAAAAACAGGTCATAGAGGTATAAATCAATTGAAGGAATCCTTAACCCCCAAATTGTATTGGCTCAACATGTCGCGTTGCAAGATATAGAACATTTTACAGACAACTGCGAAATTTGTTTGAAAAATAATTCCGCTTGTAATAAAATTCAATCTAACACCACTAGTTCAAAACCTCTAGAACGCGCAATTAAAAACCTAGAACAAAACTAGAAAAACATTATAACTGAGTTAAACTCTCAAATTTCTCTATCTAAACAGCTAATTAATAACTATAATGAAACAATTTCAATTTTACAAATAAACCAAGAAAAATTAGAATATAGCCTAAAAATCTTTAAGGAAACGACAGAAGGCCAAATTAACGATATAATCGAATACGTTAGCCTTCAAAGTATAATTTACCAAATTAATTTAGACTGTCAGAATCTTATAAATTTTATTGATAATTTAGAAGATCCGATTATGTTTGCGAAATTAAATACGTTACATAACTCTATAATGTCAATATCAGAAATGCGAGGAATATTAAAAGAACTAAAAGTCATGTATAACAATAACTAAATACAAAATTTTAAAGACATGCCCTCGTGGTATCAGTTCTTAGGCACACAAGTAAGCTTATCGAATAGAACGGTAATTCTTGTTATTCATGTCCCTATAATCAGGCCCTTATCACCTTTTTTCTGTAATCCAAAGTCAAAAAATATTTGTTCCCAAATATTCTTACCTAGCACGCACAGAAGAAAGAACACAATTTAAAGAAGATATCTGTCCTCTACTAGAAGAGACGTATTACTGTAATGAAGATTTCCACCCCAACGATCTTTGCACTCTCCAATTAATGGAAGGTTCTCAATTAAATGATTGATGAAATTTTCCAAATAAATATTGATGAGCCAATCTCCGAGCAAATGACTACTAAATTTTTTTAAATCAAATATTTTTATACTTAAAATATTTCTTTTTATAGCTTTATTCAAAATTCCAAATGGAAAACCACTCTTACTGCCAGAAATCCAAATCCTACTAAACTAATTCAGGAACGTCTGCAAAAAAGGAAAACCCAAAAATCAAGAAATGGAAGAAACCAATATCGATGCTTCAAGAATCATCTCCGTTATTTTCTAAGCTTAGCGTGAAAGGAGCTACATGCACTGTTCCCAGGACAAACCTCTGACATAACAATTCCCAGACAGACGATCTGAAGAAGCGTCTACGTTTTGCTGATGCAGATTCGCAGGCCTAGAAGCTTCTTTCGATTTCATCATTATTGTATAAATCATTCTCATTCTGTAATTCTTACTGTTAACACATATACTTCAAATAAAATATTTTTTAAAAAGAAAGTTTAAATTTCAAAGTATTTAATTCCAGTACAGATACTTTTTTAAAAAAGTTCTGAATGCATTGTCCCCAGTAACGATAATTCTGATTATTTAACTTTAAGTAGATTTTTGTATTCAGTACTTCAGCTCTGAAACAATGTATAAACAACAATCTTGAAGAATCGATTAGGCCCAATAAAAATGATCTCTTCCCCGAAGAGCCCTAAATTTGTCATCCTAAATTATTTTTATTGGAACTTTAAAAGATAAAGTGCATTAAAAAATAAAGTACATACAAAAAACAATTGAATAAATTAATTTACTTAGTCAGAGTGGTTTTGTAACAAAAGCTATAAAAAAAATTGTGGAAATTTACGGTTTTGTATTGCTTAGAACGAGCGACACCTGCAAAAACTTTATTTTGGTTTATTTAATATATAACGCCCATTTTTTCTTTTGTTACTTAAAGATTATAATAAATATTAGATTTTTTATTTTATATTATAATTATTATTTGTAGATTTAAGCAACATTAAGAAAAAATCAATATAAAACTTTTTTAAGATGGTTTCCTAAAAACCATACAAAAATTCAAAGTTTTCAGCATTTCGTGATTCTATAAAATAGAACCATTATTAAGATAGTGGTCAAGGGTGATTAAAGTATTATCTGTAATAACTATTAGAACTTGTTTATTTTTTTTTAAATTACACAATTGGAAAGTTTTATTTTGAAAAAAATAAGTTCTATGCCGAAGATTATCGATAATAAGTCGGAAACGATGAGTCGTAGACCCATATGGTTCTACAACGTTGAAATCGTTGTTTAAAGCTCTATTTAAATTTAATATACAGGGGGGTTGCGTTAAAAATAAAAAAGTTGAAACATGCGAAACATGGCAACCCTGTTAGTTTGAAAATAGATAACAAACTCAAAAAAATATTAATAAATCAGAAACGGGTCCTTTACATACAGTCTTGAAGCGCATTATCATAATCCATAATAATATATAGGGTGTTATATTTAAAATAGGAAAAATAAAATTAAATACTAAAAGAAACAAAGAAACAGTTGTCTTTAAATGTTTCTCTGTCTGTTATGGTTCTCCATATAAGGGACATCTTATTTTATATACCCTATACAGTTGGCAGCAGAAAAACTAAAAGTAAATAGTTAGTTTAAGTATGGAAAACATTTTGCACATTTAGCTAAATTTTTTATTTTAATTCGTCGAGTGACAAATTTTTTTTAATCATTTGCCCAATATCTTACGTCTTAAAACAGAAGAAAAACAAAATTATTTAACTTACACAACCAGCATTTTATTATTAATATAGGCACGAGTTGAAATTTACCCAACATATCCGATGTAAATTATAAAAATATTTAAAACCGAAGATTATTCTGAACTATCGTACTATTAAGTAATTAATGTAAATGTTTTTATACAGCGAAAGGAATTAGCACAGAGACTGGTCCTGAAAAAATACATAGATTTTATAATTATCGGTTACTTGCGACGATTATATAAAATATACAAAGCCTAGGAAATACAATAGACAATCAATTTTACAAATTGATTTTATAGATATACATGTGATGTTAGAGTTATAAAATATTAAAATTTACCTAATCGGTAAATCCTTGTCTATAGTAGTCTATGCCTTTCCAAAAAAATTTATTTCTTTCAAAATCAAAGTACCAAAATAGTAAAGATTTTTTTAAAAGTAAGAAGTAATGGTTCGACTATTATTTTCCCGTATAACAACTCATATATAATTGTATTATTAAGGCTGATGTTAGACTAAAAAATTTCTTTGTCAAAGATCTTTCATAAAAGATCATTGAAGAAAAATTTGACAGTATAATATACCATATTTTATAAAATAGTTCTTTTATAAAAGATCTTTTATGAAAAGTAATAGTATTATATTTGATAAAAGATTTTACAGTTCTGAAACAATTTGGCTCAGGAGAAGTTTGTCTGGTGCGTTTGATCAACAAAATTATTAATATCTGAATACAAAAGATATAAAATGTTGTACAACCAGCAGCATCCCGATTATAAAAACAGGAATAAAGACATATATAAAAAGATTGTCGAAGAAGTAAGGACAGTGAGAAAGGAGTGCACGGTAGATGATATTAAGAAAAATTGAATGGGTTAAGAAGCCAATATTTATCAGAGAAAATGAAGGTAAAGCGAGACTTACACGTATCATATTTGCTGTTAATCTTGAGTCAAATATAGTAATTGTTTCAATTACTGTAAGAAATTGTATACATGGCACAGTGGCGGTGGAAAGCAAAAAATTAGGTGGTGCTCAGATCTAAATATTAAATTAATAAAACTGCTACAACTCTATAACATAATATAATTAATTATATTTAAAACATAGTCATATTAAATATTACATAATATAAAATTATTGTTCTTTGTAAATTAAATCGATTTTGCGGTTTTTAGAATTCGCGAAATGTTCGATAACTTTTTTATTAAAATCGGAAATGTCTGTTACAATTTTTCTCTCTATAGATATAGCATTGAGAGAGCTTTCAGTCTATCCTCACACATTTAGTAATCGAAATGGATTTTTTATTATATACTGAACATAGTTTGTTATAAATAATTTAAACAGTAAAGAAAGATGTATAAAACATTGGCAACAATCGTAGTACAGCACAAACGGCTTATAAAAAAAGCTTGCAACCTTAAGAGGGAACTGCACGCAGTAATATGGATCATTTGCAAGCCTTCTGCAATATTGCAGATTGAGATATGTATTAGCTTCAATGTGATTTTAATAGGGAAATATGTATAGTTGGGCGCTAAAAGCGAATTTTTATGAAAAAATTAAATCTACAGTTATAAAATAAAATTAGATTTGTCCATTTTCGACCATTTTTTGACTACTTTTTGACGCACATGCCTTCACATATAATTTTTTTTCCACAAAATGGCTCTTTACCGCCTTACATTGATCCTTTGTCTGCGTAACTGTAAAATTTGAAATGGTAAATCGTACTCATGTCTTTGTATTTCTGCAGCGCGTGAACCCTTTTGAAGCCGTTTTTAACTAAAATGTAATTTAAATTACTTACACATAACACATTTTTTTGAGGTTGGACGTGCAGGAACTTTTTTTAATGCCTAGGTACCTTTCGTACGTACTCGACTAGACCTTGTCGCTGGTTTTTCACTTTTTGCGTGCAGTTCTCCCTTAAACGTTTGCCGCAAATACGTGGTATTTTCGTCTCGTACTTTGCACCATGTGTACGATTAGTTGCCTAAGTAACGGTGCTGACCGACCAGAAAAAAATTATATGTTTTGGAAGATTATGGTTCTTTCTTTGGGTAGTGCGCGAGCACCAGAGCCCTTAGGCAAAAACCGCCGCTTAATGGTTCCGATTTCACTCAAGATCAACATCAAAAGTGACAAATCAGCCTTAACTTTCACAAAAACAACTGCAAAATATAAGCTTTTGGATATCTATATTTTTTTATGAAACATGAGTTACTTGTCATAGATCAATAAAAAATATTTATTTTATTTTCAAATGTTTAGATTATCAGAGGTATTAAAAGTGAAGCTGAAGAGGACGACGTTTATAAGCCTAAGGTCTACTGGTTTCATTTATTAAAGTTTCTAGATAATGCAACAGATGGTGATGAATCACAGGCAAATTTAGACATCCAACCTGATGATTCACAATTTTCAAATGAAACAATCGAAGCAACTGAAAACATCGATGCAAGTTGAATAATTAAATATATTTTTCTTTCCATGGCACTTTCCTCAAACCGTTATAATACGCTTTAAATGCATCTCTTATTTCACACCTATGACGATTCACAATGTCAACCTGTCTTGTAAGGGGTTACATTTCTTGAAGGGCCTTATATGTAGGTGTGAACGTCTCGATATTGGTAATGATCCTCTTTTCGAATCACAACGTCGTGGCTTGTATATAGGTGATTTCTTCTTTCAATTTACAAATTATGCAATGTGCAAGCCGCCAGTGTAATACGCGCATTCTTCTGCCACGAGAAAGCCTGTAATTAAATATTTTTTCTGCTTTGCTTATATGTTTTAAGGGATATGGCTTCATAACATTGTAACTGAGTGGAAAAGCATCTTCAACTGAGTCCACATACGGTATATTAAGATTTGTCTTTGGAAGATGTTTTCCAAACACACCACTGTCGCCGATTCAGCCATTCGTTCCAACATCAACGTATAGGAATTTGTAGTCAGCATCAGTATGAGCAAATAACACAATACTATAATAAGACTTATAATTAAAGAAATGAGAGCCACCCATTTCGGGACACTTACTGAGCTTACACTCCTGAGCAATATTTTCTCATTCCTTATTGGTGGTTGATATCTGTAACGAAAAAGGTTTGATTGCAAATTTTGAATTATGTTTTATTTTAGGATATGCCGAATAATGATGGTGAAGCTGTTGAAACAACAGCATCTACGCCTTCATCCTTCAAACCTGCTACGGTTAATATTACACCGACGTGAGCAGCGCGTCCAAAACATAAAAAAAAGAAAGACTATTTCGAACGATGACCTTCTTACTCAATCTTCCACCACTATGAATGAAATGACCAGAATTGCTAAAGAACCAGTAGTACATAACCCAGCTTCTGATTATGACATAGACGTTTCTGGAAAGTTTGTAGCAGCTGAGCTACAAGGAATTAAGGGTAGTAAGACAAGGAAAGCGTAAAATCCAGCAGGTGTTTAATATTAATCACATTGTAACCACAGCAGCACTTATCGTAGCTGCACAAGCTAATAATCTATTATCACTCGTTTTTTTAATGAAAGTAACGCTGTACTTTCCTTTAAAAAATACACAAATTTACAACACATTTACACAATTTCTATGACAGTGTAATACCACTTTAATTTTTGTTAAAAGAAATATTATCAAAGATATTGTTCAAAATATTTTATAAAATATCTTCTACAGTCTAATACCGGCCGAATACACAGTAAATTCACACTATAAGGGAACTATTGTAATTACAACAATTTTTTCAAAAGTAAGATACATTTTTTCGAGTCTCTAGAAGACGAAATATATATTTTTTAAAAAGAAGATTATGATGTCTGTGCGGATGTGGGTCTGCAATAAAATTTTGCTGGCACAGTAACTTGAGGAC
Organism: Kuschelorhynchus macadamiae; assembly: GCA_030620095.1. NCBI lineage: Eukaryota > Metazoa > Arthropoda > Insecta > Coleoptera > Curculionidae > Kuschelorhynchus > Kuschelorhynchus macadamiae. The sequence goes on along the minus strand of JAUTXW010003766.1, from coordinate 200,028 downwards.
GGTCAGTCCGATTCGTTTCAAATTTGCACCAAGGATAGTACAGGTCAATGTCTCGAGGAGATTAAATCTTGGAAATTAAAAAATGCCAAATAAAAATCATTTTTTGAAAAGATGCAAACTCATTTCAGCCAAACTGAAAATAGAAACAGTTGCGTAAATGTGTTCCTATGAATGTTAATTCTTATAACTTCTTTCTTTACAAAGATGAAAGGATGAAAGAAAATCTAAATATGAATATGGGTTTTTATGGATCATTCATAAAAAGTGTTATCAACGAAACAACTGAGCATCGAATAAATAATTTTGTAGATTATTTTAAATTGGATAGTATGGCTTTTATCACATTTTTCTTTTTTTTTTTGAAATATTTGAATTAAAAATTTATGTCACATAGATATGAGTGTTTACTGCCTCAATCACAATACCTGCTACCTTTTTCAATGTTAGGTAAAAAATAATGATTAGCAATAGTTCTTTACCGTGAATTTATAATTTTATGGACACACGTATACATGTAAAATAAATTTCAATTTCAAAAACGACTGCAAGACCGCATAGAGTATATGTTCGGGATACACTCTTCCGAAATAAGAAAGAAAATGACTTAATTTTTCCTTTAAATATTTATTTCAGTCAGAAACTCTCTTCTATCAGTATATCTATTTTACCTAATGCTTACACCGGTTAGAACATTTGGACGCAGCCGCTTAGATTCGGTTTTATGGCCGCTTAGATTCGGTTTTATGGGTAAAATACCCATATCTGTCCCATTACGTTAGGTTAATACCATCATTAAAGGCATACAATTAAATCTCAAATAAACAAACAAAAACTTTAAATTCCTTGTGCACAAGTTTCTAGGGCCCAAATAGCTGGCGCCCAGTTCTTCTGCCGCTCAAGTGTTCTGGCACTAACTGTCTCCGCGCCCAAGCGGCCGCACCCATAAATCCCGCATCGTGCTTACCCCTATAATTCATCAATGACTTGGTCTTTTTACGTCATTAATACGAATAATACTTCTCGCTTATCTAGGCACAGCCTACACTCATTACCGAAAAAATATAAGAGGATGTCAAACGCCTCCTGATAAGTTAGAAGGTCTGAAAAAATTTCTTGGTATAGAAGCGGTGCCGCCTTTTGGCTGAGTTTCCCGCCTTTTAATTTTGTTGTAGAGAAAATACATTTTGTTCCTTTCGCCCCTGAAGAATTGTCGTTAGTTCAAGTGGTCGGCGACCCCGTCGCTTTTTTTTTTGGTATCTATGACCTCTCGGATGATTTTGGTCTTATAATGTTCTATATTGGCAATCTCCCTACACCCCTCGAAATTTATTGTCTGGCCGGTTTCCTGCTGATGTAAGAATAGAGCTGAAGTTGTTTGTTTGTTTCTGATACTGAGATTATGCTCTTCACTCTTGCTGATATTCACCTGTTTGTTTGCCCCACGTACATCTTTTCACAGTCCTGGCACGGAATGCTATATACTCCGTGGTTTTCCAGTTTTATTTTATCGTTTGGGTTTCCAAGTATTTTACTTATAGTTGTTTGTGGCTTGTGTATTATTTGTATGCTGTGTTTCCTAAGAATTCTTCCGATTCTGTCTATCGTGCCTTTTACATATGATAAGACTACTTGTTGCTTTCCCGGTTCATAATTTTTGTTGTTCGTTGCTCGGGAACCCTGTGCATTAATATCTGTCTCTATGGTGCGATTTGTGTAGCCATTTTTCTTTAAAGCACTAGATAGTATATTATGTTTGTTTTGTCTTGTATGTGTTTCAGTTAATCGCATGGATCTGGATATTAGAGTACTGTCTACAGCTTGAATTTGTGCTGGGTGATGATTGGATCTTGCATTTAAATATCTGTCTGTATGTGTTCGTTTTCTATACACGGTGTATTCGAAATGTCCGTTATGCAATTTTGTGACCAGGATATTTAAAAATTGAAGTTTGTTGTTTTTTTCTAACCCTAGAGTAAATTCTGGGGTGGTTTGAATTTACGTGAGTCAGAAACTTTTCGTTATTTTCATGGATTCCAATTCCTTCGCCCTTACTTGTTTTTAAGCTATCTGTAAATAAGCACAACTCTCCATCTAGTATATCGAATATATTCTGCTCCTCCTACTCTCTTCCTGGAAAGATTACGCAGTAGGGCGCTAACAGTTTTTTGTAGCAGATCAGATGGCATTCGCAATATATAGTTGTTTTCTACAACTTTCAATATAATACATGGGCCTATATGACTTATGCTCTCCCTCATGTCACTGGTGGTATTGTGAAGTCTGTATGTTGTCCTCATTGCTTCCTGCTTATGAATAGGTAAAGTGGAGAAAGTTTTAAGAGGAACTCCATGGCTGCTGTCGGAGTAAAGCGGGTTGTTACCGTAATTGACTAACAAGCCTGTCCCTTCAGTCGACTGAGTTTGACTTGGGCAATATTTTGTTGAACTACGCCAGACCAGGCTACAGAATCATGGTCTTATACCGTTAGGTAACCGTTTTAGTTAAGTCTGATAACCCACAAGCTCCTGCAAATCCTACGGCAGGCTTATGCTGAAAATGGTTTCAGTAATCTCGGTAAGAAATGTAGTGGTAAAATTTCCAGATTTCCTTTTCTTAGTGAACACACCAAGTTATTTTCTAAGGGGTTACTCAGGGTTTTCAGCCTTTGCTTTTACTGTGGTGACTAGATCATCAGCATATGGTTGCAGATCAAACTCCCATAGCCGAATCACAGCCAGAAAGTGATCCACCAGCAGTAACCACAACAAAGGCAACATCACTCATTCCTGTGGACACCGTCTGCCGGCCCTAAAGCTAACATTTTTACCCCGCAGAGACATTGTTATTTTTCTATTTTTGAGAGAAGAAAGAGCATTATTGAATGCTCCTGGTATGATCTATATCCTAGAATGTAAAAATTGTATTTCATCATTTTTTTAAGGAGTGATTAGTAGTCCCAGCAAGATTATTGAGAGCCAGTTCTGTTGATTTTCCTGTTTGGTAAGCGTTCTGATGAGCACTCAGTGGATGCCGCTAGAGTGCGACGATCCTGAAGTGATCGTCGAGCATTCTCTCCAGGCTTTTTAGCAGAAAGGAAGTTTACATTTATTGGTCTACGTGAACTCGACCCACTTAGAGCCACAGACATACAGGGTGTCACAAACTCAATGAGATAGCATTGTCATCTCAAAAATCGCAAGAGATACGAGGTTGTTTAAATTAGGGCATTGTTGCGCGATTTAATGTCGAAAAATATGTCGTTGACGAAGTTAGAAAATTCCAACTGTTTCCGAAGATATCGGTAAAAACCAGACAACTGTAATTTTCTTTTTTATTTTTTCAGACTGCATGTGAAGAAATATTACAAAATAAACTTTTCATCTTTATAGCCACTTTTCCGCCTCTAGAAGATAATAAATAAAATCCGACGTCTCATATTCGAGGTCTCATCATTAACTTAATTTTTTTAAATATGGACCTGGATTTTTATTTCATTTTTAACAAGCGTTAGACTTCCCTAGGCTGTCCTGTCTTGTATCAGAGCAGGAAGGACTTCATCTTCCCCGGGCGATTAGCTTACGGCCCTTGGTATCGCTATCAGTGTACCTTATTATTTTCTTGGGAGTCAACCAGCACGCTAATCGACTACTGTACTAGAAGCTCTAAATTTTCTTTCCTGGGGCTCGTAGAAGTACCACCTGGCTGTTTTAGCGACCCCAGTTCCTGATTGCGTTGTAGTTTGTTAAAGCAGTTTTATGTTGGTCCCATTCACCTGAAATTTTAGCTTGATTGGAGACTCTACAAACTTCTTTTCCTAATTTCTATTTTTAACCTTTAGTTGGCAGTTTTCGTGATATGAGGGGATCATAATAATATAATTATAATTGATCCGCCCCAAACTCTATTTGTTTACAATTATTAATTGAGGTAAATGCATGGCAACGATTGGATTACAGAGACGTTTTAAAGCCATTCGGGTTGTCCTGACGACTTATTTCATCGTATGTTATAAAAGCTAAAGGCTTTTAAAAAATTTTACGTTTTTTTCAAATATTATTTTACTTTTTAATATATATAATAAAAAAAAAGTACCAATGACTTCCACAATTTTTCGACGTCAAAACATTTATTTCAGGTATATTGGTTTTTAATTTCATTAATATCGGATTAGGTATTCTTAAAATATGAATTGTTTACGTTTTTGTACCCCTTAAAAATATCGAAGATCTACGTCCATGACACCGAAAAATTAATGACCCAGACTATTTTTGGTGCAAATTTGAAATTAATCAGACTCTAAAAGGTCGAAAAAACCCAACAAATATTTTTCGGAAAGTTTTTTGATAACAATAATTCTTCTATATAGAGCACATAGTGTACTAATAACACAGGGTAACAAAATGAAAACAAAAATTTGGTGCCGGAAATCTAACATCTGATTTTAGATATTTTTAATGTGCTGATTTCAAAAATGCCACCAGATTTTTTCTAACAGCTCTAGTTTTTGAGATACAGGTTACAGGTTAATTGATATTTTTTTCTGGGGGGGACAACAAATAAAGAGATAAATATGTACTTAATCGTCAAAATAGAAATTTCCCGGAATCTAATTAACCAAATGGATACCCGGAATTGTTCCTGACCCAATGTTCCTATACTAGGAACCACTCAATACACTGCTCTTAATTACTTTTACACCTGTAATTGCCTATGACCCGACCCTTCTATACTTGCTTGGCTGTACTCGATTTAGCATATTACTGAGTTTTCCCAAGTAAAGTTGTGCTATCATTTTGTGTAAATTTTGGTCGTTTTGTAGTATCAAGACACTACTCTGAAACAATGGCATCCACAAGCAGACGTACCTGTGTAAATCATCCCGATGTTTTTTGTTATGTGTGGTGAATACACTTTGGAAGAGAGCAGAAAAACGACTTCTGACTTTGTAAAAAGAGCTTATCTTGCCTATTTTGGCGTTCATTTAGGAGATCAAGATAAATCTTGGGCCCCACATTTCATATGTAAAACATGTGTCGAACATTTGCGACAGTGGACAACTGGAAAGAGGAAGTGCCTAAAGTTTGGTGTACCAATGGTTTGGAGAGAACCGCGAAACCATCATGACGACTTCTATTTTTGTCTCGTTAATATTAAAGATATAAATAGAAACAATAGACACAAATGAACATATCCTGATCTAGATTCTGCAAGAAGGCCTGTAGCGCATTCGGAAGATATACCCGTTCCATCATTCAGCAGTCTACCCGAACTGACAGAAGATGATACAGAAACATCAACGTCTGACGAAGTTCAAAGAATTCAATCAGAAAACGACGAAGCGAATTTGAAACAGATTTAGCAACTCCGCAGTGTTTCAATCAAGAAGAACTAAACTGAATCTCTCAAAGGAATCCGCTGAATTACTTGCATCCAGATTAAAAGAAAAAAATCTACTTTGTCCAGGTACTAATATTACATTTTTTCGTAAAAGAGATAAGGATCTGCTGCCTTTTTTCGCTCAGGAAAATGATTTAGTATTTTGTAACAATATAAAAGGGCTCTTAGAAAAAATGGGTTTGCTGAATACACTCCAGATGATTGGCGCTTTTTTATTGACAGTTCAAAACGTAGTTTAAAATGTGTTCTCTTACATAATGGTAACAAATATGGCTCAATTCCTATTGGCCATTCTACTACCATGAAGGAAGAATATGAAACAATTGCATTAGTTTTGAGAAAAATTAAATACGAAGAACATCAGTGGGCAATTAGTGTTGATTTAAAAATGGTTAACTTCCTCCTTGGACAGCAGAGTGGTTGTACAAAATATCCTTGTTTTTTGTGCCTTTGGGACAGCAGAGCTAAAAATGAGCACTGGGTTAACAAAAATTGGCCTTCAAGAGATGTCATGATTGAAGGAAAACAAAACGTGATCAACGAACCTTTGGTTTCAAGAGAAAAAATCTTACTTCCGCCATTGCATATCAAGCTAGGCCCAATGAAGCAATTTGTGAAGGCTTTAAATCGAGATGGAAATTATTTTAGGTATTTGTCACGTAAATTTTCTGGCATTAGCACGGAAAAACTAAAAGCTGGTATATTTGATGGTCCTCAAATAAGGAAACTTGTTAAAGATCCACAATTCACCTCATCAATGAACAAGACTGAATCTAACGCTTGGTGTTCATTTGTTCAAGTAGTACAAAATTTTCTTGGCAATCATAAAGCAGAGAATTACGTAGAATTAGTAGAAACTATGCTTTCAAATTTTAATATTCTCGACTGTAACATGAGTATAAAAGTTCACTACCTCCACAGCCACCTAGATCGTTTTCCAGAAAACTTTGATGTAGTGAAGAACAGGGGGAAAAATTCCATCAGGATATTAAAACTATGGAAGTTCGTTATCAAGGACGATGGGATAGCCACATGATGGCGGACTACTAGTGGAGCCTTCAGCGAGACTGCCCTAGTAAACTCCATTCTAGAAAGTCGTATAAAAGAAAATTTGTATGTGATTAGTGACTAATGTAATTATGTAAATTAAGTTTTTGCAATAAATACTTAAATCCATGTGTCTTCATTTTTTAACTGGCAATGGTAATATTATATATTATAACAGTTTTTTTTTTAAACTAGATCTGATAGACAAAATCTGAGAACTTTTTTACATTCTGCATCCAAAAATTACCCAGGAACAGTTAAAAAATCGCAATCACCAAAATGTGTGTTGGCCTGTGTAATAGAATACCACGGCTGTTATACCGGGAAGTAAAAATCAAAACTAAATAAAAAAAACAATTAAGTGGTAATCATTTTTAACAGTAAACCAAAAAAACATATGAGTGGCGTCAAGGAACATTCAAATACAAAATAAATCAAAAGATATTAATTTTATTATTTACCAAACCTTCCCTAATAAACCAATTTTCTTAAAGCAAATTGGAATGGGACAGGAATAATTACGCCGTTTTTACAAGTTAATATTATATGAATATACGTAGTTAATATTATATGAATATTCAAATTTGTCTACCCTCTCCCTTAGTATCAAGTTATGTAAGCCAATACACTGAACCATGCGTTTTAAATTTCTTGTATTTTAAACTACTCTACTAATTAAGTGACAAGCCATTAATAGTTTTTGGTAATTGAAATGTATCATTAAAAACCTTTCTCTTTTTTTATGCATATATGTATGTCTTGATGTTGGAGTGATTGTTTAATAAGTATATTACAATTGAAAGTACTTTTGATTTATGACAATATAATTCAAACAAGAGGGTACTAAAAATATCAGAAAGTATGTGGAACCTTTCGCAATATTATAAATACTCTAATAGTAGAGTTCATTAAAAATATTATCAATATTTATTCCCCTCTAGGTTTTTGTAGATAATCCAAACAACTTTTTAAAATGAATGAACTGGTTCAGATTTAATTACGTCAATTTTCGCGCATATTAGACGAATAAACGTCGACTATGTTCTAGATTACAATGTTATTTACTTTCTTTCCTAAATTTTGAAGAGGTTTAAGATGATGCGATTTTCATAACTTATTTTTTTTTATTGTCATCAGTGGTACAACACAATAGCTATTTAAAATTTTTTGTGACAAAAAGTGCGAGTTAGGACGAAATAATACTTGTAACTAATCAGCTAATTTATAAATTAGATATTCTGCTTTTATTGATTTGGATAGTTTAAATATTTCTAACAATTAAAATACTCACTACCAAAAATGATTTAACGTTTTAAATGTACAGAACCAAATGTACACAACTCTGTCCTTTACAAAAAAAATTGAGATTAGTTTTTAGAGTTTTTAATCTACCTCCACCGTTAAGAAGATTACAGTTTTATAAAGAAGCATCAATCAAATTTTTAAGGTAATACATTTTACATAATATTTATCAGGGGTTTGCAAATTTTCAATTTTTTAGTAGCTGTAGCAAATTTAAAATACTTTTCGCCTTTTAAACGGTCGTATTTCAAAAAGGAGATGTTTCCGGACTTATATTAAGGTGGAATGATTTTCTTATTTCTATAAAAAGAACCGTACGTTTAAATTTAGTTGTGAAACACGTGTATTTGGACCTACTACCCCTAATTTATTCCCAAAATATCCATTTTAGGAAACTGGCCTGTCATCAGTAAGTAACAGTTTTGTGTTTGTTTACTTACATCTTACATTTGTATTGTTCTCACTCCCTTTAATGAACTATTATAGTCTAGATAATACAAAGAATTTAGCTTTCGTTGCCATGAACAAAATGATACCAAACATAGATAACTATGCACAAGAAAACATACATTTTTAAACACACCTTCATATTTGATTTGACTATTATATTAACTGAATCTTTATTTTAAATTTGTTTTTTATCGGTGCTGCACTGAAACTATAAAAGTTTTGTAAGGCATGCAAATAATATGTACCTCTTTGGATTTGGACCAGAGTAAATCATCTTTTAAAGCCAAAGCTTTTGTCCATAAAAAAACTAGTAACTAGTAAATACAACAAAGTCATCATGTTATACTTAATTAACTTTCAAATGTTCTCGTTTAAATTTTTGCCAAATGATGAATTAGTCTATCTTCTGGTCAAACAATAGCCAGTTTATTTGCTGTCAGTGAAAGTGTTAAACATTTATTTTAAGACTTCTTTTTGATATTGTCATATCCTATATGAATTACATGTTTCAAATTAACTAATTTCTCATACTACATACTGTATTAGAAGGCACTATAAGTCTGACCTCAGGCATTCTATAATCTAGTTAATTATTTAAATTCAAAATTATCTCTAAAGTATCGTGTCAAGTGGAAATATATTTCTTAATCTATTAAAAGTGTAAGTAAACTCGGAGAAACATGGCTGATAGAAATAATATTAATTATATAAAGAAATGCAAATACGGCAAATGGATTTTAAACAAAACGTCTTGTAATGCATAATTATAGACGAATATTAATCTCACGTCAATAGTCTAATGTAATTGAAAGAAGTTTTACGGCTTTTTTGGACAATTTATTTTCATTTGCATTCAAATCAAATGCTTACGTTTCGATACTGATTAGTGTCATCTTTGGGGCTACATTTTTCAATTTCAACTTTTAATAAATAATAACCAAAATCTGAACATTAATTTATATAAAAAACCGACAAGCTCAAACCGAATTCTAAACTATAGACCATGACATCCACAGCATCAAAAAATGAACATCATAAAATAAGACAAAATATATAAACTTGCGGATGAAATATATTATATATACATATATATATATATATATATATATATATATATATATATATATATATATAGATACTAAAATCAATAAAAATGCGCTTTCACACACCTTTATCAAAAGTTCTTGGCCGGAAAGGATATATGTAGAATAGCAGAAATATATAATTTCTGCAGGTGCAAACCGGTCTACAAGAAGAATTGCTTTCGATTATGTCACAGGGCACCCTCCTGCGATCATGATTTCTGGGCCTTTACCCTCATCAGGCAGGCTTGTACCCAGGGAGATCTGAAGTAACAGATTGCTCGATATGACAAAATCGAAAACGAAACGTCTATCATACTGAAATAGTACTACATGCTAAGTATAACACTTAGCGCCACCTATTGGGGCTCCGGTGGTTTCCGGCTGCAAACCCATAGGAATTTGGCAAAGTATGCACTAGCACCATCATACGGAGAGTAGATACTAAAATCAATAAAAATGCGCTTTCACACACCTTTATCAAAAGTTCTTGGCCGGAAAGGATATATGTAGAATAGCAGAAATATATAATTTCTGCAGGTGCAAAACGGCCTACAAGAAGAATTGCTTTCGATTATGTCACAGGGTACCCTCCTGCGATCATGATTTCTGGGCCTTTACCCTCATCAGGCAGGCTTGTACCCAGGGAGATCTGAAGTAACAGATTGCTCGATATGACAAAATCGAAAACGAAACGTCTATCATACTGAAATAGTACTACATGCTAAGTATAACACTTAGCGCCACCTATTGGGGCTCCGGTGGTTTCCGGCTGCAAACCCATAGGAATTTGGCAAAGTATGCACTAGCACCATCATACGGAGAGTAGATACTAAAATCAATAAAAATGCGCTTTCACACACCTTTATCAAAAGTTCTTGGCCGGAAAGGATATATGTAGAATAGCAGAAATATATAATTTCTGCAGGTGCAAAACGGCCTACAAGAAGAATTGCTTTCGATTATGTCACAGGGTACCCTCCTGCGATCATGATTTCTGGGCCTTTACCCTCATCAGGCAGGCTTGTACCCAGGGAGATCTGAAGTAACAGATTGCTCGATATGACAAAATCGAAAACGAAACGTCTATCATACTGAAATAGTACTACATGCTAAGTATAACACTTAGCGCCACCTATTGGGGCTCCGGTGGTTTCCGGCTGCAAACCCATAGGAATTTGGCAAAGTATGCACTAGCACCATCATACGGAGAGTAGATACTAAAATCAATAAAAATGCGCTTTCACACACCTTTATCAAAAGTTCTTGGCCGGAAAGGATATATGTAGAATAGCAGAAATATATAATTTCTGCAGGTGCAAAACGGCCTACAAGAAGAATTGCTTTCGATTATGTCACAGGGTACCCTCCTGCGATCATGATTTCTGGGCCTTTACCCTCATCAGGCAGGCTTGTACCCAGGGAGATCTGAAGTAACAGATTGCTCGATATGACAAAATCGAAAACGAAACGTCTATCATACTGAAATAGTACTACATGCTAAGTATAACACTTAGCGCCACCTATTGGGGCTCCGGTGGTTTCCGGCTGCAAACCCATAGGAATTTGGCAAAGTATGCACTAGCACCATCATACGGAGAGTAGATACTAAAATCAATAAAAATGCGCTTTCACACACCTTTATCAAAAGTTCTTGGCCGGAGAGGATATATGTAGAATAGCAGAAATATATAATTTCTGCAGGTGCAAAACGGCCTACAAGAAGAATTGCTTTCGATTATGTCACAGGGTACCCTCCTGCGATCATGATTTCTGGGCCTTTACCCTCATCATGATGATGGTGCTAGTGCATACTTTGCCAAATTCCTATGGGTTTGCAGCCGGAAACCACCGGAGCCCCAATAGGTGGCGCTAAGTGTTATACTTAGCATGTAGTACTATTTCAGTATGATAGACGTTTCGTTTTCGATTTTGTCATATCGAGCAATCTGTTACTTCAGATCTCCCTGGGTACAAGCCTGCCTGATGAGGGTAAAGGCCCAGAAATCATGATCGCAGGAGGGTACCCTGTGACATAATCGAAAGCAATTCTTCTTGTAGGCCGTTTTGCACCTGCAGAAATTATATATTTCTGCTATTCTACATATATCCTTTCCGGCCAAGAACTTTTGATAAAGGTGTGTGAAAGCGCATTTTTATTGATTTTAGTATCTACTCTCCGTATGATGGTGCTAGTGCATACTTTGCCAAATTCCTATGGGTTTGCAGCCGGAAACCACCGGAGCCCCAATAGGTGGCGCTAAGTGTTATACTTAGCATGTAGTACTATTTCAGTATGATAGACGTTTCGTTTTCGATTTTGTCATATCGAGCAATCTGGTACTTCAGATCTCCCTGGGTACAAGCCTGCCTGATGAGGGTAAAGGCCCAGAAATCATGATCGCAGGAGGGTACCCTGTGACATAATCGAAAGCAATTCTTCTTGTAGGCCGTTTTGCACCTGCAGAAATTATATATTTCTGCTATTCTACATATATCCTTTCCGGCCAAGAACTTTTGATAAAGGTGTGTGAAAGCGCATTTTTATTGATTTTAGTATCTACTCTCCGTATGATGGTGCTAGTGCATACTTTGCCAAATTCCTATGGGTTTGCAGCCGGAAACCACCGGAGCCCCAATAGGTGGCGCTAAGTGTTATACTTAGCATGTAGTACTATTTCAGTATGATAGACGTTTCGTTTTCGATTTTGTCATATCGAGCAATCTGTTACTTCAGATCTCCCTGGGTACAAGCCTGCCTGATGAGGGTAAAGGCCCAGAAATCATGATCGCAGGAGGGTACCCTGTGACATAATCGAAAGCAATTCTTCTTGTAGGCCGTTTTGCACCTGCAGAAATTATATATTTCTGCTATTCTACATATATCCTTTCCGGCCAAGAACTTTTGATAAAGGTGTGTGAAAACGCATTTTTATTGATTTTAGTATCTACTCTCCGTATGATGGTGCTAGTGCATACTTTGCCAAATTCCTATGGGTTTGCAGCCGGAAACCACCGGAGCCCCAATAGGTGGCGCTAAGTGTTATACTTAGCATGTAGTACTATTTCAGTATGATAGACGTTTCGTTTTCGATTTTGTCATATCGAGCAATCTGTTACTTCAGATCTCCCTGGGTACAAGCCTGCCTGATGATGGTAAAGGCCCAGAAATCATGATCGCAGGAGGGTACCCTGTGACATAATCGAAAGCAATTCTTCTTGTAGGCCGTTTTGCACCTGCAGAAATTATATATTTCTGCTATTCTATATATATATATATATATATATATATATATATATATATATATATGTTGATTTTTACTCCTTCACGGATGGAAAAATACAATGTGTTTTCATTCCGGGTGAACATCCGTTCACTACTGTTGTTCTGAAAAGAACAGTTTTGCTGACGTTTCGCCAAAATCACATTTGGCATTTTCGAAGCTTTCTTTCTCGCGTCCGAATAGAGACCCTAGAGTCTCTAGAAAATTATGTAGCTCTGAGGAAAAATCGAAATATTGTTCTAATTTAATGACAAAAGGATTAACTTGTGGCACATTATTGGAAACGTAACTTAACGTGAAATTAAACGGATAAATAAAATATACAATTTCCAATTTAAGTTTTGGCACAAAAATTACATTAAAAGTAGACATTTTTATTTTTTTTTTTGAAAAGGCGTAATATTTTGAAAACAACACAATAATGTGCTTTCATGCTTTTTTCTAACCTAAACATATATATATATATATATATATATATATATATATATATATATATATATATATATATATATATATATATATATATATATATATATATATATATATATATATATATATATATATATATATATATATATACATATATATATATATATACCCATTTTGCGTAAGTTAAGAGCTTCACTACCGCACGTATTTTCACTCATTCATTCTTTTTTAATTTGAAATTTGTAATATAGAAAAAGCGAAGAAGATTTTTATAAATTATTTTAATAAAAACTATAAAACATGAAAAATTATTTATTATAAATATTAATAATACAATTTTTGTAATCTTTCAAATACATTCCTGACGAAGCAGGGACGTTTGCTAAATTTGTAGTCAATACATTGTTTTCGTTTATTTAAACTGGTCTTCTGATGGCTTTGATTCATTTTCTTTCGGATGTCGTCTACAGTTTCTCCTGTTTCACCCAGAATTTTGGATGCTATTTTTCTTTTTATTTTCAGCGGAATTTTCAATGCAGCTTTCCGCAACCGTGTTGGACCGCCAGCCACCATGACGCTTCACTGTTAGAATTTCAGCTCCTGAATCTGCAAATAGGGACGTAGATGATCTTCGGAAACAATGCCACGTATATTCTTATGGATGTTCAAGTTTGAGATACAAAGCAATTGGTTTTGGCAAGGATCCAAAAGAATTAATGCCAACCTGTTGCTTCATACACGCACCATTTCGAAATTGGATGAAAAGTTTACAATAATGTGCTTTCATGCTTTTTCTAACATAAACAGTTTCATTTTAATCAGGTCACTTCAGAAGTTTGACACTGTCTTTTGTGGAGAATATAATTTTCTTCAGAAAACCGGTTTTAGTGCCGCCATTTTGGAAGAAAAATATAACTTGTAATACATCATTGGAAAGGGAATTTTACACAGAATACAACTATGAAAAAAATATACAGGGTTCCATTTAAAATATTAAGGTTCCTTCCGTTTAAATCGATGATTATATATATATATATATATATATATATATATATATATATATATATATATATATATATATATATATATATATATATATATATATATATATATATATATAAGTTAAGAGCTTCATTATCGCACGTATTTTCACTCATTCATTCTTTTTTAATTTGAAATTTGTAATATAGAAAAAGATTTTTATAAATTATTTTATTAAAAACCATAAAACATGAAAAATTATTTATTATAAATATTAATAGTACAATTTTTATAATCTTTCAAATAAATTCTTGATGAAGCAGGGACGTTTGCTAAATTTGTAGTCAATACATTGTTTTCATTATCTGAAATGATCTTCTGACGGCTTTGAGTCATTTTCTTTCGGGTCTCGCCCACAGTTTCTCCCGTTTCACCCAGAATTTTGGATGCTCTTTTTCTTTTATTTTCAGCAGAATTTTCAATGTAGCTTTCCGCAACCATGTTGAACAGCCATCCACCATCGCGCTTCACTGTTAGAATTTCAGCTTCTGAATCTGCAAATAGGGACGTAGAAGATTTTCGGAAACAATGTCACGTATATTCTTATGGATGTTCAAGTTTGAGATACAAAGCAATTTGTTTTGGCAAGGATCCAAAAGAATTAATGCCGACCTGTTGCTTCATACACACACCATTTCGAAATTGGATGAAAAGCCTACCATGCTCGATATATGGGCGAAAATTAATGTATTTTCGAACTAGTTGAACCATGTCTATCTCTTGTATATCCTCTAGATATTACATAGAATTCCCTGGTTATTTTCATTTTCGTTATCGGTAAAAAAAATGAAAACATCGCCCTTCATCCTTGACGTTTTCCAACAACAAATTTGTTAACTCCTCTCGCCTGCAAGCCCAATAATCAATGTTACTTTCATAAGTAAGTCATCTGCTTCTAGAAGGAATTGTATAATATTGGTTTTAGTTTATACCCTTGACTTTTTTGATTGATATCCCTCAGATTTTCTATTGAGGAGGACGACTAAATTTCTAAATTTGCTGATATCAATATTGAGTTTAATAGATATCATTGTTCTTACCATAGAATAAAACGCCCAGAGAGACGAAGGCCTATAGTTAATAGATAACTCCCCGAAATATACAATAAGTACCGTTTCATTCCCATAGTTCTGCACATTCTTCTCTCTGCACCATTTTTGGAATCTATTGAAAATATACTCATATTTTGCCTGGATTTTTCGGGAAGCAACCCGTCAGTTGCCCTGGATGCTTCCTGCTCAATATCCGAAGGAATGATTCTTTCTGAATCACTCATTTTGACGAAAGAAATTAAAACTGTCAATAAGCTGTTACTTAAATTGACATTGCCATGGGGTAGCGTAGAGTGGCAGGATTAAAGTGCAAACAGATAACAGCTAATAGAAAGGTATTTTATGCTTGCTTTAAGCTTTTTGAAAAATTTGTTTGATAAAAATATGTGTGTATTTTAACAGTCGTGCGTCAGACCTGGATAAAATGTTGTACAGTACTATACTCCTTGATGATCCTGTTAACTCACTTGTATCGTAAATATCTATTATATATACATTTTTTCGCTTTATTTTTATAAATACCTTAAAGTTTCGTAATTGTTCTTGTTATACGTTTTTAAAACGTTTGCAGCTTTAGTACATTTACTCTGCAATTATTCTCCTATATATTTTAAAAATTCTATAATAACTAGGATTAAATAATAAATAATTTGTGAACATACAATACAAAAGGGTACGCCCCTTTGTATTGTACTTTTGAAAATGCATTGAAAAATATTTTTTTGATTGATGTTGTGATATGTTTTTTGTAGCCTTGAAGATGACACTAATCACTATCAAAACGCAGGTATTGGATTTGATGTTTCAATAAATTGCTTAAAAAACTATAAAACTTCTTTCAATTGAATTAATCTTATTACGCTAAAAAAAGACAGAATAAAAGAATAAAGACATGATATTACCTTATATTCAAAGTGTTTTCCCAACTCGCCATGTGTCAATCCACTATGCGAGGAATTTTATCCTAGTTTAGTGGCAGCTTGCCATGCGACTTTTATATTTACTTAGTTAAATGCTAATTTCTCACGCCACTATTAGTGCCTAACCAAGCAGGCAATAATACAGATAATGGGAAAATAAAAATAAAATAAATGTTTTAGACAAAAACGAAAAATGTTAGGTCCCATCACCCACTCCACCTGCACCTACTTCTCTCCACACTATCCAATAATCAGTTTAAAATTGTTGTAATTACATAGTTTACTTTGGGGGTTGTTTTGAAATTAGTCTTTTACATAATAAGTAAAGGAAATTGAGTCCTGGAAACACAAAGAGGTCGTTCAAAGTCTGAGCCATAACTATACCCATTTACGCAACAACAAAGACGGCTCTGTAACTCGGAGGTATATTGTTCGAAATAGTATTGGTGCGACGGTTGAAGTGGAAAAGGAGTTAGGGAAGAATTAACTACAGTTCCAAATATTTTTGATAAATCTCTGGCTTCAACAAAAGACGCAGTCCACAGGATCAATCATCTCTCTGTTCGCCGTAAAAGCGCTGGGGTGTGGACATAGCACTTCCTCATAATAGAGGATTTTCTGGTATTGGATGGCGTACTTGACGCTGAACGAACTTTAATTTTTGCCAGTCAAAAAGCAAAAAAAAAACACGCTAGAAATAGCTATTTTCTTTCTCGATGGGACATTTGAAAGGTGCTGCAATGATTTTATACAACTTTATACAATCAAATCCCACTTACTTTAAAATTGATTTGGAGATTTCGACCATAAATGAATTTCGAAACATTTTCTCGTTCTATATTAAAATGATGTAACTTTTATTATAACCAACGCCTTTGGAAAAAAGTGTAACCGCTTGGCTTGGCAAAACAGTATATTGACAAAGAACACATTCGAAAGTGTGCTGCTTTGGCGCGTCTACCTTTATACGCTTTGGAAGACGGCTGGTTGGACAGTATGGAAACACCGCCACAAATTAGTGCGGTGCAAGAGAGTGGCGTTGAAGAGTGTAGCATGTCTGCATTTGGTGGCAGGAATTATATTTGCCACTTTGCTGTGGGGGCCTTTTGTCTTGGTTTGAATCCTGTTCGAGAGCAGACTTTTTATTTTTTCCACTTTTCATTGTCTTTGACTTCAAAATTTACTACCTTTCTCACCAGTTTCGGTTTCCATAACCGATAAAAAACTCATCTTTCCTACTTGCAATTGCAACTTACAATACTTGGCGTACATATATGAAATTTTAACACATACGGACAAAACCTGCAAAATGTTACGAGATTTTTCGTTCAAAGTAAGACAGATGCCGTCCCTATCATTCATGTAGACATGCAGCGGATAAGGGGAATCATATGGCCTCGATTTGCCACTTTGCTGTCGGGGTCCTCTATAACTTAATTGATAGGCAAAGTCCCGGTACGACGGAGGTTGTGGGTTTGAATCCCACTCGAACGCAGACTTTTTCACTTTTCATTGCCTTTATCCTCAAAATTTACTACCTTTTTCAAGACTATTTCTTTGAACAGTGGTTAGAAAACAGTGTTATTAGAGATATGTGGCTATGTTACGGAGACTGTGCAACAAATGCTTTAGTAAGTTGGCATAATCGTTTGAACCGCTCTGTTGCAAAATACACTTTTAATATTTGCAAGTAGCTGCATTTCTTAGAGACAAAAACAAACATAATTTTTTTTCCTCTCCATAAGTTGACGTCAATATGACGCCTCCAAAATGACAGAATTTTTTTTTTTTTTGATTAATGGTCAATAATACATTACAAATATTTGTAATCGTACATTAACAAATGATTCGGGCTGAATCTTTAAATAAATTTAAATACATTGTTAACCTTGTTTAAGTATTTAAATAAACTTAAATATATTATTAAAAATAAAAATGATTTTTTCGTTTTCAATGTATATCATTGCATAATTTTTCATCATTCTTGTAAAATACAAATTTCTTTTTTATTACCCCTGATATGAAAAACTTTACGAATTATGTGTAAAGGGTAGCGTTGCCAGTTGTCACGCAAAAGTAAATGTTGCAGGCTTGTGTGGCGACTTGGGAATAATTCACATTCAATTTAGAATTCTACAATATTAATCTAAAAACAGGTATATCTGTAATATTAACAAGCTTTAAATTGAAAGCGTCTAAGGTGTATTCCATAAATAGTAAAAACTAATTAATACCTTGACTGCGTCTAAAATAAATATTAAATATTTTATTACGTGTTTATGTGTTACAAAAGTAAATCACTTCAAATGTTTTTGGTAATTTAGGTTAAGGAGAAGAGAGAAAGATGCGACTTGGCATGAAAATTTAGTCTAACACGACCTACAAAGCAAATCTATTTGCAACTAACAAATATAATTGGTTCATAAAACAGCACTATTGAGTATAAGCAGTTACATGGCGTACCTGCTGACTCGTTTTTTTTTTCCACTGCGCATGAAAAGAGGGGTAATGTACTTGATAGGATAGGTATAAATCCATTGTTTGTTACCACCTATAAGCTAAATGCTTGGAGCATGGAGAACTTTCCAGGACTGAAGCACCAAATGATTCGAGTATTTTTAGTTTATCTAAAAAAACCAAGATGGCGGAAGTAGTATGCAATTTTGTACCACATAAATATGTTTATAACTAGTCGTGATATATTTCAAATTATAGAGCTTACTAAGGCGATTATAAATATATACACATATGATATATGGTATAGTATACAGGGTGTCCCAAATATAAGCAATTATTAAACGATCAGCCCTGTATCAGCTAAAAGGTTGATGTTCGTCGAAAGAACTGAAGGGGAGTATATTTTCTTTAGAGGCTGGAATTGGATCAAAAAGGAGAATATATTTCACGTAGCCTACTGAAAATTTGTAAACTTCTAACATATATTTTATGCCAAATTTTCCTTGAGAAATGAACATAATTATAATACAAACAGTACCAAGTGAGTCCTGTGAATCATGACATCGGAGTAAATTCTTTCTGCGGAATCCGATTCAGTAATAGTCTTAGTAAAGACCCATTTATTGTAGTACTTTTTGTAGTTTCATTTCCTATACTAATATACGGGGTGGCAAAGCAATCCTATTCGAAGTACTAGGTATATAAATAAAGGGTTGCTGATTTTAGTACTTTTTGAAACTCTTGCAAGCTTTTATTATTATGAAACAAAGAGGTCTGTAAAACATGTCTAATTATTTATGATTCACCATTAGGGGCCATTTAGGTTTGCATATGTTCTACATAAAGGGTGTAATGTAATTTTATACGGATTTTATTTATTCTTGGCAGGTAAGAAGTAAAGTAATTTGATCAAAAGTCACAAAACCTTACATGTTCTACAGAAATAGTATAGTAAGATTTTATAATTCTTTAGACATTTCTGGATTAGGAGATGTTTTTTTTCTAGTATAACTTTAAAACGGTTTAAGATTTTGAGTTGGGATTATCGTTAACATAGAATGAAAGTTTTCACGGCTGTGGTCCATTAAGAAATCATGGTTCCGACATTTCGCCTTCGATTGCAGTAAGCATCTTCAGAGATCTTTACTTCACGAGATTGGAATACTGAGTGAGCTCGGAGAGACCTAGGTCGGCTATTTTTTGTCGACCTGTATTCACCGAAACATGACCCAGTGTAACGATTTTCGCGTATTTTCGCAGACTGAAGCCCGTATCTCTATTATTGTTAGGCTGTTTATAAATTTCAATAGATTCTCTAATTTTTCGTTTATAGAATCCCGAGATCAATGCAAAAACTTTGGTTACTTTTACATTTGTGACATGTCCAGTGAAATGTCGGTGTTCACATACAGCAGATTGTATAATTTGTTTCTTTCTAATACATCGTTCATGTTCCTTAAGCCTAGTGGATATGGATCGTCCAGCTTCTCCAATATCGAGATCGTTACAAGAACAAAGAATTGTATATGCCCCTTGCGTTTGGAAAGGAATAATGTTCTTTGACGATTGCCAATATTGTCCAATGTTCTTGTGTGTGTTGAAGATTGTACGTATTTTGGACCGGCGAAGTAACATTGCAAATCTTGTTTGTGGTTCCGTGTATAAATGGAAGAACTACTCTTCCTATCGGTAAATCCTTATTAGTTTCATTTCCTGAAGGATTATTATACTTTCTAACTGACCATCTAATGCTCTCAGTATAATAAACAATCCTCCTTAAATCTTGAGTCAGTTTCTCAAGTAAGATATTATTTTTTAAAAATAAACCTAGATTTTAAGGATTGACGGGTCAAAACATTCGTGCTTCTTTTCCTAAATGACACTATATAGATTTAACTGATATTTTATATGGCCGAATTGAGAAGCCATTTTGTGCGGCATAAAAATATATTTTTTCAACTCCATCACGGTGGATATCGAATTATTATTAAATTATTTCAATATTTCCGCATATCGCCCGGCAAAATTGGAAGATGGGAGATTGTATGGAATTTTTCAGTGCAGTCTCATTTATTTCGATCTTTTTTAGTAGGTTTCTTAGAGACTGTCTTATTCAAATATTTTTGTTTTATATCGTGTCTAAGCCAAAAATATATTGGAGATGTTATGTTGGGTTTTATGTTTAGAGAAAGGTTGGCACGTAGATGCTTGTAATATGTATTATATTACATCAATTTAATTTTTTAAAGAGTATTTTTTATACTTACACGGACTAGCCTAAGAAAAAAATTATATGACTGGAATAATTGAAAGTATTATTCATATCTTTAATGCCCTTTTAAAAAAAAATTAGGGAAGTATTATGATCCCGAGAAAATTGCCCTCCCAGGTTGTTATAGATTTTCACATTTTACTGCCCCTAGATGACAAAAAAACATTTTTTCTGTCGGTCTGACTATCTGTTCGCGGCATAGCTAAAAATAACTTACCCAATTGACTTTTTTTTTAGTTTATAAACCGGTAAACATTTTGTTTTTCGAACGGAAAAAGGCGTCAAACCTATTTCTTGGTTAAAAAAAAACATTTTTTCCCTATAATATGTGAACTTACGGACTAAAACAGTTAACTAGAACGCAACTATTTTAAAATGCAGAAGTACAGTATAACCAGGTTTTTCCAAGCAAACTCATGCTTGTTAATGACTGCAAAGACTATCATAGTCGAAGGGATGTAAATAAACTATCATAATAATACATTGCCTACCAGTTTCAAAAAAATTTTCAATTTATATTTTTGTATTAGAGTTGAGAAAAAAAATAAAATTAAAATGTTTAAATTGTGCATTTCATTCTATTTAAGGTCTATTTTAAAATATTTAATTTACATTTTTTTTAGAAATTATTTATACCTAAAAAAATGCTATATTTTATTTATCGTGATCTGTATATTATCATATCATTATATCATATCAAAAAATAGGAAAATGCCCTTTTCCCGGAAATTCCCTCGTTATGATTTTTTTTCCATTTGTTAGGAAGAGTAGAATGTGACCCAATTTAGTTCGGTACATAGTCACAGTATATATGTGTTACGTGTACTTTTCAAACGTTTTTATTGGGCGCCATTTTGTTCCATCATATTGGATTCCTACCAATATTTTACCAGTTTCTTTCTGCCTATGCCTCACTTGACTTTTGGGAATAATTTAAAAATAAATTCTATAAGTAGTTTATACCTTAATACATGTCGCCTTTTTGTTAAGTCATCTTGAATTCGTACCAGTTTAACAGATTTAATTTTTCTGCAAAATTTAAAGTCTATTGAATAAGATTTTTTACGTTGATTTTTGAAAAAAAATTAATTTGGCCACCCTTTTGTTGTACCATATTAAATTCGTATAACAACTTTAACAGTTTATCTCTATCACACTCAATTCTTACACAAAAATTAAAATAAATTTAATATGTACTATTTTCAGGCTGCTTTTTTAAATATTTAGTTGGTGATTGTAAAGTATGGAATGGTATGGAATTCCCCGTAGATTTTTTTCTATTTTTAATTAAAACTATGAACACTTTATACCGTTTGAAAGATAAACAATCAGAGTATGATTGTCGTGCGATAGTTTTTTTGATATAGGGTCATTTTTCGGAGGAAATAAAAGGGAAAAGATTTTAGGGAACATATCCTCGAGTAGATAAGGAATATAAAAAAGAAATTTGAAAAAAAAGTCAATTGAATAAGATTTTTTACGTTCATTTTTCAAACAATTGAATTTGGCCGCCATTTTGTTGTACCATATTAAAATCGTACCACAACTTTACCAGTTTATCTCTACATCACACTCAATTCTTGCACAAAAATTGAAATAAATTTAATAAGTAGTATTTTCAGGCTAATTTTTTTGAATATTTTATTAGGCCGTTATTTTGTTATGCTATCTTGGATTCGTATCAAAATGTTTTTTAGTATTAATTTCTACCAAAATATTACCAGGTCATCACCATATGACCTCTAATTTTTGCCTAAATTGAAGTCAATCTGGTAAATAGTTTTTAAGCTGTGCTGCGAACTGACAGACAGACCGACGGAATTGTTAAAACATATTTTTGGCATCTAGGGACGCTGAAACGTGAAGATATGTAAAACCTGAGAGGGTGATTTGTTCATGAAAATTCTAAAAATATGACTTCAAGAAATCATCTAAAAGCTTTGCCATGACCTGATACTCTATAGACTTAAAAACCACACATGTTGTTATGCCTAATTTAATTTTTGTGTTTTTTTTTGCTCTAGTTAAATTCATCTCTCAACCAGTACTGATAAGACCTTTAGTCAAACAAATGTCTCATGTCTATGATTAACCAAAATTAGTTCAATGAGATTTCTTAGACCTTTTAAAGTTCTACGACACATACACATCATTAATTCATTATGATAAAATTATCAAAACACTGTCCTTTTAGCGAGTTTCCTACTTTAAAGAAGGTCTACCATAGTTTCTACCTAAACATTTTTAATTAATAAGCATGTAAACGATACCTCTGATTTACCTACTGAAGATAAAATAATATCAACCATGTTTCCTTCCATACATAAAGGTTTTATTTCAAACCTTATATCATATTTTAAAGTATTCGTGAAGGAATTTGCGTAAATTCTAAAATAAATCTAGTCATGGTTATTCAGTACTCCTTCTTGCAATCCATTCATTCTTTGATCAATTGTGACCGAACACGCAGTATACATTGTGGAAAAGCATTGTTCAATGACATTATCAAGGAATTTTCATAGTGATAATCGTTTTCGATAAATTCGGTTAAAGTGGGACCAACGACCAAATTAGAGATTATTCATCAAAGCCAATAATAAAAGGTTTACCTAACATTGTAGGAGTAGTTAAGCCCAATAAAACTATAGGTAAAAAAATATATATATAATTTATTTGCAATATAATTTTTAAGTTTATTTACGTCACACAGTTAGCTTCTAGTCCAGACTATTAAGTCCTTTCTCTACTTAACAAAAAATAATTTACATAATCCAAATGATTAATTTAGAAAGAAGAACATCTTAACACGATAAAATAAATTAAATAACGAATGTTAACACCGATGCATCATTTATAATATCGGCAGCTATCACATAAAGAAGTTTTTTCTGTTAGGCAAGTGAGTCGTTTAAGTTTTAGGTAAACGCCAGGAAAATAGGGAGATGGTGCCCCCATCGTTGATCGCTGATTGACCTGAATTTTCACGTTCTCTTCAAATCTACAATAGTAGGGTGGTGTGAACTTGCAGACACTCCCGTGTTAGCTTTATATTTGACGAAATAGACTTCCGGTTTAGATGGTTGTGTGGGCGCTGGTGGTGGAATGATAACTTCCGGTTGTTCCGGTTTGTTAACTAACACGTAAACCAGAGTTTTTTCTTCAATAGGCTGTTGCAGCGTAGGAACATGTATTACTTGCCTTTGATTTGTGGACTGGCTTGGAGTCTTAATAAAAATAATCTTGTAATGTTTTTTTGGGGGTAGTGGAGAAGGAACCACTGGAAGTGGCTGTGGTGGTTCTTCTGGTGGTACGTGAACATATATGTGCTTGGTAACTAGAGAGCTTTGAACAGGTAGGCTATGTGATTCAGTCGATACCTGAGACTGCGGCAACACTTGTGTCACTACTTGCTGTTGTGGAAGCCTTTCAGGTAGTTGGTTGAAAATAGGCTGACTCGCAATATTGGGTAAAACTTGAGGTGGCAATAGACTTTGTGGAACTTGGGAAATTTGCAGATTAGGGACTAAAGTTTGAACGGGAAATTGTGAAGCACCAAAATTAACTTGAGGTATAGCGACATGATTAAGCTGAGTAGCACTTTGGCTTAAAGCAATTTGCTGTGGTGCTGCTGTTAAAAAAGATGGATTTTGTTGAACTTGATTTAAGTTGATCTGTTGAGGAAAATTTTGTTGGATAGGAAGACTATATGCCACGTTATTTATTTGGGGGAATCTAGAAATAACTGGTACGGGTAAGCTATTTGAATGATATTGATTGGATGGTTGGGCAGAAAACTGAGGTAAATTTTGCTGATATGATGAACTTTGTTGACTTTGAGTTAAAGCAAGCTGTTGAGGTGAAATTTGATTTCCTGGAGGTAGGGTTTGCTGAAAAGAAGAACTTGACTGACTTTGGCTAAGATGTAAAGGTGGCTGCTGTTGTGGGTAGTTGTATCCATTTTCTGGCCGAGCTTCGTTTATGGATAATATACCAAGTAAAACCTAAAAGTATTAGAAATGTTTATAGATTACATTACCGTATTGATTTAAATTGCTTTTTACTAGAATTCAAAGGTTCGAATAAATATTTTTTTAATTTAATATAGTTTTGGTCCAGCCTTTTGTAAAAAGAGTAGTCAGTGTTTTTTTTTTTGATAAAATTAACGGTTTGTATTAAGCAAAATAAGAAACAAGCAATCATATTTGAATAAATGGCGGTAAAAATAATAAATATCTAAATAACTAAAGTCAGAAACTATTTTTACGTACATTACTTTTGAAGTAATGTAATTTAAAAAAGAACACATATATCACTATTTATTTTTTTCTTCCTGCTATTGTAGTAGGTATATTAAAATAAATAAAGTGGCGGATCACCGCACAGGCGCAGGAGGCGATTGCTTGCGGCCTTACTTTTTTTGTCACAAACACCTACTCAAATAAGACTTTAAAATATTATTTGGGACAAAATTACTCAGACTTTTTAAAATGGTTTAATTCTGCAATAATGGCCAAAGATACAAAGCAAAGTCGGTCTTTATAACGTTTTAGCTAATTTATCGCCACTTGCTCGATGCCTCTATTTCTAAATATATCTTTTAGTTAATATATAATAGAAAATGCGAGAAATTATATTGTAATAAATAAATAATTTTACTATAATTGTGTAAAAAATGTGTATTTATGTTTATTAAAGTAATTTATTAGACAATAAAATTGTTTAATAAATCATCACTTTGACAGTTAAATTAAAACAAAAATTAGAAGGTCCCGTCTGCCCCTGTATTTTGTAATACACGTGTGTGATTGAAAAATAGGTCATAAATATCAAAATCGTCAATATTTACGCTGGAATCAACTACATGCTTTTTGGAGAAGTTGAGGAAAATCTTATTTCTATGGTTAATTAAGCCACTTACCAAATATGTAATACGTATCATCTTGATTTGAAGATACCCAAAATTGATTTAACATATTAAATATACACCAATGATCTTTATAGTCAGAATGTTCCCCACTTGGCCAAAGTCAACATTTTCTAAAACATAAAATTAATTTATAATATTAGGAAATGTAAATTAGAGTAAATATGTCGCCAGTTTTACATAGCGATCTTTAATGAAATCGTCTTCAAACGTAAAGTTCAGATTTTAAATAAAATGATGAAAATCGTATTATAAAATAATTATAATTCCAAAATTATATAAATATTCATATTAGGTGAGAGTTTTGATCGGACCGGTAGGCCAAGTGATTCAACGTACGAAATACCTTTCGTATGTTTAATGTAAAATAAATTTCCTATTTCACTAGCTGGTACAAAAAAAGCTTATTATCAACAAGGTATGTATGTATAATTATTTTAATATCCGTTCAAAGTTCCAATAGGAATGGGTAGTGTTTTGCAGGTTCATATTACTGAAACAAAATGTGACCCCCCATTTGTTTTTTAAAATATTCACGTAAGAATTATGAGCAAAATTTATGTTAAAAACTAAGAAATTTATTCAAATGCACAGGATACTATTTTAAAAAGACAGAAAAAGAATGAAAATTTATTGACAGTACTAAAATATACCTAAAAATAGTAGTTTCGTTGATCTACTATTATTTGTTCATTTACAATAAAAGGATATACTTTGCTGATTGTTGATTTCATTCAAAACTCGTTGGACCGAAGTTACGATTTTTTCTAATTTATTTTTTATTTATTTATGAACATACAGGATACAAATAGAAAGATACCATGACAGCATTCACTAAATAATATGTTCTAGTGAAATAAAAATTACTTACGTATAAATATATATAAAGACTACAAATACCCTTCCATGATAACACTAAACAAAGCAAGTATCTAAACAAAAATGTATACAAGTAAATAATAAATTAATAGTTATTAAAGAAATACTATAACCAAATTCAAATTAATAGAAAGGCACACAAAAAAAAACGAATTTTACATAGCAAATCTGGAGCATCTATGAGGTTATTTCAAATTTTAAAGAGAATAATTAAGTCGGACATAGTTCTCCTTAACTCTAATGGTAATATTTTATAATAATTTCCAATGGGAACATAATCATGATTTTCAATAGGAAATTTAAACTTAAAAGACAAAAATCGCAAAAATTTCTTCTGTACTCTTTGAATATAAATCAAATAACTTGAGTTCTATATTTGTGAAGCAAAGTTCAGTTTATTGTAAATCAATGCAAAATAAAATACGTGTCTGTGAATTCCTTAAATCTTTGCAATTTCTCTTAATAAGTCTCAATAACTGGAATAAAGAATTAATCATTTTTTCAATATGCATCCTAAAAGACCATTTGCTGTCCATTATGACCCCCAAATCCCGAATTTCGTTTACAGACTTTAAATTTACGTTATCTATGGAATAATGAAAATTGATAAAATTTATATTTTTGGTAAAAGAAATAGTATAGCACTTACTTAAATTTAGATTTAAGCTATTATGCTCGCAATACACCACCAAGCGGTTAATGTCTTCCTGCACTCTCTCACAGTCTTCAAGAGACTTAACTGAGTTAAATATTTTCATGTCATCAGAATAAATTAAAAACTTTGAAAACCTGAAGCAGCTCTCTATATCATTTCTGAAGATATTAAATAATAAGGGGCCCAAATGGCTACCCTGAGGAACTTCCGACGTTATGCATATCGGCTCTGACTTATAGCCCATCATAGATATTTTAGAGGTTCTACCAGTGATGTACTACGCTACCCAATGGTAGACATTCGCACGCACTCCGATCTTAGACAGCTTGTTTATTAAATTAAGCTATGCTGTTCGGGTTAAATTAAAATTTTTACGGTGCTAAATATCCATTCGTACACACACATTGTATGGTATTTTTACACAAAACTAATATTGTTTATTTATAATAATTTAAAATAATTGCTCATCGTCAGAGTCATCAAAGGCCTTATTTGCACAATAAGCTCCATTACAATAATTCTATTCCAATTATTGGAACAATAAATGTTACACTTTCTACAACTGCATAATTTATTGCAGCTAGATTTACAGTTGCAATATATCATTTGCAATACAAAATGTGGTGCCACTGGGATTGTCATGGTGTTCGAAACCAAACTATTATTTTTTTTAATCCATTCCCAGTCGGTTGGCATTATATATGATTTAGCCGGTTTTGAATTTGTAGATAACATCGAAAAAAATTAAATTCTGCGTCCAGCTCAAAATTTTTTGTCAAAAGATGAGAGAGCTGTTATAAGTTTGTATTTATAATATCTTATTTAATTTAAATTACTACTACTAATTTTACTAGTTTATTTTTACCGTATATCATCATTAAGAATTTTTCTCCTGCTTGTATTACACTAGTTTGGTGGCATCTGGATTTAAATTGAAGTCGCTTCTCTTAGGTCAGGATCATTTTGCAATAACTTAAAACAAGCCCTTTTTCCCTTTTTATAAAGACACGATGTAGCATCGCATCCTGAAATGTCTTAAACAAATAACATTGGACTTTTCATATTTCCAAATATGTTTGCATTTGGTTGATATCTGCTGCTTTGTCGGGAGAATTGCCTTTTCCTGATCGTAACATGAATATGCATTGCCTTTCAGTATGTCCGAGTAGTAAAATAAGTAAATCGACATCTTCTCCAACTAAAGTTAGAGAGCTATCGCTGATGTGTAAAGCTGTATTGGTGATCACCACACCTCCTCGCCATTTGATCCTAAATACCTTTATATCACGTTCTCTGAGTTTCCAGCTATAAACCTGATCTTATTATCCGAATTTTAAAGAAAACTAGATTTATTAGAAGTGGTAACTGACTGATCACTAAATAAAATCGTAGAAGATTTTGTTTTATTAAACATTTTTCATTTTTATTTGATAATTCAGAATTTTCGTATCCGTTAAAAACAACTGTAACATTTTTTCCATAGTGATATTTAATATTATTGATATATTGTTGTTATACTTGTTCCTAAATTGATGGAAATTGCCAAACTACTTTATGTAGGAGATGACCTCCATCAATAATGTTCACCATATTTTCTGGAACTTTGTCAATAGGTTAGCATAATTTGTCTAATGCAAATTTATTAGCTTTTCTTAATAACCAGTTATCAAATAAAGAAAGTGGGAAAGAAAAAGGTAGTGGGCAAAACATTATTTTAAGGTCTCTTCAGAACTACAGCTGCAAAATATACGATTAAATAGCTGATTAGGAGTTATTTGATCATGAATTTTTTTTTGGTTTTAAATTCGAGAGTTGTTATGCGGCTATATTTTTTCTTACAAGCTCTGTGTTTTTCGCAAAAATCTTCACAAAATAAACATTGAATTTTGAAATGAAACTCTTTTTATCTTATTTTTCTTAATCAGAAATTAACTCGAAAACTGCAAATTTCTTTTTGTAAGTGTTGTGTAAATTTTTGATTGTAAGTGTGGCAAAAAAGTCTAAAAATATATTGTTTTTAAACCATGAATCCACCTCAACAATTTCGTAATTATTAACTGAGGTTTTTGTCTCTGTCATTAGGGCTATCAAAGCATTGGGCTTCAGTGCATAAGCTCCATTGGGCACCTTATATATCCTTGTTGGGCACCGGTCCCTAGATACTAGAAAAAATCGGTAAATTCGCCTTTACCCACAGGTTCTCTCGCACAGTTTCATTATGTACATATAACATAGTTTATACAAATATGCATTTAATTATTTGGTAAAACTATACAAATCCTATAAATTGTCATTTATTTAATTTTTAATTTTTTTATTATTGCTATTTTTTGTTTTTCATAATTTTATTTATATAATCTATATAAAATAAATTCTTCTTTAACAATTCCTCCATAAAAAAAAGGTTTGTTTCAGGAAACCAAATTTTTCCAAATACTTAAAACATTTTATTAGGCAGCCATGTTGTTCCGCCATAATGGCTTTATACTCCATTACTTTTGCAAATAAGAGTTGGGCATTATTTAGCTTCGTTAGAACGTTCTTCCTTATTGTAGTTTATGATTTCTTGCTATATAACTTTTTTAAAAAAGTATTTTGGGTTTACCAATTGACATTTATTTACAAATTACATTTTTGTAAGGGTAATGCTACAATTTTAAGCGCTAGAGCGGTGGTACTCGTTGCCTCAGCGCCAAAAGTGAGAGAATGACTACCATCTTCAAATGTGAAGCTTAGCGGTACTGTTCTCTGTAGATGATAAAAAGAGGAAGACGAAACAGCTTAACATATACTATATTTTTAATATATTTAGCCAGGCTTCTTACGCAATATTATGCTAGGGCTCTCATTTAGGAAAAAATCGGTAAATTTCCTTTACCCGAAACTTCTTGTTGTGAATCTTTCCTTTTATTAGGAATAGTGAAGTGTGACCCAATTTAGTTCAGTATATAGTTACTTGTTACACATATATATATATATATATATATATATATATATATATATATATATATATATATATATATATATACTATCTTTTAAAACATTTTTATTCGGCGCCATCGTATTGGATTCCTATCAATATGTTACCAGTTTCTACCTATGCCACACTTAATTTTCATTGACTACATTGACACACACCGTCATTTTGTTACGTCGTGTTCAATTCGTACCAGTTTATACCTATGATACTTAATTTTTCTTCAAAATTTGAAGTCAATTGAATAGGATTTCTTTTCGTCGATTTTTCAAAAAAATTATTAAGCCATCATTTTGTTTCGGTATCTTGAGTTCGTACCACAACTTTACCAGTTTATCTCTATATCACACTTAATGCTTGCACAAAATTTGATATCAATCTAATGAGTAGTTTTTTCATGCCGATTTTTTAAATATTCTATTAGGCTGGCATTAAGTTTTCTTTACTTATATCAATATCAAAATGTTACCTGTTCATTCCTATATAACACTTGATTTTTGTGCAAAATTTGAGGAAATTGGATAATGATATAATTAGAAATAATTTTTTTAACGTTTTAATAGGCCGCCATATTGTTCCGACTTTGCATACATTGCCATACTGGATTTTTACTAAAATGCTACCAGGTCATCTCCATATTACCCTTAATTTTTTGCCAAAATTTGAGGTTCATTGGGTAAGTAGTTTTTTAGATATGCGGAGAACAGCCATACCTATAGACACACAAATAGACGGACGGAATTAAGAATACATGTAATAAATTTAAAAAAACCTCGGAAGGTGATTTTTTTCACGATTACAATACTTTCTTTTTAGTAGGAAGTAAAAATTACTTGGCCGCCATTTTGAATTCGTACCACAAATTTACCAGTTTTTCTCTATTTGTTATCTCTGCTTGCAGGAAATTTGAAGTTAATCTAATAAGTAGTTTTTTGAGGCAGATTTTTTAAATATTTAATTAGGCCGCCATTTTGTTTTACTATCTTATATTCATACCAAAATGTTACCAGTTAATTTTTATGCAAAATTTGAGGAAATTGAACGGTTGGTTATTTAGTAAAAAGTAAAATTTTGTTCCAGCATATTAAATTGTTACGAAAATATTACCAGATCATCCCCATAATTTTTGGCAAAGTCAATGTAATGAATAATTTTTAAGTTATGCCGCGAATTGACAGACAGACAGACAAACCTACAGACGCACCGACGGAATTGATTAAACATATTTTTGGACACACTTTTCACAACTACAAATATATTATTTGGCCGCCATGTTGTTCCGCCATCTTGAATGAGTACCAGAGTTTTACTAGTTCATCTCTATACCACAATTAGTTATGATACACAATTTGAAATTAGCCCATTGGGAAGTTTTTCAGGCTGAATGTTTAAATATTTTTTAAGTCGCCATTTTGTTTAGCCATCTTGGATTCATATCACAATTTTACCAATTGATTCCTACATAATAGTTGATTTCTGTATGAGGTTTGAGAAAAATTGGATAAGTAGATTTTTAAAAGCCCATCCTTCCACGCTTTTCAAAAATATATAACACTTGATATTTATTTCAAATAGTAAGCCCTCAATTTGGAATTATTAACAAAATAATAACAATTTTGCAAGTTGGCTGTGGTTGTAGGTACGCGGTGGAAATCAAAAGCTTTTAATGGCAACTATTAATACCTTCATTTTGAATTTATGTCGAAATTTGATTGGTGTGCAGTGCTTTACGTGATGTTTTATTACTTAAATAATGGCTAATATCAGAATCTATGAAAATTACGAATAATTTTATTAACATTTTACTAGGCCGCCATTTTGTTTTGCCATATTGGATTTTTACGAAAATGTTACCAGGTCATCCCTATATGACCCTGAATTTTTTATGAAAATTTGAAGACAATCGGGTAAGTAAGTAGTTTTTTACCTATGCCGCGAACAGGCAGATTGACAGAAAGGCAAACAGACTGAAACATAAAGATCTGAAAAAATCTCGGACGGTAATTTTTTCACGATTACAATACTTTCCTTTTAGGAAGGAAGTAAAAAACGGTACTCAGTTCTACAAAAAGAAAACGATAATTATTTAGACTAAGAAGTTGTATCTATTTCATATTCGTATTTTAAAAGGCGGAAAGGCACTCTCAGAAAAAAATTCAAAATAGCCCCATTCCGAAATTTTTTTTTGACTATAGAATTACTCTGACACTATCCCAAATACTCCCTAAAAAATTCGTTCAAATATTTATATCAAATTATTACGGAGTAATGTATGGAAATGCTGAGGGGTTAAGGTGAGTTTAATATGGTTTTCGGGGACACAAACACCATTCAGGTTTAATTTTTGTGAAATTGTGTTGCTATATATATATATATATATATATATATATATATATATATATATATATATATATATATATAGATGACGACTTAATATTAATATTAGTACATTGCTTACTCCACGAATATTTGATGAACTGGGATACATTTTTTAAGAAGAATTTAGGGCAGTGCTGATGTCATCATTTGGCGAGCATATTAATAAAAATGCTTTAATGATAAAATAGTAAAAATATCAACCTCCGAGATTTTTTAAAATCTTTACGTTTCAGGGACCCTAGATGCCATAAAAAATATTTTCTCAATTCCGTCGGTCGGTCTGTCTAATCAAAAACTAGTTTCTGAATGATTCTAATTTTGGACAAAAATAAAGGGTCATATAGAGATGATATAATAATATTTAAAAATCAAATTTTGCATAAATCAAGTGTTATATGGGAATGAACCGATAAAAATATGGTACGCATCCAAGATGGCGGAACAATGAAATGTTTAAAATATCAGTATCGCAAAAATACTTATCCAATTGAATTAAAATCTTCCTCAGAAATCATGGGTGGAACAGAGAAGAATTAGTAAAATTTTGTCAATCATATTTGGCAAAACAACATATCGGCCCAATTAAATGTATAAAAAGTCGGAAAAATTCCAGTTTCTAAAATAAAAAATTCTTTTTAGGAATGAGAATAATAAATGTCATAACTGAGTTTCTTATATATTATGTAATTATGAAAAAGTAAAGAATAATAATAATAAAATAAAAATAATTTAACAACAAGTAAAACCAAAGTTTAATAAATAGTACAGGAGTATCGAAGCACTGGTTTTATTTAAGCAGGTATGGACTGGACCAAAAAGTTGTGAAGATGAAAAAGGAATACTTGTTTATTCTGAATGATTGTTAGATATTTTTATAAAATACATGTATTGTCATAAATTGTCAATTTCGCATACGCAAAATAACTATTCAAGAGAGCGGCGAGTTTCGGCTTCACAAGATAACATAAAAAGGTTGCAAAAACGGTAGAAAGTATGTACAAAATGAATATGAAAAAATACATTTTTAATAATTTTCCGTTTTTTACTTTTGTTTTTTACTTCCCTAGTAAAAGGGAAGTATTGTAAGTGTAAAAAATCACCCACCCAGGTTTTTACAGATCTTCACCTTTCAGGGTCACTAAATGCCAAAAATATGGTTTGGGAACTCGGTCGGTCTGTCTGTTCGCGGAATAGCTAACAAACTACTTACCCGGTCGTCTTCAAATTTTCGATGACTTGGAAACATTTTAGTGAAAATCAAATATGGGGGAACAAAATGGCGGCCGAGTTAAATATTAAAAAAATGTGAGTAAAAAATTACTTTCTTTTACTCAAATTTTGCAAAATAAATTTTTGTACCAATGTAAGCGAACGATTCAATTTTATTCAAGAATTAAATGGGACATAGAGATGAACTAGTAAGATTCGGGTACGAATTCAAGATGCCGGCCAAATAAAATGTTTGTAATGGTACAAAAAAATTTCCCTCCAAGATTTTCTAGTTTTAGTGAGCCTAGTTGCCAAAAAACATGTTTCCTCGATTCCGTTGGTCTATTTGTCGGTTTGTGTGTCTGTCTATCAGTTTGCGGCATAGATAAAAACCAATTTAGACGATAGATTTAAAATTTGTGTGACAAAATGTTTGTAAAAATCCAATATGATGGAACTTAATGGCGGCCTAGTGAAATGGTAACAAACATATTATTAGAAAACTAATTATCCAGTCTACCTCAAATTTCAAGTGTTACATAAGAATGAACTGGTAACATTTTGGTACGAATCTATAAGATAATTAATAAATTATTTATAAACTGAGATTCAAAAACTATTTATTAGACTGATTCAAAATTGTAGGCAAGAATTAAGTGCGATATAGAGATAAACTGGTAAATTTGTGGTACGAAATCAAGATGGCAAAGCAAAACTGTGGCTAAATAAAATGTTTAAAATATCAACATAAAACAACCTTTTTATTCAATTAACTTCAAAACTAGATGTGATATAGGGATAACGGTAAAATTTTCTTACGAATTCAGCATGACGGAAAAAGATGGTCTAATTAAATATTGGTACGAATCCAATATAGTGGAACAAAATCGCGCCCAATAAAAATGTTTGAAAAAAACAGTATATTTGTAATACTAAATGACTATGTGCGGAACTAAATTGGGTCACACCTCACTATTTACAATAAACGAAAATATCCATAACGATGGAAGTTCCCGGTAAAGGTAATTTACAGTTTTTTTTTAATTTTGGCCTTGAAATGTTTTAAAGCCAATGTCAAAATTTGCAAATATTAAACGACTGGTGGAGCTTGGTGAAGTATTCCCACCCCCAATTGTTTGTACGCGATCGAACACGATTAAAAACGATCCTGTGTTCCGGCCACCTAATTAGTGTGCGTTGGACGAGGAGGCTGTGATTGATAGTTGGGGGGGATGATCCAAACTATCGAGTTTCATACAGCGTGTAACAAAAGTAAGGAATCGGCGGAATATCTCAGGTACCGCCTACCCGGATTTAATGAAAATATATATTGAAGCCAAGTTTATCGTTTTTCTGTTATAGAAGGAATGTTTTTTAAATGTTATACCTTATACTATTTACTTTTTATTTTTAAAATCTGGGTAAAATTATTTTTTACGTGAAAATAAGTGTATTAACTTCTATTAAAATACTTGCACACAGAAGGTTACCTGATATGTTTTACAATGTCAGTTTTGTTGATTTACAAACATGGATCGTTTAACTGAAACCTAAAGTATTGAAATTTTAATTATGCCTACTGGGTTATGGGGATAGAATGCGAAACCCGCAATATGTTTGTAACATTTTTATTGACAAATATCCTTACAGAAATCCAATCACTAAACCTACCGTAATTAAAAATTTCGTGAAACTGGAAAGATAAAAGATGTAGATAATTCCTCATCTTGCTACCAAAACACTAGCGAGAGAAAATAGCGTCTCAACTTTAAAATTAGGTTGTTAAAAACAACGGAAACAATACAATACAAAAAAAAATACCGAATTCAACAAACCATAAATTAATGAAACTAAGTAAGGTATTTAAAATGTTGTTCATTTACTTCCTGACAGTAGGATAAATATTGTGGGAAAACATTTAATACAAGAATGCCAGCCTCTTCGATTCGTTTACTTTCGATTTCTATTCGCTTCTTTAAATCCTCGAGGTTATTGGGCTATTGTACACCTACGTCCAATCCATCTTTCAAAAAAAACATTGTCTAAATATTTCCGAACATGAAACTATATTTTATCATTTGGTGCATCATTACCTAAAAAAGTCAAGTTTAAATGCTTAATACAACAGATAAAGTAAGGAACTTACGGTTATTCGGAAATACTTCTGCAATAGCTGGGACAATTTCGGTCCTTAAAAAAATCAAATATCTTTCTCCAGTTAATGTGTCTTTCATGAAGAAGGGACCACACCAAATATTTATCTTTAAGGGATATTGGGCATTATTTCACGTATCCAATGTGGATTTTCCGTGGACAAAATTTAGATTGGTGTTGCAACATTCCAACATGATTTGAAAAAAACCAAGCGCCTATCGTTATCATCCTCAGAGAGCTCTTGCACCAAAGTTACTTTGTATGGATGACACTTCTCGATTTTTAGAAGTCGGTCTACGGACATCATTCCAAATGATATAAAGCTGCGGATTTTCTTCTAAACTGATTAAAACTACTAACTAAATACAGCATCTTTGACCTTTCTAATGTCACAAAATTGTTTGTTAATTTTACTTAAGGTAGATTTAGTTATTGGATTTCTGTTAGGATATTTATCTTTAAAAATGTTACAAACAACTTTCCGGTTTCGCATTCTATCCCCATAACCCAGTATAATTCAAATTTCAAATCTTTGGGTTT
Organism: Kuschelorhynchus macadamiae; assembly: GCA_030620095.1. Taxonomy (NCBI): domain Eukaryota; kingdom Metazoa; phylum Arthropoda; class Insecta; order Coleoptera; family Curculionidae; genus Kuschelorhynchus; species Kuschelorhynchus macadamiae. The sequence continues at coordinate 163,578 of JAUTXW010003766.1, read as the reverse complement.
CAGTTAAACAATCCTTTTTTGTAAATCAAGAAAAGTGACATTATCAAACATATCAGGTAACCTTTTGTGCGCAGGTATTTTAATAAAAGGTAATACATTATGTTATATTTTCGCAAAAACTGTTGACTTTCATAAAAACTGCTTTTAATAAAAAGTATTGAGAATTTTCCGCAGATTTTAAAAAAGTAATATAATAAAGGGTGTTCCATTTAAAAAAATGTTTTCCTTTTAGAACAGAAAAACGGCAAATTTGGCAGCAATGCGGAACTCGCCATTGGATCCGGCATTTTCATAATTAAGTGTATGTATTTTCATTAAATTCAGGCAAGCGGTACCTGAGATATTTCGCAGTTTCCTTACTTTTTTTACACACTGTTTGGTTATAAGGTTTTTAGAGACATGAAGTTCCATTCTACTAATCATTTTTTTGGATCTCGTAGTTTTGAGAGTTGGCTTAGCCACTTTTTGAGTGTTTAGCAGGTCTGTTCCGGTACCTTACCGAGGGGCACTTAGTCGGAGTATTAAAATATAGAGTCTGTTCGTAGACTTGGGGTCGACTGCGAACAGTAACAATATATAGTAAGAAGTTACTCCACACATAAACTACACAACTGCGTAGAAAGCAACGGGAAACAACTACGTAGAACATATGCTCTAGTATAATGGGCTAGTGTAGAGCAAGAAAGAAATCATATTCATCTTGATTTTAAGGCATTCACTGACCATCGCCAGTCCCCAAATAGGGGTACATTACATTTTTTTTGCATGATGTAATTGGTAATTGAAATATGGAAAATACGTTAAATATTATTTTTTACTTTTCGGTTTTATTGGTTTTTATAAAAAAAAGAGAGTTTACAAAACTACGTAATACGTAAAAAAGTATTTCAATGAACTTCTAATACAAATTAATTCGTTTCCTATTTTCGCTTTATAGTAGTAAATGCAAAAAAACAATCAACTTTAATATATTTGAAGGTACAATAAAATTTACTAAATTACTCTGCTGTGGGATTGAATTACAAATGTAAGCTACTTTCAAATGAGATGGGAGATCATCGAAAAAGTTATAATAAACGTTCGAATGTACGCAATATCGCCAAAGGCTCCAATCGCAATACGTAACTATATGATAATTTTCAATTATGCTTGCTACTAAGGCAGGTGCTTAAAAGAATGAAAATGATCAGAAACTATACATGGTTGATAATTTAATTTTCATTGCTTCGAAAGTTGTAATTATAGGGTGAATCAAAGATTCGAATAAAGATGTAAAGTGGAACTTCATAATATGAAATTTAATGTCCTTTTGAATTCAAGAAGGAGAAGTTTAGGACGGACATGGAAAATCGCTTTTTTTTAAACTTTTTTAAACTACTTACACGAAACAATAAACATATCCAATTAAAACATTGAGAATGACGTATTTTTACATCATTTAAAAACAAAGGTTACATTCAGTATAGACGAACAGCAGCAATTAAAAACTTAGTTTTTTGTACGTCAATTGTCATTTCATGGTCTTTGTCCGTGTTCTAAATGGATATGTTTACTACTGGTCTCGTATTCGGATAAACTCCTACGTATTTAAATCCTCAAACACCCGCTACTTTACCTCTCCCACTAATGGTTAAATTCGTCCAGAAGACTTACCTCAATTAATTAAAAAATAATGCGAATAATGCAACGGAGGTCACTTAAGGTAAATTATATTTTCAGCGAATAGGTGACAAATAAATTATTATATCCAGAAAATAAATATTTCACATGTTTCTAAGATATACTGCAAAACTTTGTTCAAACGCTTTTTCAGCTATAGTCAACTATATTATAGTCTTAAGCTCCGCTGAGCAGAATTCCGGTCACCGATGCGTGAAGCACTGGTTTCCACGCTAGCCCGCATCTCTATTGAAGTTTCCAAGGTGCTTGATAATTTCAATAGATGCAAGAACATTGTATTTTTTACATACAATTCCTGTTGAGTACTGGTGTTCAAGGACAGCGGATTGAAAAATCTGTTTTTTATTTATAGATATTTCATGCTCCAGGAGACACAGATCGTCCAGTTTCCTCTACATATACTTTATGGCAGAAACATGAAATTTTATGACATCTTTCGACAATCTTAAGCATTACCCAAGAGCGTATTAATGATTGTGCTAATATTAGACCTCCTCGGATTTCTTACAATTTTATCTGTGGTACCCTGGATAAAAAAATATCCAACACTGATTGATTGAGGTCTGGAGTTATTGTAATATCTAATCGAACGCCTAATATATTCAGTGCAATATCCATTTGACTTTAAAGCCTTACTCAGTTTCTGTGTATTATTGGAAATAAAAATTGCATCACATATTGGAAGAGCTTTGAGGACTAATTAATTGATAACTGATTGTCTTTGAGATGGAAGATGCTGAGAGCTAAGATATTCCCCTCGGACCTACCACCACAGTTATGGTAAAAGTCAATAAATCCCCATAATTTGGGTTGCAAAAGAAGTAAAAGTGGTCTTATTGGTAGACATAATAACAATGAGATGGAATCGTTTTGATTGAACGCAATCATACATTGCCAAAATTATTAGTTGTTTTGTCTATTGTACCATCTGGATATGGTTGATTGGAAAAGGTGTGGTCAACTATCTTACATAGAAGGATATTTATACTTGTTGATAATATTAAAATTAATTTTTAAGGTGGCTCTAATCTTCAACAATAACCTCGGTAATATTTCATTAACACTATATAATTGTTATTTACAAATAATTATTCTAATAATCTGTTTTTTATTTACATACAATGCCGTTGCCTAAAAACCGACAACACCGCCACATTTTTCTTAGTGGTGGAGTATACGAAATTGCAAAACTAATAAACCAGTAAACCGAACAAAGCAATGTTGCCTCGAGTGAGAGTCACGTTTTTAATCGATTTTTGTGAGTTTTGGGCTGTTTTCGATAATTCTTGTGCGAGTAAAGGTGTTATGGTGCGTAAGTGTGAAGTGTGCCAAAATTTCTTTCTTCATAGAGAACTTAAAATGTCATTGTTTTTATGTATTAATTAGTTTACGTAGTACGAGATTCTTCCTAATTTTTAGAAATATTTATAATCAACAGCAAAAGTTATGGTAAGAGCGGGGATCGAATCCGCACCTCTGGATCGATTCGCTAGAACTTGTACATATTCAAACCCACCAATATCATAACCATTGTTGATCCTGCCAAATATTCTAACCTTATGGCGCGGCGTTTTTGACTGGACGTCAAATCTTACATTGCTATTAGGTACCGTCCATAGTCCATATAGCACAGGTTCTCCAGAAGTGCGAGTCCGATCCCTGCTTGTACCATAGCTTTTGCTGCTGATTATAAATATTTCTAAAAAATATTTCACAGTTTAAAAACAAACTGATAAAATACTTCTATACTAAATAATATGTATTTATTGTATAAATAAGGTTCATTACTTTAAGGGTTAATAGGACTTGTAATTGCTATTTTCACGTTCTTTAGGCAGCAAAATTACAAATTACCGGCACTTTTCTACCTAAGATACATATTCATAAATTCCGAGACAAATCCAATATGCGTAGATACGAAACAGGTATATTGTATATATACCTATATCTTTTTATACATATTTGACATATACATGAAGTAAATATACATTTCTTACGATAAATTATTTTAAAATACTGAGAGGTAGGTACGTCGTTTTGCAGTCAGAACAAAGTAAATAAAATATCTTTTTAAGCATACTGTATGAAAATAAATTAGGTATGTTATTAAATATGCCCGCTGTGATAATGGATTTTAATTTTGAATGGCAGTTAAACGATTGTTATAAAATGGGTTAAGAAATATGACTAATATTACGCTTGAGGCCATATATGTCAACGGCAAGAAGAGAGCAACACATGTTTATATACTTTAATCATTGCAACAAAACATACAAGATTTTATAAATGAAACAGCACAAGATTTAGGGTTTCCCTGTTATTGTATCTATGGTGTTGTTCCAATTATAACAATACAAAAAACCCGCTCCTCAAGCAGTTTTAAAATTAATCGCTGGTAAATGTTAAAAAGGATATGGATGTGGATGTAGGAAAATGGGATTGAATTGTTCTATTATATGTGCTTTTTGTAATGGAGGATCGATCATGTAGAAAAATTCCAGAAGTTCTTTCATAGTCTGATGGCGAAAATGAGGAACCTATTGAAATTAGTACGTTTTTTTACTAACGAAATAGATTATGGTTCCATAAAGGACGAAGAGAAAGAGAAAAATTTACAGAAAGTAATCGATGCCTATCAACCTCATCTATCTACAAGATCAGAAAGACCGGGGCCTTGGAATTTCTCGAGAAAAGGACTGTCGAGCAAATAGTATTAAAAATATCTTTTTAAATACATTTTCTTTTAAATGTTTTTTAGCAAGAATAATAAGAATAAAATAAAAGATAGTCACTAAATATATATTTGATACCTATATACATAATATACATAATATATATTGTATGGTGTCCCATTTTGGATAGTTGCGGGGTATCTCTGTTATTTTTATAGATAGAAAGTTGAGGTTTTCGCGACAGTGTGCTACTTTTTCGTAAAACTAAAGATGCTGTTAACCAAATTTTCTTATTCCTTTTAGTTTCTAAAATACAGGGCTAAATTGAAACTGTTGCATTTTCATCTCAACTATCAGATAACTTATCGAAAATGTAAAAACTGTTTCTTATAGAGCTTTTCCCGTAGAACTCAATTCCGGCCTCGGAATTAGTATACAGTCAAAAAGATATCGAGCAATACTTTATTTTTTTTAAATGGAACACCCTGTATATTCATAGACTATACAATTTGTTTTTTTTACCTTTTCACAAACATATAATAGTATGCACTTTTTCTCAGAAACACGCAAATAAATGACAATTTTCTGAAATTAAATGCATAATTTAATAGTAGGCTATGGCTATTGTTTATGACAAGAAACAAAAATAAATGTCAAATATTTGTCTCATCTCATCGAGTTTTGTATCGACTTTTGGTTTATAAAGCAGCTTATAAACGTTCTTTTGATGTTTTTATTTAATTGATATTTATCAATTTCTTCGAATAATGGCAACGTATGAAAATTATGAAAAATATGATATGCTGGTACAGGGGCGTAGCGTGCATGGATGCGGGTGATACGTCGCATCCCTTTAAGAAACACAGAAGGTATTTTTTTTTCATGCCTATCAAACATGTTTACTTACAAACATGTTTTGTTTTATAATTTACATCGAATACACTTGGATAAACACGCACTCTAACCCTCCGATATCGTTGAACTTCCACATAACTATTGCAACCAGTACGCCATGGAAAGTGATGCGACTGTCGATGTTACATCAAGCCGCCCGCTTGGTATACACGTTCCACTCGGGGACCTTACTCGTTGACCACGCGGATTTTTACTGCTCGTGGATGCGATTGCTTCAACACATCTCGGCGTATACAGGTATTGGCGCTTGGCTAGAGTTCGCGTTTGTCTGATTCATTTAAAGGGACCGCAATAAATGGGCTAAACGAAATCCAAATAGGAGAACTGAGCTTCAATTTAAAAATTAATGCTTGAGTTTTAAAACGTGATTATTTTATATTACCACTATTTTTTTCTTATTTCCTGGACATTCTTAAGTGTTATCGCATCCCTATTTCGTTTCTTTACGCTACGCCACTGTGCTGGTATGTTTTATACAGAATAATGAAAATTATATTTCCAAAGGTAAGTAAAGCTATTAAGGCTATGAAAATCTGTATTGTCATTATAAGTTTTTGCTTGTTAGATATCTAGAGAAAAGGCAACCGTTTTTTGACATATTTGCTCTCTTAAAAGCAAATTTAGTTGAGCACGGATCATTTGTTCACCCGCGTCCTAAAAGATACAACAAAGAGAACGGGGAAAGAAAAGAGATAGATGTTTTGGGATATATAGAAGCAACACCTTCGTCCTCATGTAGAAAAATTGAGAAGGAAATTGGTGTGCCAAAAACTGACGGTCAGAGGATCTTGAAGAAATATAAGTATCATCCATACAAATTTAATATAGTGCAACATTTGCATCCTGGCGATGCCGAGCGCTGGGCACAGTGGCATTTGCAACAAATCGATGCTAACGATTTATTTGGCAGACTTGTTATCTGGTTAGACGAATGTTTTTTTTCAAGTGCGGGAATTTTTAATCGGCACAATACCAGGAACTGGCTTAGTCAAAATCAGCATTTAATGTTTGAAGTTGGAGTTGGGGTGTCATGTTTTAATTTGGGCAGACATATAGTTTATAAGATTTTTGACGGAGGTCTTACACGTAGATACCTAGAAATCCTTAAGGAAGTTTAGCCCAATATAATGCTGTTTACCTACAGCAAAATGGTGCCCCAAGTCACAACTCTAGGCTTAAGGGAATTTCTTGATAATAACTTTCCTCAAAGGTAGATTGGTACCAACGGACCTGTTAGATGTCCTCCTAAATCTGCGAATGAGACCAATGGTTCTTTTTAACGCTATTGAAAGAAATACAAAAATGTGCCAATTTTGCATTAGAGAAAATGGTCGTCAATTTAAACATCACCATTAAAAATTTGTTTTTTCTTTTTTTTAATAACGTTATTTTTTGTGTTTGTTATATTGTTACTTTATGCTATAAAACTTGTAACAAGTTACAAACTTACTGTTATTAAAAAAGTATAGGTATTTTTATATAAGAAGATACCTATACGCAAGGTATTCAATTCTTCGTTAGCAATATGTAACTTTCAATTGTTTATTATTGTTATTCATAGCCTACTATTAAATTATGGATTTAATTTCAGAAATTTGGGAGGTTCTAAGCAAAAGTGCACACTATTATATATTTTTGAAATAGTAAAAAAAGACACATTTTTTAGTCTACAAATATACAGGGTGTTCCATTTAAAAAAAGAAAGTAGGGCCCGAGAACTTTTGGACCTGACCCTGTATACTAATTCCGAATTCCGGCGGAAATGAGTTCTACGGGAAAAGTTATATGAGAAACGGTTTCCACATTTCCGATAAGTTGTCTGATAGTTGAGATACGAGGGGTTCCTGAAAAGACAACATTTTCAATTTAGCCCTGTATCTTAAAAACTAAAAGGGCTATGATAATTTTGTTAACGTCATCTTTAGTTTTACAAAAAAGTTGCACACTGGTACGAAAACCGCTAGAAAATTTTCTATCCATAAAAATAACGGAGATACCCCGCAAAAGTATCCAAAATGGGACATCCTGTACATACAATGTAGATAACATAAAATTATTACACTACAATCATATTATAATTCTGATTATAACGAATTTTATTGGCCTCTTATGCTCTTTTTCTAGGCATGGCGCGATAATCTTTTAATTCAAACTGAAACTCGACGTGTAATAATAATATAATTTTGATATAACAATTTTGAGTTTCTTATATTGTATGCTTTTACTAATTTTTTTTATTATTTTTAGTTAATTTTTGTAATAAGAGTTTGTTTTTAAAAGTTTTCTACTTTTATTTATCTTCTACCATTCCCGTTTTTTCGATATTATACAAATCATTTAGGCAGTCCGTAATGAGTATGATAATAAATATTTTATTTTTAAAACAATGGGTCAAGCATTAATAATTCAAAAAATCAAGGTGAAGCTTAAGATGTATTTTCGTCTGACAGGTAGAGGTGTAAAGGATCTTAAAGCAATTAAGAATCGGGCTTGAATATACGTATAACATTTTAGTTGAAAAAATTATTAAGGTCACGTTTATTGTCAAGGTCAACAAATTATTGTAGGTATGTAATTATTGTATTTATTATTAGCATTAACTTGATTGCTATATTAGCACATTCTATATAGGTTTTTACCTAAAAATAATTGCAATAATTATTTAAAGGTATCTATTGATTAATTAAACGAAAATCCTGATGAATCCGAGGTGAATTCTAGCGGCTGTGACCTGAAACATATTACCTTCTTCGGATTGTTGTTTTTATCTCGGAAACTATTGGTCCTAGTAAAAATATAGTCATATATTAAAATAAAGCTTTTAGAATTTTCTACAAAACATATTCTATGATTTACTACATAACCATAAAGCACAGGCCATATGCAGAAAAAAAGTCGGGATTTATTGAAAAACAAGAAAATTATCGAAAAACTATCCTCAATATAGCTGGGTAGAAAAAGACGGACTGCGGATTCGGGTTCAGCAGGTGGTTAATACCACCAGACCGTTCTTTTTTTATGAAATTTATTTGCCTCTTTTTTCCTACATAAAAGACAAGTCAGGGCCCTTAAAAAAATCTCAATTTTAAAAAAAAAATTCTATTGGACGTATTTTTGGACACTGATTATGGGAACAATAAGAAAAAAAATTTATCTGAATAATTTGACATTGACCATTTTGTGTTTGACCTTGACCACTTTTTTAGAAGCTCACAACGAGATTTATGGGTGTAATTAACCTCCCAAATGAGGCGCGTGATAGACTCTTTTTTGTTTTTAGTTATGTCACATAATTTTTCCCCATTTCCATTTTTTGCAATTTTCCGGAATACTATTTATTTTTACGCTTTTTTCTAATATCTAAAGTTAAATAATCGATGAAACGAAAATTTTTTATTTATCTTTAAAAATTAAAATTTAGGCGTTGCCGGATGAACCAAGGTTAGCCTTAAGTTGAAATAGGTTAGGTTTTTCGTAGTTTTTATAATAACTAAAGTGGAACAACTGAAATACAACTTTCCTTACTTAAAACTTTTTTTTGTATCTTAGAAAATTAAGAACTGGGCGAAGCCCGTTGAGCTTTTCTGATAGATTTGGTTAGGTTAGGTTAATTTTTGTTATCTTTAAAAATAAAAAATTGACATTTTTTTTTTTGAAAAATTGTTGATAAAATGAAAAAGTCGCCGATAACTCGAGATAGGGGAAAAAGTATATTACGAAAAATATAGACGGAAGGCATTACAGCCATGTGTATATTGTAGATACAGTGGTCCGTTTGGCAGAGGACAAAAACTAAATTTTAGTTTCTGGCTCATATATGCCAAAGAAAAAAAATTTAAATTAGATTTCTATTTTTTTTCTAAAAGCGGTATTCAAGACAAATGTGTTTAGTAAAGTTTTTCATAAAACCAATAGGGAGCCAGAAAAACATTAACAACGATTTTTTCCAACCGTTGGGGTTTTTTGTCCATTTCGAACTTAATTTAAAATTCGCCTCTAACTTGTGTTTAAGGGGGATTTCGACACGTAGAAGCAATAGCTTTCGTGAGATTGACCTTTATCAGGTAATTTTCACCTATGCCACGCATAGTAAGGACACAGTTAAATTAAAGTATGAAATTATGTATAAACTTGATGATGCCAGAAAAGGACGAAATATAAATTGACCAAACTTAGCCGCGTACGCGGTCAAAAGCTCTTCAACAAATAATAGTATTATACTCCACTATTATTTCCTTTAAATTTTCTAGAGGTATCTCAATTAGTTTGACAGCAACCATGGGTTAAACGTCTAATTTCTGATATTTGTAAATGGCCGCCATCTTGAAATGGATCATTTTAGTAATATCAAATAAGGGATAAGAATTAATGTTCATGACACCTTTAAAATAATCATCACTTCTTCCTTCGGTCTATTTAAAAAAACTTTATTCGAGGTGGCGTCCAGCCGCCATGTTGAAAAGTATAACTGTCATTTTTATATCAAAAAGTAGTATTTGGTAACTTATTAAACTTCTCCAAATTTTAGTGGAATATCTTTATTCGTTGAAAAGATGAAGGACTTTTTACCACCTCATTGTATGACTGCATATTTGCTAGGACAAACAGTGATGTTTCAGATCACTGCCGCTAAAGTTCACCTCGTATAGTTCATCACTATATATATATATATATATATATATATATATATATATATATATATATATATATATATATATATATATATATATATATATATATATATATATATATATATATATATATATATATATATATATATATATATATATATATATATATATATATATATATATATATATATATATATATATATATATATATATATATATATATATATATATATATATATATATATATATATATATATATATATATATATATATATATATATATATATATATTTATTTATATATATATATATATACATATATATATTTATTTATTTATATATATAAGCAATATAATGGAATTTGATGTAAATATTGAAATAATAGCGATTTTGTTTATCTGTATTTCGTCTTTTTGATCGGGATTTTTTTCTACAAATACCTAACTTAGCTTGCTAGTTTAGTACGGAGGGGACAGAGAGGACATACTGTTTTTTTTTTTTGTTTCTGGTTGTTTTTCTTTTATCTGGTTCCACAAAACCACTGTTTACTATTACATATTATGGCTAAAAAATTAACCGTTGCGCACTTAAATGTAGTTCACTTTTTACAGGCTTTCAAGAGTTTAGGACTCTAGTAGAGAAACATGACTTTAATATTGTTTTTTTATCTGAGACATGGCTCTTTGATGGTGACGATGCTAATTAATTTTCACTTTACCCGGAAAGGTCGGGCTACCAGGGTAGGCGGCGTTGCTTATTATATTAAAAAGAATTTTATCGCCGAAGAGCTTACTTTTGATTTTCACACTAATGAATCTTTGGAGTTTATTAGTTTAAAAATTAAAATTGGAAATAAGAAATACGCTTTCATTGTGTTTTACACACCACCTGATATGAATTTTAATATGTTTGTTCAGAATTTTGATAATATATTCTCTGTGCTGGTTGTTGAATTTGATGGAGTGTTTTGCCTGGGGGACTTTAACATAAATTTATTAAATCTTAACAATACCCTTTCTAGAAAATTATAACCTATTTCAAATTGTCAGTGAACCCACAAGAGTTACTGCACGCTAAGCAACCCTTTTGGATGCGATCTTCGTTACCTATATTACTTTGGTGAGTGATTCTGGCGTTTTTTCGGCCGATTTGATTTCCGGTAATAAAATGGTGTATTGTACATATGTACATAATCAACCTTGGGACGACATATTTTATGAAAATAACAATGAGACTAAAATTCTTAACCTTAATTAATTAATTGTCTCCTTTTTTAACGCACATGCTCCAATTCGTGAAGCCCTAAGCCTAGAGACTCTTGGTTAAATACAAACCTAAAAATATTTATGAAACAAAGAGATTCGGCTTATCAAAAGTTTAAAAGAACAAAAAATAATAATGACTGGGATCGATACAAATTCTTACATAATTTTACTTTATCTATGATTAGAAGAGAAAAAAAGGCTTATATAGATTCACTGCAAATAGACTTAAATTCCCGAAAAATTTGGTCAGCTTTAAAAAATCTAAATATATGTCCTACAAAAAACATGTCTGTCCCAAATAATTTAAGTGAACCCAACGAAATGAACAATTTTTCTCGTACCTATGTTCAGGATGTTTCTGATTGTACAAATAAAATTAATTTTTATAACAATAATTAATTTAAAAATAACCTAAACTTTCCATATACTTTAGCTGAGATTTCAGAAATCCCATTATTTTCCAAGTCAATGGAAATTGTCAGTTGGTCGACCTCTGCCGAAAATATCTAATCCCACTCGTATCAATGATCTTAGAATTATAAGTATTTTGCCCCCACTGTCAAAAATTCTTGAGAGGGTTTTACACAATCAGATGTTTATTTTTTGTACCGCTAATAATATTCTTCCTGATTTTCAGTGTGGTTTTCGGAAAGACTTCAGTACAGCTGTTGTTCTAACAAATGTTATTGATGATTTTTAACGTGCATCTGATAAAAAACTTATTACTGCTCTGGTTTTGTTAGACTTCTCTAGAGCATTTGATGCAAATAACCACCAGCTCGTTGTATCTAAATTGAAATATTATGGTTTTGATGAGTCGTGTGTCTAATCTCATATTTTATATCGGGTCGTTCTCAAAGACTATTTACCAACGAGAAATTTTCTGATCAGGTGCAGATACTATCAAGGGTATTACAGGACTTTATTCTGGGACTTTTACTTTTTTGTCTACACAGCTGATATTCTTCTATCTGTAAAAAGCTGTAAAGTTCAAGCATATGCAGATGACACACAAATTTATTTTTACTTTAATTCTGATGATCATCTAGATTCTGAAGAACTTATTAATCAAAATTTAAGTATGTTAAACCAGCTTTGCCAAGATCATAACCTTAAATTAAACCCTACTAAGTCTCATCTGCTGCTTTTTGGCAATAAAAATAAAATTAGTTCTTTAAAAAATAGTTTAAATATTAGTATTGATGGAAAAAAATGGATCGTGCGAAAAATCTTGGTATTGTTTTAGATACCGATTTGAGATTTAATGAAAATTTTTCAAAAAGCCTATTCTGCTTTGAAGGTTCTATACAGTAACAGACATGTTCTGAAGTTGAGAATAAGAAAAATTTTGTGCGAATCCATAATTTTGTGTAATTTTGATTATTGAGAATTTGTGTATGGTTGGTGTCTAATTGGTGAGTGTCGTTTACGTGTGCAGGGGGCGCAGAATGCTTGTGTTCGCTTTATATATGGTCTTAGAAAATATAATCACATATCCCATAATTTTCGTAATTTAAATTGGCTAAGAATGGATTTTAGAAGAAAATTACATTTCTGTGCATTTTTGATAAAAATTATTAATTGCGCAAATTTACCCACCTCAATAAAAGAACGTCTCATTTTTCATAGGGACGTGCATTCCCTTAATATTCGTTCTCGGGAAGGGTCAACAACGCCACATCATCAGAGCGCCATGTTCCAGAGGACTTTTAGTTTTAACGCTGTGCTTATAATGCCCTTCCTAAAAAATTTTTAGCCGTTTGTTTTAATACCTTTAAAAACGAATATAAACAATATCGTTTAAGTGAACAAAATTTATTGTTAAATTAACTCTGGTTAAACACTTTTATTTTACAGATTATTATTTTACTTTACATTCCTAACTTTTCCTATATTTTTTATTATTGTCTCCTTCTTTGATCTCTCTTTTCCTATATTCACTTCAAATTTACTTTTATACACCTGTCGTAAATTAGAAAGTTATTAATTTTGGCCTGGTTCAGTGGAGTAGCTAAAGAAGCTAGACCGCGCCAGGCATTGACTACTAACTACTAATTAGTTTAAACAATTTATTTTATAATACTGTGTATAATATCTATTCAATCCGTAATACAAAGGCCTTATTTATTTATTTCGGCCGGTTCTTAGGTTCATTATTATAAACAATGTAAACAATAGCATTGAAATGGTAACAAAATTAAAATCCTAGATATTAGATCTCTAATCCCTGCGAACCTAAAGATTCAAACAGATAAATTAAATCTCAAACCCCTCTACTGACCTACACATTTAAGGAAAGAAAGCAAAGGTGGTCGATAACTAAGCAAACACATAAAAAATATTAAATAACCATTTTACAGCTTTTCAAATAAATAATAAAAATATTCTATGTACTAGGATTGGTACACACTTTAGACATAAAAGAAATATAATTTAATGGAAGTAAATGTAGTTTCGATAGTTCGGAAGAAAGATTACACGGATTGTCTTTGTTATGGAAGCAACTAAAAAGTCTACAGTTTAGGTCATCCAATGATTCATTGTCACGTGAACATATTGAAGTGTCAGATATTTTTAATTTTAGTAGATGTTTGTTTTTTTTATTATTCGAAATATATCTGAATGTGGGGTAACTTCTGAAGAAAGGCCCTCTGAACTTGCTTCCTTTGCGGCTTTATCCGCCAGTTTATTTTCAGAAAGACCTAAATGACCTTTTGCTCAATTTAATTTAATATTAATTTTTCTAAGGAAAAATGTACATTTTAAATTTGTGGTGTTAGGTTATCTGTAGCTAATTTATTTATTCTATTTAAAAGATTGTTATTGTTGTATTGCATATTTTTTATGCAATCTACGCCTGAATTGGCGTAGATTGAAACGCTCCCGTAATCAACCTCAAAGCCTTATGTTGTACTATACCAATTTTTAAAAACGTGAACTACAAGCGGTTCCATGAAATATTGCTCCGTTATTTAGCAGGGATCTAATAAACACCTTATAAAACATCAGGGATGTTTTTGGACATGAACCCCAAGACGTTGACACCACAGCGCTGAGAATGTTTAGACTTCTTTTGGGTTTTGTCTATAACATGATTAATATGGTCATTCCAAGGCAATTTTTGATTCAAAAATACTCCCAGGTATCTAATGGAATTAATCCACGGAATAGGAGTTTTACTAAATATCATGTAATTATCTCTCAAGCCTGTGGCGTGAAAAAATTAAGAAGGCGGTTTTTTATTGGATACACTAAAACCATTCTCTGGAAAGTATTAATTACAAAATTACATAATATGATTTTACATCCTAGCATATTTTTTTGTTTGGAATAAGTGCATAGGTCGTCACCAAACTGCAATAGAGTAGCATTCATACCCCAAGAATGTAGATCAGCTGTGTATAAATTAAACAGTAGGGAGCTTAGCACAGACCCCTGCGGTAAACCAGACGAAAAAGACCTAAAGTCATTAAGCCAATTTCCAAGTCTGACAGAAATCTTACAATTAAAAAACAGTCTAACTAAATTAAAAACATAACCCTCAGGAATACTCAAACTCCTCAATTTTTCCACAAGAATATTCAGATTTACATAGTAAAAGTATTTATAAAAGTAAACCTTTTAAAGTACTCAGATTTGCATTTTCGTAGCATTTTGACACGTCCAAGAATAAGGCTGCTAGCTAATCATTCGCAGAAAATGTGTTTTGAATATCGATAACAACATAAGTCAGACAATCAGATCTCACCTAAAACCAAATTGATAGCTTTTGTGATTCACACCACTACTCTAGACGATGTTTAAGAATTCCCTGAAGTGTTTTTAAAATACAGAATGCAACAATTGAACAAAATTCATTAGGTTTTCCAGTTTTTTTCCATTAAGCGGATAGGTTGCAGTAAAAAATCGTGTGTATCTATCAAGATTTTCGGGATTTCTAGATTGACCATGTATCTATATGGCGGCTCGTGGTGAATTATATTGGGAGGCCAATAACAAATTTAAAAATAGGCATACCTAAAATAAAAATAAATATCATATCTTTAAATTGAGGTTTAAATTCTCTTAAAGTTCAGGTCTACTCTTCGTTCTTTTGAATTGAAAAAATGCTGAATGATACTTTCGTTAAAATTGCACCCTCATTCCTTTTGTAAACGATTTCTCGATACTTAACATTGCTAAAGCGGATAGTCTATCTTGGCCCAACTCCTCAATAAAATTTATAAGCCCTCGAAAAACCCCTGGATTTTCAGACAAAGCCTTGTCATCATGGCCACGTAGTGCCAGCTCGAATGCCCCACAAAAAGTTTACACAATCTATAATTTTGTTTAAAATATAACGACTTTTGGATACATGTTCATTAAAATCTCTAAGTGATTTTCTATAAGCTGTGTCTAGCTGAGTGCGAATATCAACACATTTGACCGTAGCATAGTTCACCGAACATTTTATTATAACACCGGTTTTGCACCATAATGAGTCCGACAAGTCCTTAGAAAACAACAAACAAACGTAACAGTAAAATGAGTTAAAGACTTCACAACCACATACCCAGTTAGCTAAATCGTATATACTTTTGCGAAAGTTTCGATGAACCTCTAATTTTGTCTTTACTAGTTTGTCGTATACTAAGTTCTGGTAAATTGCGACCACTTACCTTGAATTCGGTTATTTTCTCAAATTCTTTCTTTAGTCTTTAGTTCTCTAATTTTTTGCACTACCGACATTTTATTTCATCTACATTCACAACTCAAACATAGACCACCTTGAAATTGGTTCTTTTTGCAAAATTAAGTTCGTAAGCACTTTTGAGTTGTTTATTTTTTTGCACTAGTCACTACCAACATTTTATTTCCTGTATATTTCCAACTCACACATGGATCATAAAAATAAAAAAATATATATTAAAAAAAAACAGTATATAAATCAATTTTTATCGATTAAAAATGCCCGAAACAATATCGAGTTAGAATATCGACCGCGCGACCTCTGAAACAATCGCTACGTCACTTGTACTTTTTATATTAGCTTGAAACCCGTCAAACTTTGTATGTTGTTTTATGTCTTTATGGCGTTCCATCAATTCAACCCTACTAGTATTACCTATACGTAGTAGAATTTTCCCATCATTTATGATCATTTATCCATAAATATTTATAGTCGTTTTCTTGTTTATATAATTAGGCTTTTTAGACAAGTCTGTTGAAACCATATTTCATCATTAGGTGCACAATTACCTAAAAAATCAAGTTTAAATACTTAACACAGCAGGCAAAGTAAGGAATTTACGGTTATTCGGAAATAGTTTTGCAATAGCTGGGACAATTTCGGTCCTTAGAAGATTCAAATAACTTTCTCGAATTAACGTCTATTCCATGAAGAAGGGAGCGATTATTTTTGCTCCCTTTATACTACACCAAACATTTATCTTTTGGGAAAATTGGCTAATGATTTTCACGTATCCAATGTGGATTTTCCCTGACCCAATATCGACAACTACACTTTTCCATTCAAATAATAAAGGTACTTCGTCAGAAAAAAAAATTAGTTTGGTATTGAAAATTGCAATTCAAAGCGCTTATCGTGATCATCCTCAGAGACTTCTTTCACCAAAGTTATTTTGTATGAATGAAACTTTTCGGTCTACGGACATATGTGAGATGTCATTTTCTCTTCTTAATGTTCTGGTAGAAAGGTGCGGATTTTCTTCTATACTGATTAAAATATTTAGAGCCTTGTCACCATCGGTTCCGCTTTTAGGTCTGCGAGAATGTACAGCATCTTTTATCTTTCCAGTATCGCGATTTTTTTTGTAAATTTTACTTACGGTAGATTTAGTTATTGGATTTCTGTTATAATATGTCATTAAAAATGTTACAAACACCTTGCAAGTTTCGCATTCTGTTTCCATAATCTAGCATAATTAAAATTTTAATTCTTTTGGTTTCAGTTAAACGATCCATTTTCGTAAATTATTAACAAAACTGACATTGTCAAATATATCAGGTAACCTTTTGTGTGCAGGTATTTTAATAAAAGGTAATAAATTGTGGATATTATATTAGACCCTTATTTTCGCAAAAACTGTTGACTTCCGTAAAAAGTGCTCTTAGTAAAAAGTGTTGAAAATTTCACGCAGATTTAAAAAAAGTAATATAATATAGGGTATTCCATTAAAATAACGGTAAATTTAGCAGCAATACACATAAGTGTACATAGTTTCATTAAATTCAGGTAAGCGGTAGCTGAGATATTTCGCCGTTTCCTTATTTTTGTTACATGCTATATATATAACAACAATGTCTTAGCAACAGGTCATATAGTCGCATATATTTCCACAATGTTGTGCAGTTATTGTTATAAAATGCCCGCAATACAATTTTTAGGGCAAAATAACAAAAATATATGTATATATACCACATCAAAGCTAGTAGAAAAAAAAATATACAAACCTCAGGAGGAAAAGCGCTAGTTTCCTCCTTTGGTATGTAAATAGCTATTACGTAACTTTTATAAAAGCTTTGTTTGAAATGAAACAAGAACTTAATGCCTCTAACAACAGGCTTTTAAAGTTATTATAAGCCTATATTTGCACTCTATTAGATTTGACACGTACCTCTACTGTAAGGTGTCTGCCGGTGCCACGGTGTCGCAGAAACAGTTGACAAATTTTGTACATGTTATAAGATTATATTAATTAAACTAACATATTACTTTCTTAATTAGAAAATGTAAATGCCATAAGTAAAATATAACTGTCAAACTAAAAGTTTAAATTACCATGACAATTAAATCCAGACTAACTCTTAAACCTTTTTAGGAAATTTGGTGGTTAGATCTTGTTCGACGATTGTCTAATTTACATCAGTATCAAAGCCAGACGCAGTATAGAATGTTAATTAACCTGGTTATATAATGACCATCATATTTATGAGATAATGCCTGCTAGTTTTCTCGCAGTTTATAGATATTATCTCGTAAGTACTCATTTTATTCAGAGTTAATGATCCCTCAATAACAATTAAGATCAAAATTTGGGAACATTTTCGCTTGATATTTTTACAGCACTTTCACTAAACAGGTGTTAAGTTTTTTGTCGAATGGATCTCAAAGGCCGAATTATGTATTAGCCCGCTGTAGGTTATATTTAAATTGCTTTCTTCATTTAAAAATCAAGTATAGGTTTACAAGCATAACAGTCTCCACTTTTTGAAAGAAATTATTTAAATCCAGAAACCGGTAGTTTTACTATCGACGCATACTAATAGATACTTGAATGCAAATTTCCCATCCTGATTCAGCACAAATGCAGAAACTTATTCGACTTTTGATCAAATTTTCTTTTTTTTATAGGGACTAAAAAACTTACATTTGTAGATTTTTTTTAAGGTTAATTATTATAAAGACTTTATCCATAGCCTGAATCACTAAAATATAGATGGCGCCAATTTACAATTACATTATTATTGATTAATTCAATTTGTTAGATCTCAGAATTTAATTTTTTTTCAATGGCAATGATTGGAGACAAATTAGGGTCTTATGTAACGCTGTTACACGCTAAAAGTCTTAAACCGAATCCAAAAACCCGTTTAATGGGGGGGAGGGATTGACTTAAGGCATTTTAGCATGTAACAACATTACGTGACATCCTAATTTGTCTCCAATCATTTCTAATAAATGAAATAAAAGTAATTTTTGATATTTAACAGATTAAATCAATATTCAATAATAACTGTAAATTGGCTATTTATATTTCAGTGATTAAACTTTACTCGTATTTATTAAATAAGGGCCTCCCAAGCTGTTTCTGACCTAGTCCAGATTACTGACAATTCAGATTATATGTATAGGTCAACTGTTGATACTATATAACATGCACATAATCAATTACATTACAGTTACTATTCCTTCTATTCCCGTTTGGTTTTTGTATAATAGATTTCGTTAGTTATCTTTTAGTTCTATGACCGCACCTGTGTACCATTGCCGTCATAGTTGACATGATAGTTATCCCGACTTTGGGCTTGAAGACGTAGCTTTCCGTAGAAACCGATCGATAGAAATAAACAGACGCAAAATACAAATGTTATCTAAAACTTAAGAATAAATCACATAATGTGCTTTAGTGTTTAATTGTGTCGTTCCATACACCAAATAATTTAAGTTCTACATTAGCGCATGTATGTTGTGTAATGGATTTGTATAATTTTAATTCACTTTAGTAAGATTTATACTAAAATTTATAAGCAATTTTCGTTATGAATTTCTTTGTTCTTAATTTAAAAAGGTCCTGTAGAAGCATTCTCGAAAACTAGATCATACAATAAAGAATTTCATACACTAGGCCCCCTCTTTTATTTGACTGCATCCTTACAAAATCCAGAACCAAGAAGACAAAATTGTTTTTTTACTTTTTTCTTCTTTTTTTTGTTCTTGTTTAAAGTACTTGTTGCTGTTATTGCTGTTATGTAAGGTCACCCTGTCTGCGACATCCCTTCCCCCATTGGATTTCAGACGATGTGAGCTAATCGCCAAACTTATGTCTTAAGGACCTATATATTGCTCTTATATTGACATTATTGTTGTTCAAGCTGGGAAATGATTTAACTAAAATTCTAAAAATTAGGTCTTATATACTGTTTCTAACGTTGGTTTTAAAATTTAAAATTTTTGACGTACATTTATTTTGCTAAAAACAAGTTCCGTTATTTTATAACATGAAATAAGGCCAGAAGTATACGGAATTTCCTCCAATTTAATAAACTGTTAAAAATGCCACAAAAAATCTATTCGTCATTCTGTGACTATAAGAAACTTGCAGGAAAAGCATATAATAGATCCGTAGATTAAATCATTAGATACAAATATCTCGACTATCGGTTGCCTCGAAGTCGGTTTATAAAATCAAACCAATATAGCTAAGAACATTAAGCGTATTATTTTCATGTTATACATATGGTGATAAGCAGTAAGTACATACAGTGTTACCTGCACATATAACGCTAAACTAAATAGATTCTAGATAATCTAAGCCTTAGTAATTTTAACTGGAGCGTAATGTTAAGGTGATAGCATCTTTTATTTATTTTGTAACTATTTATAGAAATTAAACGCTTTCAATTTTAAGAAAAATAGATTAGGATTACATGGCAGTTAACTATTCTATTACCAGATATTGTGATCAATATCTTGTTTTCTGTAGTTTTTGTTAGCTTACATTTTGATTAAGTGTATTTTGAAGGAATTAATAAAAACTAAATAGCTTAATTACTGATGATCTTAAGTTAAATATACAAAATATACATTACAGATTTTCAAACTGTTCTTATAATATAACGATATATATTAATGGTCTGCTAAGAGAATCTCTCCCCAGGTCGTCAAAAACAATCTGGAAGACCTTAACATAATGGACACAATGCAGCTTTGATACAGCTTTATAATAGATCTACTAAACTATCGCGTTAGTAACTTATACTTTCAGAAAAAGTTTAAGATCCATTAATTGAGACAACAGAATACCAATTCGTCCATCCCTTTCTGCATTAATAGCGAATATTTACATTCAATAGTTCGAGATCAATGGTCAATAGAAAATGGCAAGAGAAAACTAAAAGGTTGGTTAAGATGACACCTTTATTGTTGGGGATAGAAAACAGAAGAAATTATGGGTATTTCTTTTACATATTAACACCTCTAGACCATGCATCAAATTCAAGGTGAACTGAATTTTGTGCATAACTGTCACAAGTCAACAGAAAATGAATTAAGTGACGAAAAATAAAAAAGATTTAAGTTATAAATCAAGTCTTCCTGTAAACAATAGACGGCTTAAGTCTTATTTCAATATGACTTGAAATTTTTAGTTCAAAATATGTCAAACAAGAAAATGAGTTTTTAAAATTTAAAACAGAAACTATTATTTCGTGTTGTCAATAGTGATCTGTATTTTTGTTTGTTTCCAGGATTCCAAGACTATTGAGTGTTATATTAATATAATATTTTAGTATTATTTTATTATCACAAACTTATCATTAAATGTTGTCTACATTATCAATCCCGGATATAAGTATTAAAAGGCGTAAGAGGGTTAAGAAAAACCGAAATCCTGTCTACATGACAGGTATGCAAAATTACTGGCTGTTTTATGAAGTCCTATTTTCACTATTCTTTTTTCCAAGGTCTTGGATATCGCACCGATTGATGACACGATGACTGGTATCACTTCGATCCTACCCACTTGCCACATGTGTTGGATCTCTATATAGCCAGTTCTGCATATTTATTTTTCTTCTCTGGATGTTTCTCAACCATGTTGCAGTTGTTGGGCACGGCAACATCAATCAAGTTTTAACTTTTTTATCCAGCAGCACGATGTCTAGTCGGTTAATCGTCACATGTCAATCTGTATTAATCGCTCTATCATAGAACAGTCTTAAAAGAGTCATTGTCTAATACGGAGCGGGTTGGTATTTGTAATATGGTACGTAGGTGTTGAGCCTATACGAAAACTCTGTGTTGCTAAGTAAGTGCACCATGCTATTATGTGTTTAATGGTTTTTGGTGGCATTTCTTACACATGTTCTGTTGGATGTTAGGATTCTTAATTATAAACTTCTTTTAGCTGGTATTTATAACCTGATCTTAAATCGCAAACATAAATCTTTCAGTTTCTGGGAAGAGCAATTCATTTCTTAGTCACTTGTCTGATGTTGATTTGTCTATATGCGTTTGATTTAAATCACTGTAGTATCATCTGTAAAACTTTTTGTGCCGTTGCTACCTTTTATCAGAATCAAAAATTGTCGTGATTGCCATGTGGTCGTTCGTTGAGTGGCGTATACGATCTGTCGGCTAATTTTGTCATCCTATGCAGATCAGCTTTCCTGGAAAAAAAATTTCTAGATTTACTTAGTTGGTTAGACTATAGGATTGTTTGGTCAACAAGAGCTCTTCTTTCTTCGTTCCTGAGTAGGTTAGTCCTGAGAATAGATGCCTTGGGATGATGCACCCTATATTTGCCCATCATTGTTCAGGTGGTTCGTTCGATCTCTTGTAGATCGCTGTGAGACCACTTCAGGATTCCACATGACTAAGCAAGTACAGGTACCGCGTAAGTGTTTATTCCAGTGATAAGGTTTCTTGCGTTTAGCTCGGCCTTCAGTAGCACTCTGAATCTCTTAGAGTACTGTTTTCTTATTAGGGCGAAAAGTAATTTATGAACATAATGAACAGTTAAGTAACAAAGAAAGAAGAAAAACGAATTAGCTTGAATTTCCATACGTTACTGATTCTTTAAGTGAATGGACTTATTTCCTTGTAAACTTGTAAATGTTTTCTATTTATACTTATAAGCAAATACAACTCTGAATCTTAAACAAAACCAATAAAAGATTTAGTTACTTTTGAAAAGTTTAAGCCAATTGTCAATGTCAACAAATGATACAAATTAGTAACCGTTGCTTTCAATAATACATACATTTATGAGCGAAATTATATTATTAAAAAGCAATTTAAATATCCTTACTCCAGACGTGTTGTGTTCTTAATTTCATTTCACTGTTAAAAAAACCTATTGCGGTTAATATAGTATGGTCAATCTCAATCAACAAACCTGTTAATTAATGTGAATAAAACAACGCCTTTATTTTGCGTCAAGATAGACATTTAAGTTTGCCTCCCTTTGTTGTATGCGATTCACTTCTCATGTAGTATTTGTTTAGTACACTTTGCCTTCATTCGGATAAAAAGAAATCACTTTCTTTATATTCCACTTGAATCCTATTGTAGATAATTGAAAATAATTAAAGACCTCATGAAATGCACGTAAATATTAGACTAAATTAAAAATAGAGGAGTACCAAATTACCCCCGTGGTAATTAGTGAACATCATTTTGACTGTTTTCGAATCCTTACTTGTAAAATCCTTGACGAGGCCAATCAAAACAAGGGGGTCTTACTGATATGGGATAATACTGTGTGACACGGAAATAGATGCAGTTATAAGCGGGACATATACCAGTCGTGTTTCTTGCTTCGCGCCCTTCGCGACATAATCTACCGTCTTTATCTATAGAAATATTAGCGTTGTGCATATAGAACAGAGAAAGCAAATAAATACATTTTTTTATTATAGGCGGTATTCCATTCGACAACCTTTGCTGACTGCTGACAGAACTTTGCTGTCAGAAATGCTACCAAAAAATCAACCGAGGAATACGAATGTGACTGAATGTCTTTGCTTTGTAGACTTGATAAAGTTACATGTTTAAGGAGTCGTAGGCAAATATAAATGTTTGTATTAATTCTACCCTGAAAAGACGTAGCGGCGTAGCAGTCTACTGTGATTCTTTAAAAAATTTGCAGTCCAGTCTGAATAAGAATCTAGGGTGGAAATATGCTATAAGCGAAGCCAAAACACGTAATCCTAGGTTGTTGAATAGGAAAGTTGATAGCTTTGCCGGTTAAAATGGTCTAGCGAAATGAATAATATAAAGTTTATAACAAAACTAAAACTTTTTGACAATACTAATGTTGTTATAGAAGTTTCTCCCGCATTGCTGAAGACTTTGTTGCATAGAGGATATCTTTTTATAGGCTGTAAGAAATGTGCGGTTGATGATCATTTGCGCGTGGTTCGTTGTTTTAAATGTTGTGGCTATAGTCACGTGAAAAAAGATTGTGGGAAGTTACTGTGTTTAAAGTGTTCAAAGGAACATAGGTTTAAAGAATGTAAGTCGGAAAATTTAGTTTGTATTAATTGTACCAAATATAATGAAACTCACAAAAAGAAGCGTCCAACTGGCCATTCAGCTGTATATAACTTATGTCCTGTGTTTCAAAATTATGTTGAAAATATTAAAAGTAAAATTAATTATGGTTAATGGGCATAGTTTAGTTGAGATTGGCCATGTAAATACTAGATCTATTTTGCCGTCAATCGCTGATTTTTCAGCTTTAGTTTTAGACTACTTATTTAATGTAATGGCCGTTACCGAAACATGGTTGTCTGACGATATAGCATTTAATGCTGTTCCAATTCCTGGATACAAATTTCATCACCTAGATAGGGTCGGTAGTGGTGGAGGCATAGGTATATTTGTAGGTTCTCATTTTAATAGCGAACTAATACCTCTTGATGGGCAGTAAAGATCGCTGTCGGTATAGTTTATCGCCCTCGGCTTATCGGTTAATGTAGAGAGAGAGCCATTCAGCTTTTTGACTTTTTGACGATATTTTGTCGTTTGCCCTGCCATCATTTGATCACGTGGTGATTCTCGGTGATTTAAACGTAAATTTCTTTAACCTCAATAATAAAATTAGTCAATGTTTTGATTCTTTTAACTTAATTCAAATTGTAAATTGAGTCATCTAGAATAACTAACTACTCTGAGTCACTCCTTGATTTTATTTTTCTCAGTAATGCGAAAAATTGCGACAGTGTTGGAACGATAAACGATGATAATTTTTCTGATCATCGGATGGTCTTTTGGGAAATCAATTTTATGTTTCTAAAACAAATATCTGCAACTATTACTTTTAGAGATTTTAAACACCTTGATATTAATAATTTTAACCATAATTTTGCCATTATTCCATGGGATAACATATTAAACATTCGGGGTTTTGTTGGAAGGGTTGAGGCCCTAACTAGATATCAGGACTATTTTACATCCATGTCCCGC
This sequence comes from Kuschelorhynchus macadamiae, assembly GCA_030620095.1. Classification (NCBI taxonomy): domain Eukaryota; kingdom Metazoa; phylum Arthropoda; class Insecta; order Coleoptera; family Curculionidae; genus Kuschelorhynchus; species Kuschelorhynchus macadamiae. The sequence goes on along the minus strand of JAUTXW010003766.1, from coordinate 138,726 downwards.
TCAGAACTGTTCGTTGGGGCTACTTATGAAATTGCGCGATGGTGCTTTGTATAAATATAAGCGACTTGGGGCGCCTGAAAGTTGGGAGTACTATAAAAAACTTCCTTAAGTCTTGTGTGAGAAGGGAGAAAGCTGCATATTTGCGTTTTCTAGATAAACAGAAGAATAAGATAGCTTTTTATAAGGATCTTAAGGCGTTTAACTTACATTGCAATAGGTCGTCTGATGTTCCCAACAACTTTTCTCATGTAACCAATATTAATAATTATGTCCTCTCTGTATTTAAGGACAGTGATAATATCTGTGCCGAAAATATTGATTATTATACTAACAGTTGCAATGAACAGATTTCTTTTGCCTTTAGACCTGTTGATACTTGTGAAATCATTAAGATATTAAATAGTATTAAGAGTAATTCCCAGGGAACTGATGGTATCAATGTTAAGATGATACATTTATATATGCCTTTTATAGCCAAATACATTACGCATATAGTTAATAGCTGTTTAGAATCAGGCTACTTTCCGAATTCGCGGAAAACTTCTTTGGTTATGCCTCTTCCTAAGGTAACACGCCCGGAGACTTATAGTGATTTGTATCCTATAAGCTTATTACCGGTCTTATCAAAAGTTTTATAAAAAGTCGCGAATAAGCAAATCAATGTACACTTGTCAGAACATAGCCCCATTTTACTTTGGCGGATCTGACTGACAACATTGCTCGCACGTACGACTTAAACAGGACTTCTGTTCTCGTGTTGTCCGATTTCAGTAAAACTCTTAAAAATGTGTCAATATTTATTCCACAAATGTAAACAATTTTTACACAAATTGTTACTGAAATGGTTCCAGTAACAAAATGTGTACTAATTCATCGTCAAATTGTGTATGTTATTTGTTTTTGTTTTATACAACAGTTATGTATTTTTTTACCAAATTTAGTTCCTTTTTTGTACAGTTTATTTTGTTTATCGAGTACATAATTATTGTAAATAAGGTACACACAATATGTTAATATTTTTAACAACTCCGTGGAGGCCCAGTATACAATTTATGTAATAAACCTAAATAAATTGTATACTTTTATAAAAAAAACCGAAGTAGGAAAAGTACACAGCTTTTGTAGCCAACATACACAAACATGTATTTTTTTAACATAGAGAAAGTAACGAACGCCCACAATTTCTATGATAAATATAGATCATCTGTGTACTCTTTTAACATATAAAATGTATTAAATATGCATTTTTTAATAAAAAATGTACACAGCCTGGACAATTTTTGTATGAAATGTACTGAATATGTGTAATTTTTTTACACAGTAGAAAGGAACAAATGTGCACAATTGTTATTATACATAATAGAATGTACACAATTTTTATATTAAATGTACTTGCTCTCTGGACTTTTTCACATAAAGAGTGTGCACAATTTTAGTACTAAATGTACAGGGTTATTGATTATAATCCCCCCCTAAACTTTCTTATTTTTAAAAATAGGGAGCTGAATCGTTTGTGCAATATTTTATCGTTAATAGAAATTTGATACAGGGTGTTTTACAAAAAGCGAATCAAACTTTTGTATTTTTAATGGAATACCCTATAAATTGTGGCTTACTTGAACAGGAACTTATTTTATTTAGAATTTTTCATGTATCTTAAACTGTTTTAGACATGGTAGCTGAAAAATGAAAATATCACACTTTAAAGGGTTGTCAAATCTCAGGAGATCAAATTAGACTAAAACGGTTTGCAGTTTCCTCTTAGTTTTCATGTCTTTCTATTGACACAAATGTCTGATTGAAAGGAAAATGTCAATTTTTAACAGTTCTGACAAAATCTGAGATTTCACAACTTGAAACATTAGTATCATTAGAGCTTTAAAAACTAAGGTTGGTTAAGATTGGAGAGTCCTTTAAAGTGCCAAATTTTCATTTTTCAACTGCCATTATCTCAAAATCAGTGAAAATTTTAAATATGCAACAATATATATGGCGTTTTGTTAAAAATATATGTTCCGTTTCCTGCGTTTTTGTGAAACACCTTGGAACATATTTCTGTTAGGTATCAATAAAAAAATGCAAACAATTCAGTAAAAAGTTCAGCTCCCTATCTTTAAAATATCAAAGTTAAGGGTGTAAGTTTATAACAAATAAACCGTGTATATGCTTTTTACTAATAACAGCTTCTGACCATTTTATTACTGAAGATAGAAAAAACTTCTAGGATGCCTGTAAATAGAAAAAAATATTTGAATATCGCTCATATATATTTTTAACTATTAAATATTTATAACATTTTACCTAAAATATTTAGATACAACTTAAAATTAACTTTCTAAAAATATATGCAAAGGTCCATATTTGCTTCAGTTGATTTAAATTTATTTTTCATTCATCCATCAACACTAAATAAAAATCTTACATAATTTTGAAAAGATATTATGGGGAATTGGATAAATTGTTATACATTTTATATAAAAGATTTTCCTATATCTAGTAATACAATGAATAGCAGCTGTTTCGTAATGAAGAAAGTCTGTAATGGAGAGGTGGTATATAATAAGGGTCATAAAAAATCATTTGTGTATTGTTTTAAGTTTTTTAATATAATTATTAACAAAAGAAATAAACGTTTTTTTAAACTAACTAGTACTGAATTTATATTTCACACCGTATACAAACAAAAGTTTTGCCATTTGCTTTCGACACTTGGCAAGGCCATTAAGAGTGAATATTCTCTATTTTATATATTTCTAAATTCGTGGCATGTACTTCAACTTCGTAAGCAAAATAATGCTTATTAAAGGAATCAGTATAAAATAACGAACAAACAACATAAGTTATTTTCTCTTTATATATATAAATATTTTTTATAGTACCAAATAATGGTAATAAATCATTTTCATTACACTTTAAAACTAGAGTCATGTCAATTTTATAAATGTCCCACAATATTTTAACCATTTTACTGAAATAAGATTCGAAGAAAGGTCAAAATGTGTAAAATATTTGTTACGTTCCAAAGCAGTAATGGGTTTAGCTACTCCATATTGTATTTGTTTTTGTAATGTAAAGTTATTTATAGTTCTACACAGTTTTAATTGAGATTTTACTGATAACGTATGAATAATATTTTTAAAATTACATGACACATTTGAAGTCATTTTTGATTGTTTATGTTTCTGTTCCGCTCTCATACTCCAAAAATGTACCAAAGGCCCACTCATTTGCATTACCCGATGGTAATGTACCAAGTGGTGATGTTTTGGTTTCAACTCTTTAAAAAATAAAATATAGAGGGTATTGTGTTCTTCAACTAATATTTTTAGTCTCTTATAACTGTCTCGGTGTTATACTTGTGATGTGACAAAATCAATTATCTCCCTAAGCTTTATCCACAGCTCCCATATTGGTAAATCTTTGGGTATTAAATCCCCAATCATTAACCCTTAATATCGAGAAAAACAAAGCATTTCAGGGGAGAATAACTTATATGAAAAAATTAAGGTATTAAGTAAATTAGTTAAATCATATATACAAACGCCTTCAAAAATGTCATGCATTATATCAACTCTAAAATTGGAAGTTACATTGAATTCTGAAAGTTTATTCCATACACAATTTTCTTTGACACCAGTCAAATTGACGTTATTGAGAATCACATGATTTGTATGCACTTCAGGTGTTCTAGTCAAAGTAAATTTGTAACTTCTGAAACTGCTTTTTTGATGTCACATTTATGCATTGTACAAAAGCGACAGCAATAATTCGCAGAAAAGCTTTCTGTGAACCCAAGTATTGTATGAAGCCCAAGGTTATCCCCGTTAATTAAACCTAACATGAAGAATACTCTTTCCGATTCACCCTCACTATTTTTTACTAAAATACCTCTTTCTTGTAAATAAATGAGCTCTTCTATTAACTTTCCAAAAACAGCCCAATGACCAAAAACTTTTAGATCGTCTGAATAAAACAAAGCAAATAAAAAGATATTTTCTAGCTTTGATACTAAATTAGGTGGCATCGACTGTAGCGTTATGTAAACTGCCCCTAGCTTATTTATTCCTGCATGGGAACCTAAAGAATTCCCCGTTTCATAGTCATCAAAAAACATGAATATAGGAAAAACCGTTTTATCACCATATGATTTAGTTTTGTTCTTCCAAAGATCACATTGAATAAAATTACTTACAGTGTCTTTTTCGTTAATTAAATCTTGATAATATTTTTTCAAATTATCCAACATATAAGGTTTTTCGAAAAGAGCTTGAAATACGTACCTTAGTGGTATTATTTTAGCATTCGCTGGAACACTGCATAATTGTACAGAAGTTGGAGATATCTTTTTTTCAATGTTTCTGTGACCAATAACGTAACTAGTGGGGGGTATAAAATGTTTGTTAGTTTTCAAAAATTTTATGCATTTATATTCAGTGTCAAATTCGTTACAACATGATTGATACGCATCAAATAATTCCGACAAAAGTTTAACATCTGTATCCCTATTAACTACTATACGTTTTAAAAATCCAAAAATATTATTCATTAGATTTTTTTAAAAATTTATGACAAATTGTACAAAACTACGCGGTACTAAAGAATTATCATACATATCGATTACAAAAGATAAAATATCCGTATTTAGATTACACTTTATTGTTTCAAAAGTTTCTTTAGTAAGAAAATGATTTGGTAGAACTTCAGGTAAATTAGGAGATTTAATTTGTTCTTTATTAGGCAAAAATTTATAGAAATGTTATTTGAAGAGTCCTGGCTAAACACAAGGGAATCAATTTTTTCTTTTTTGCTATCATCATGTGAATATAAGTGCTTTCTAAATGACTTTACATTAGAAAAAACTCGAAAACATATAAGTTGTTTACAAAAATATTGTGTACTTCCTTTAAGTAAATGATCATCTTTCAAATGATTTAGTAAATCGTTCACTAAATGAAAAGAAGAATTACATTTGAAACAAACGAAAAAGCTCATTTTAAATACAGTTTTTGCTCTTATATCTAATTAACAGATTATTAAAAGCAGTGCTTTACATCATTAATGCAATATCTGATATTAAAGTTTTTACAGAAGTAAAATGCTTATCAAATTTAGTTTTAATGTTAAACACTGCCTTTTGTATAAAACTCCATGAGGCTTCAGCCTCATAAGGATAACTAACATTTAATGCGTGGTATAACTTGAAGCATAGCTCTATAGCTTTCAAGGGTGTTTCAACTTTATACAAAGTTTGATTTATTGACACATAGGAAGCTAATTCTGATCCAACCAGGATTGGTACAGGCTGCGCTGTCAACTTCAAAGACAAATATTTGGCTGTCCGTCTTTCTAAGGTAGGCCTAATATCTGCACTATCCTAAAAATATTAAAAAGCTATAGTCAACTTTTCTTCCTAAACATTTCTGTCACATTGCAGATTTTAAAAAAAATAGTTGCCTGGAGCAATTTTGAATTTCCAGTGTGAATTATTTTAAAAAGTTGCAGTTTTTGTATAACTGCACAAGTTAAGGGATTTTTTAACACTCACTTACAGGTACAAAAAAACTTTTATCGTATGTGTAACGTATTAATGTTGTATTGTCACCGATTCTTTATATACAGGTGAAACTAATAAAAGCGTGTTAAAAACGATCACTACCCTCTTGTTCCGTCAGTATTTGTCACTTGTGATGGGCGATTCTATTCTTGACACAGAGGAGAGGTCGGAATAACGGGCCCCGGAAAGTTCACAGGGGAGGTCGGTAGTACCTCTAGATTTATCAGAATTAGGTAAAAAAAAATTTTATCGTATGTGTAGCGTATTAATATTGTATTGTCACCGATTCTTTATAAGTGTACAACGTTTGAATTAAATCTGTCCATTTAAAGTGGGTCAAAATCGAATCCAAAGGAGTCGGTTGCAAACATACATACATATATACATACACATACATTCATACATACAGTTGAAGCTAATAAAAACATATTAAAAAGAAATAAATGACAATAGAAAACTCATCGCGAACTCATTTTTGGAATCTATTGTTAATTCTATGTATTTTTTGCAATAATATGTTAATATTACACAATATAAAATATTGTCAAATAAATTGATACTATTACTGCTTATCTATATCTACACAGGAGGTTTGCCTTTAGCATGCATTTAGATACGACTGCTGAACTGATGCGTGAAACCACCCTCGAAGTTCTTTGGAAATATCCAATTAGTAGAAATCAACGTACATATTTTAGGAACGGCGTTAGACCCTCTTATCTATTCTAGCAGTAATTTAACGTTTTCCAACGTATATTATTAAATTCATGAAAATATTTAAGCAACAAGTTACAACATACCTATTTCTTCATAGCTTAATTAATTATTAATAAAATATTTGTAAAAAGCTAAGCATCGAGATAAAATTTAACTATAAAACTTACCGTCAAATTTTTTTCCCACTTGCTCAAGCAGTTATACTTTATATACTCGATTATCTTGTGAGCTATTCATGTTTTATTATCGCTGTTCAATCCACTAATTGGAATGATTAATGCTTTTCAGAATCTTTATAGACCAAAATCCCATACAAGTTTATTAATAATAATAACTTTGACAATGCTGCTAGCCTGTAACAAGGTTTTGGCGGGAAATGTTTATCAGGTTGGCAGGAACAATTATACACAATTGTGTAGAAAATGTACATCTCATCTGTAAGAAATGAACATGGCGGGAAAGGTTAAACGGTTTGGGTGAAACAAATTATATACAATTTGGTATAAAATGAACACAAAATTCTGTTAAAAGCTACCTAGTGTTTGTTGTAAAATAATACAGATAATTTTTTTCATTTTTGTACCTAATCTTTGTTAATTTATCTACATGTCTGTTGACTAGTTGTACTCTCTCATTGTTTAATTTAAGTTGACACAGATTGTAGAGGAACTATACTCAATGATGATATATAATATACACATTCATATCTACACAAAATGACAGATTATTACTGCACTGGACTGGGTAGGTGTTATCTACAATTGTGTAGGAATATTGCACATTTTTTGCTACACAGAGAAATCAAAAATTATACACTGGTATTTTTAACAGTGAAGGCATTTGATACTATTAACCACAAGCTGTTACTTGCCAAATGGTCTTATATTGGTTTTGATCGCAATTCTGCGAGTTTTGTTAGTCATTACCTACGAGGCCGCCAACAGTAGGTTTTCCTACGAAACATGCGTTCTAGTTGCTAACTAGTCTGTTCTGGAGTGCCTCAGGGGAGTGTCTTGGGGTCTCTGCTATTCCTCATTTATACTTTCGATATGTTTAAGGTTGTCCGCCATTCTAAAGTCCAACTTTTGCTAATGACACACAATTTTATAGGAGCTTTAATATAAAAGATTCTGATGTATCTTCTACTCTGTTAAATCAAGATCTAGAAAGTCTAAATAAGTTTGCTTTCAAGCACAGTCTGGTTTTAAATCCTCTGAAATCGAAAGTTCTTTTATTTTGTCCTGGGAAGCATAGCGATCGGATTAAGTCACAAATAAGAAATTTTGTAAATGTCCAACTAATTCAGTTTACCTTTCAGGCTAGAAATCTCGGCTTGTTCTTTGAAAATTTAAGATTTGTAAATCATGTTACCAACATCACAAAGCAATGTTTTATGCGGCTTAAGCTGCTTCATGCTAATAAAAACTTATTAACATTGAAGATGAAAAAAGTGTTGTCTGAGAGCTTAATTTTGTCTAAGGTATATTATGGTTGTATAGTATACTACACCTGTTTAGACAAACTTATTTCCAATAGACTTCAGGAAATCCAAAATACATGCTGCAGACTTGTGGGTAATTTAAAGAAATATGATCATATCAGCCCTTCCTATGACCTTACAAAGTGGTTATGGATTAGTAATCTATTCGTCTACCACCTTCTTATTTTTACTATTAAAATATTAAGTACATCAACTCCTAGATATTTACGTGATAAGCTAGTTTTTAGAGAAAAGGTATATACGTTAAATCTGAGAACCTTGTAAAACTTACTAAGCCTCACCACAGGACAGCCATGTTTCAGCGTACCTTCACATATAATACTGTCAAGGAATTCAACTCACTAAACAATAACATAATCAGCTTAATTCATAAACGTACTTTTAGGTACGTCTTAAAAAATTATCTTTTTCCACGCCAGTAAGTTTTTAATGTTTTCTTTAGACTTCTTGTACTATACTTTGTATAATTTATTATTAATTTTTTTTGGGTTGAGTATGAATGGCCGTTAGGCTAGACTTCGCCTTTGTAATTATTAATTAATTGCAATAAAGTCGTTATTTATTTAGTCTGTTGAGAAAGGCGTCAGGAATATATTTGAATATTTGAGACAAATTCGCATATAAGCAGGATTTCGATATTTGATTTAAATTTATTTAGATGTACCGTGGTACTATATGTACACGCGATATATCTAATTAAATTAAACCAAATTTCTTGTTTGTCTTTTTTTACCGATCCAATATGATAATTCTTCGCTGTGTTTTTTAATTTGGGGTAGGGATCCAAAAAGAAAAGTCAAATATTCAAAAAGGTCTAGGTTTCGCAATTTATTATTGCATCTTTAGGACAATTTTAAGGATTTGACTTTTATAGTCATATAAAAAAATACACGAACAACACATAGGTAAACAAAGTGAAAATCACATACATGGATTACAACAATAAAATGAAACACCACAACTAATTAAAACAATTCAAACTAGCTCGTTCAACGGTTGTTTGAGAATGATTTGATTCTAGTGCTTTCCAGTTGTCCACGCTGATGTTTGGAAATGGCATATCACAGATCACACTCTTTCTCTTTCTGCCCTTGCCTAAATGCCTGGCAAGTATATTTTAAGGTGCTATTTTTCTAGCAGTTTAGTGTTACCCTTTTATTCGTTTTTATTGCGCTCTTTATAAAATGGCTTTCGGTTAATGTTAAAAAATTAATTTGGTCTCTTTCGCATAGATCTTCTAAGTCGTTTTGACTTAGCTTTTAGTTGGCTCAGGGTTGTTTTGGGTGAACTACTCTGCTGTAAAGTATCCCCGGTAAAGGGGTACCTCTTCTGAATTATATCTTTGGGTATGCGGGAGCGTGTGAATATGGGATTTAGGTGCATCGGACGCTATACGGTTTGCAAAAGCAACAACCACAGAGCTGACATGCAAGCTTTGCTTGGCGGCGCGCATCAATCACTCGGGGTACCTTCTTCAAAGTCAAATGTATATGTAGTCGGTCCATTTTCTACACTAGTAAATTAATTCAAATGAACGAGTTGATTAGTATAGAGGCGTTAGCCGAATAACATCAATACCTGCGTAAAAAGAAAGGAAAAATGGTAAATATCAAAAATATCAATATTACAGATGAAAATTAAAGATCCTAGAAACGCACAAGGTCAACAACTTTTATAAAATCAGGTTTCGGAATGCAAGTGTTAAAAAACTAAAAGTCAACAATAATACTTTTTCAATCCAAGTGGTAAATTCCTGTTTTGCTACAGGAACCCCCGCCTCTTGCGGCCACTGACCGTTTCTACTGCTCTACGAGAAATGACGGCGGTGACTGTTTTTGTCACCGTTAAAACTAACTGTCTAGCAGTATTTTTTCTTCCAGAGCCCCAGCGGTAGTATTTCCGCTGCCAGACCATTCGACACCTTGCAGCTTGGAGAGGAGTGATCACCTTCCTCCAGGGGGATGTCAGTCCTCAGGGTTCACCCAACAGGAATCGCGAAGAATAAAACCAACAGTTAATGGTAGGATAGATTTTTTACTTAGTCGTTGGGAACCTCTAACGGTACCTTGCAGCGTACCGACTTAAGTTAAGGCGAGGCTTCAACAAAGTGAGCTAGCCCGTCGGCCAGTACGTCCGGCATAAGCCGACGGATTATATGGAAGAAACATTTAAGAAATACGTTGAGCAAAACCGGCGGCCTAGGCCGCCGCCGCCGACCGGTTTTCGTTTGCTGTCAAATGTCGGTAAACATCAAAAGAAATTTCGCGGACTGCCTGGACATGGATAGCTCGCATTTATTGTGCAGTTGTGTTTCGAATGCGGCACTGAACGAGTAAGAGTAGTGGAATAAACAGATAAAATATCTTGGCATTTGGCGTTAATAGACTTATATAGCAAAAAAAGGAATTTATAGGATCCAAGAGATGAAAATTACAAAAATAAGAAAAATCATTACTTCTCGTTTCAACATCTTTAGGCATCAAAAAAGCAGAAGTTGAAAGGAAGCTGAAAAATCTTACCAATCATTTCTATAGAGAAAAGAAAAAAATGGTGTTAAAAAAATCAGGTTCAGGCACAGAAGATATTTATAAAACTAAGTGGTTTGGTTATCCATATTTAGAATTGATCCTGCTCTACAGGATGCTCGCATCTATTATAGATTGGCACCCCTCGGCTCTGATTATATGCTTTGACATCTTGAAAGTTTAACTCAAACTAATGAATGAATCTCCTCTGTCTAAACCCCTGTAGTTGGTATTACGCTTTATAATTCTAGGTCTGATTAAGCAGAGTAATTCCTCAAAATATATTGCACTCATCCTAAGGAAATTATGAAACGAACTTCTGATAACACTGATAATCTCTTTTTAAATCCTCAAATAAGTTCACTGCCACTATATACATTCTTGTTTAAACTAGGACGTACCCAGAACCTGCGTCTTCTTTTCTGCTTTTTGTTTTTAATAAATAATTTTTAGGGTCATGTATCCAAGTAGAATTCCTTCCGCGTCATACATTCTGCGAACTACAATTATCAACTAATCAACTATCCCACTAAAACAACTCATTTCGGTGTAGTCGTAAAGGGTTTCTCGGCAAAGCCACTTCAAGCAGCCGAATTTAATGTCGGTGGCTAGCCCGCGGTTGCCGCCGGGTTAGCCCAGTTTGGGGAAGCCCCACCTTAAGGTTGCCGAAAAGTGATATCCGGCAGCAACAGAAAGGAAATAATCATTTTATTCAGATTTACGTAAGTAAACTGTACTTTACAAATAATATTGCTGAAAATACGTTTTTAGTGAAGCACATTGACTGAAGTAGTTTTTACGACATGATGTAACTAAGAATTCTTGCTGAAATCCAGGCAATTTGGCATCAAATTAACTACCCAACAGTGAAGATAGTAAGTTAATAAAATCATCAAATATGCTTTAAGTATGATACTATGTGTACAGATCTAGATATGTTTGAACATGTTTTATATCTCCGTTATTCATAGACATAAGAAAATACTTTAAATACGAAACTTATGGAGTTGCTTGTGTTGTTTTTAAGAATTGTTAATTTGAATGCAATACCATATATTTTATGATATTTCTGAATTCTATGCCACGTTGATGTAACAAAGTTTATGCCTAAATTCAGTTTTTTTCAGATATTTGCGTTTCAAAATTGATAAGATTGTTAAAGACCCTAAATTTAAATGCCGCGTCCTAGAGCAAAACTAATAACACTTGTCTTAGTTTTTTTATTGTCTTTAACGTTTTTCTGTTTTCAAAAAAGTTTAATGACATGCTAAATCTAAAAGTGACGCCATAAGATAGCTTATAAATAAGATAATGCCCAATTTGTTTTGTCCTAGGTAAAACCGTTTAGATTTTATGGCCTCTCAAAGTTCAAAATTGTCAATTTGTAAACGGGAATATATCGGAAACAACTGAACATAGGCATAGAGTATATTGTATCAAATCAAGTTGGCTTAGAATTTTGCATAAAAAATGTAAATAATATACAAGATTTTGCATTTAAACTAATGATTTTTAAAAACATTTTGACATATTTTTTTTTAATTCGATAGTCAAAACTTTCGTATCTAAAGTTTTTCTTATCAATACGAATAAGATAATGGCTTGTTCAAAGAGGATATCTGGATCACCCTCACTGTTCTCTCTATTAGGAAATGAAGTACAGATGTTTAAACAAATTCTAAAGATAAAAATCACTACTTTTCGACCTGGGAACTCGTTACTAGTATACCAATAATACTTACCATAAAATAATAAAAGTAGGACTTATATTAGTATTTTCATAATAAGGAAAGATATAATAATATCAATGAAAAATATCAAAAAGACAAAAATAGTTAATAACATTAACCTATGTGTGACACCTATTGCCTTTTCCTGCAAAATCTATTATATTAAACTATATTAAATATAAAAAAAAAAACGAAGGGACCTCTATTTCTAAAAATTCTATATAAGTAGATAACGGTTTTCTCGACGACATGAATATTCTAAACCATCATACTCCACACTATGGCATGGCTCTAAATCGTCAAAATTCACAAAAAAATCATAAACATTTTCGCCGCCTTTCCACCGTGTCGCGTAAAATAAATACAGGACAACAATTTTGGATGAATGACTAAATAACTTATCTATACTCTCAATCGAAAACGATATTTCTTATATTATAAAATGATTCACGAGTACGCTTCGGTAAAATGCAGAAAGGCTATTTTAGTTTTAATTTTTTTTGTGTAAGAATTTTGTATTCAAAAACGTTGGCTAAATTTGTAATACATTTTGCGCTTTAAAATTATTCAGAGTTCTCTTTTTCCGTTGCAATCTAGTAACTGGTAATGCAAAAAATTAACTTTTTTAAAATCATAAAGGGGATCCCAAAATTATAATTAGCCTAGGGCCCTCGAAAATCACGATCCGACACTGCTACTAGTGGATCGCTACTATTTAGGATCATATTTCCTGATGAATTGGCGAATAAAATTAAGAATAGCGAGCAACTAAACGCTATATATATATATATATATATATATATATATATATATATATATATATATATATATATATATATATATATATATATATATATATATATATATATATATATATATATATATATATATATATATATATATATATATATTATATATATATATATATATATATATATATATATATATATATATATATATATATATATATATATATATATATATATATATATACATGTATATTATTTATTGAACGTTACAATAAATACGTTAAACCTTTTAATTTGCATAACTATATGTTCTTACCCTGATCTGAAAATAGTTTACTGTATAAATAAATCTAATTTTAAATTTTAATGGATTATTATATTAAACCGTATTTGTGTATTTATTTAATTACGATATGTTCATTATTTAAAATTATTTTTACTCTTTACAACAATAAAACATTTGCCCAGTTAGTTGTCTTTCTTGACAGAACAATCTGCTTTGCTGGCTATATCTTCATGTCCATTATTCGACAAGTAAAAAAACCTATTCCTGACTGTTCGGTGAAGGCCAAGCATAAAAAATAGAGGATATTACATACTGCCATTTGAGCACGATTAGATCAATATAAGAGTTTTATATGATTTAATATTTTTTGAATGCGTTTTCTTAATTATTACGTTTTGAAAATATTTATGGCAACGGATATTCTTTTGGTCAGTAGAATGCCAACCAAAATAAATTTGGCAATAATACTTATACATTTTATCAAGGTAGGATTTAAATATTCGTGGAACTGGTGCTAACTTTTTTGAAGGTCTTTTATCCTTTATGCTCATACAAAAATAAAGAAATCTCTAATTAAAAATATATTCATATTTCTTAAATTAAAATTATTTTGTTTTGTGGTGTAATGCAAAAATGTTTTGTATTGTTCTTATGTATGTGCAGACAACGAAGGTCCAAGGCCTAAGTACTAGGTACCGCGGTTGCTTTAAATAAAGACAGGGAAAGTTTGTTGATGCGGGATTTAAAGACTGGCAGATTAGGAAAACAAGGAGACATTTGCTGGTAACACATTCTATAATCGGGACTCTTTGGAGGAGTGAACAAAGTGGGAGGTCCCATGCGGGTCGATGCTCGTGTCTCCCTGGCAGCAACGACTAAAGAGAGCATAATAGCCCAGACAAATTAAACTTTTGGTTCCTGAAAAATCCTATCAAGCTGGAAATGATTTTAATCGACTTTGTGCACCTCAAATTTTCCACAGAGGCTTAATTTTTGGAGGTCGAAAAACCTCGAAATTTTCAGACTTTTTTAGTTTTTCGCGACTAATAGTACAAAAGTGCGTGTGACAGAAAAGGCCACTCTTACCAAAATCGGTCGTCAAAATTAAGCGATTTTTTCCAACTTGGCTAAAAAATGAGTTTTAGTCGATTTTTGATGACCAATTCATCTAGTTTATCAATGTTTTGGAATTTTAAGGAAATCTATTGATTTAACTAGCAGACCCGCTGACCAGGTGCCTCATATCATGAGTTCTGAGCTTCTCAATACTGCTTTATATGCTACTGGATAGCACCGCAACACTAACAGACATACATAAAATCAAAGTATCTGTTACTTCTGTGAGTTCCAACCGAAGCTTAGATACCAGGTATTCCAAAATTATTAGATAAATAAGGGTAATTTATATAATAAGTAAAAAACTTTGAAAAAGTGAACTTTATTACCAATTATTGAAGGTAGGTTCTGTGTAATTAATACATTTTAATGAATGTTAATCTAACTTACCAATATTAATTAATAACATATTAATCTTTGGATTTCTTCTTACGTTTGGGGGTGAGTGATCGGAAGGAAGGTTGGGAGGACGAAGTAGAGGGGATCAAAATCTGGCCCTTCTTCCGTGATGTCTAATTCATCATAACAGGTTGGCAAGAGAAAAATATTTTCGAGCTCGGAAAAGAAAACCCAATTTCTTCGCGGCTGCTGTGGAAATTGAGCTGACGTGATTATACCAGCGAAGACCTTTCTGACAAGTGATACCGACTAAGCTAAGGGAATCTTTGACTTCAAGCATTTGAATAGTGTAGGTACTGGGAGATAATTTGTGAAATAGTAAACAAGATTGTGTCTTCGTGCCGTTAAACTGAACAAGGTTCTTTGCTCCCATCTTAGGATTTAAATGAAGCCCTAGAGACAAGTGGGGGAAACTGTATATTGGAATAGAATAATTTGGGCTTCTCCGTGGAATTCGATGGGCTTATTCCAGTTGTAGATTACTATCATGGTAAATTATTGGCAGAACAACCAAAATCATTTTAAATGTTTTTCCTTTTGTTTCATCACATAAAAATGATTTAAGGCACCAAGACCCAGCACAGATTGTTGTCACCTAAGCACAAGAGAGTATCCTTTACCTAAGGTAAAGGATACATCAAGTCTTAATGAGGTGCTACTTTTTATTTTACAGTTTTTAGGTGTAATTTTAAAACTCTAAATAGTGCTGTCGAATTTATTCGAGGTCTTACTCGCATTGCTTTTTAATAAATTGTTTTTTAGCATGTCATGATTGTTTATCACTGTCGCATCTTTAAAGTTTGGATGGATTATTAGATAATCGTAAAAAAAATTCTTCGACCCGAAGCGGTCGGTGCCGTTGGCATATACAGTAACAGCACCCGTGCTAGAAACCTCGTTCAAACTCGACATCCTGAACTTAATGTCAGAAACAACACCCGCGCTACGCGAATGTACCTGAAACGATACCCATGCTAGACGGCTAGAGACATAATAAAACTTCTATTTAGTTGGGATGTTGTTACTAAAAATCCTCATTCGCTTGCTAAATGTATTAATCATGGGTTTTGGTTCTAGCAAATCTAAAAAACTATAAGTTTAAGTGCTTAAATACAATTTTCATTCAAGTTATTTTAAATTATACCCAAAAATTCAAGTATGGCATATGTAAAAATTGATAAAATGTTGGTAGGAATCTAGAACGGTGGAACAAAACGGTACCCAATATAAATGTTTGAAAATACAGTATATATGTGTTACTAGATGAGTATGTACAGAACTTAGTTGAGTTTACACTTCACTATTCCTAATAAAAGGAAAGATTCATAACAAGCGAAGTTCCGGGTAAAGGAAATTTACCGATTTTTTAGACCAGCCGACAAAATGAAAATGTACAGTGAAAACTGAGTTTTAGTTTAAATTGTGTTTGACATGCGAGTCAAATTAACGGTAATATTAGTGCATTGCATTTTTTCAAGCATGCAAAACTATCGACAACGAAAAGTTAATCAACCACAGGTGTTACGGAATTTATTGAGAGCAATAATTAATAATTTTACTTACCGAATAAACTTCTTGGATCTTCTTAAGACCTTCTTTCCAACATAGAAACATACAAAAACAGATTACCTTAAATGTTGAAGTTAGAAAGGCCAATGATTTGAATTTATAAGGATTATGTATTTGGCTATGCACGAACAAATTCTACGAACTGTAGTTTATTCATCCAAAAAATATTTTGTTTCATTATCAGAGTTCTCAACAAGATTAATAATATTTATCTTCCCCATTCATGACAACTTCTCCCAGTTTCGTCTAGTCATTTTCATATTTTATTAGGTTTTCTATTGCATTTCTCCAGTTTTCGGATTCTGCTTTTCAGTTGCCCCAAATAATATCAATGGGTTTGAAAATACAAAAGTAAAGTAGTAATCTTAGTACATTAGAGCCATATTGCTTTGCTAACTTACCAACGACGTAATGTTTTTCCTTTTTTTGTGTTAAACACGTCTATAAGTCGGTTTTTAGTATAGTAGTCTTCAAAATAAAGATCATTTTACATAAAAAGTCTTATATTTCTGTGTGGAATGATATGGTGCATTGTCTATAATGATTACACTATTAAATTTTAAATTTGGGTTCATGTTTCTACCATAGTCTACATTACATTCCGTAATTTTTTTACCTCACAGTTTTAACCCATAAATAATAGATCTGTCAATTTTGATCTCTATATTTAATTTTATCTAAATATTCGATACGCCATTTAACAATCCATTATTGCTGCAAACTTATTTACGTTTTTGAATTTAAAACCAATTTTCTAGTGTCATCGTTTTAATGTTGCTTTTGGACACGCTACATGTTTTTTAAGTGCTCTGCTCCACAATTTAAGATAATACAGTCAAATTAATTTTAAGCAAATAATTGAAATGTATCGAATATATAAAAATACGATATACAGAGCATTGAATATAAATGTACCTAAAACATAAACAACTCGTTAATTCTACTATCTTAGAACTTCCGATATTTCATAACAGTCTTTATTGACTAGAGTTGCCAGATTTCGATTTTCAAAAATCGGGACAAAATAAAATAAATTTGTAGCCTTGGCGTCGCGAATGTGAAATCCCAGTGGAGCAAAGACTAACACGCATATTTGCCCGGGGAGGCTGCGACATTGTCAATAGGGCAGCTGCACCCCCTCACTTCACTGCGTCGCACATTGATTTTTTAGAAGTGCTAAATTTTAAGTATTTGTACAAAAAAAGTAGTAAAAAATATAATTCCTTAATTAGTTTGATTTCTTAATTGAAGCCAGAATGTACAAATTTTGGCCAGTCGGACCTGTTTACTATTATTTTTTACTTATCAGCCCCTCCTATATTTTCAAATTTTTGGTATCTCTTACTACTGCTACTACACATTATATCCCAAAATTAACTTGTTTTTTGAGTTATTCGCATTTGAAAAGTAAAAGTTCTTTACTAGAAACTTTAATGCCCGGCAGAATCTGATCGGTTTAACTTAAATCAAAATAGTTCGCAATTTCCTGACCTTTTTGAAATACCTATGTTCTGGTTAACTCCCGCTTTTATTGGAAGTTCCGGTTAAACCGTTAAACTTGAAGTTGATTTTATAACAGAGATCTTTTAAAGCTAAGACAGGAATGTGCAGTCCATTTTGAAGTAAGCTGAATGGTTTACACTCTACAAGGCGTTATAGTATCAAAAAAATCAGGATTGTAAACATTTAAATAGGGATAGCCCTAGTTTATATATATATACAATATATATATGAACCGGAATTTTGTTTTTCCCCTGTAACTTATTTGTTACTTGACCGATTTCATTTCTTTTGGGCTTGTTTAAAAGAGAAATAAATAAGCTACAGGCTCAAACATAATTTTTTTATATTTTAAAGAAATTCAAGATGGCGGATGCGCCTAAAATTTACCATAATTTAAAAGGGGTTGAAACTTTTCTGTGACACCGTGTATATTTCATTTCAACAGAATATTAAAGCCTATTAATTTCTGAGTAATTTAGGTCTTTAATGAGCAGAATCGGTCAAAAAACACGTGAGATATTAGAAATTTACCAAAGGTCGTTTTCCCGTTCAATGCGCCAAATGAAATGTTTTTACGATTACTGGCATTGGTATTTCCTCTGTAACTTTTTTGTTACATTACTAATATTATCCGCTTTGGGCTTGATCGAAAGAAGAAACAATAAAAAAGAACATTAACTTACATTTATAATATTCAAGGAAAAGCGATGTATCTAAAATAATGCTATAAATTAAATCGTTTTTGATATTTTTTGTGAAACCCCATAAAATTGATTTTCACTAAGTCTTAAACCGTATTTATTTCTAAATAATTTAAGACCTTCATAAAAACATTTTCTTTCAATTTATTAGCATTAACGACTAAATTTAATCGCCTGCGCCAAGAATCAATAGCTTTAGCAATATTTTTGTGGATTCGTTTTTTTAAGTCTCCCCACAGATAATAATAATCACAAGGATTAAGTCAGGGCTATAAGGAGGCCAGAGGCTCTAAAAAATCAGCTACTTGTCCTCTTAAAAAAGTTATTGTATACCGGCTGGTATGGCACCTGGCACCATCCTAATATCAGTGTTTTTCGTTTAAAACATGAAAATAATTTATGCAAAAACTAACTCTCGGCTAAAAAGAAAAATTTAGTTTAAAAAATACAAAGAAAATACCTGCATAAAGATAACGTCTGATGTAAGACGTTCAATCTCAGGTAACATTTGCATTAACACAAGTTCACAATAAGTATGCGAATCCAGCCTTATTCCTTGCTCAGTAAAAATTAGTTGTGTTTATAATTTCTCGAGATTGCCGCAGATACCATAACATATTTGCCAAATTTCTTTCTTTCTTTTAGTAAACGATTTAAGGGTACATTTTTTTTTAATGAATACATCGGAATACACAACTTATCGTTTGTGAATTTTTTGTTCCCGTTAAAGTAAAGATTTTTTGATCAGAAAACCAAATCTTCGAAATTTCGTCATGCGTTCGAAATTTATTAAGTAAACGCCTAGTCCTGACTAGTTTTCTTTGCTTCATATCTTCATTCAGTTTAAATATATAGCCACGTTTAACATGTTACAACTCTAAATCCTTGTTAATAATTCTTTTTACTGAACTTCTAGAAATCTGTACTTTATTTACTAGTTGAGAAACCATTAGGCTAGTACTAGGTGCCCTTTCTGGACTAACTGCTAAGGTTCTTACACGATCTATATTTTCCTAAATTTTTGAATTGTTAATATTAGAGAGAACAGTGTTTATCTATGTATACAGTACCTGTGTTTGTGCAGTTCTAGGTCTGCCCCTAGTTGCTCTTCTCTCAATTGATCCCGTCTCTCTTAACTTTTTTATCACAACTTTTTCTTCAAAAGACAATACCATAGTTATCTACTTTCATATAAAAAATAGCTATGAATAAGTAAAATGCTTTAAAATTATTAATATTTGACAGTTGCAGTTCGTTTGCTTTTATCTTTTCTGCAATGTGCATGGCCTACTCATACGTAAAGACTTTTATTTTTGTTGAGCCAAATTTAATGCAAAATATTTCATTTTGGTAAAATCCTGATATTTCACGTGTTTATTGACCGATTTTGCTTACCGTAATCTTTTATTACTCAGAAATGAATAGGTTTTAATATTCTGTGAAAATCAAACATACATGGTGTAACAAAAAATTACTAACGCCCTTAAATTATGGCAAATTTTAGGCGCATC
Organism: Kuschelorhynchus macadamiae; assembly: GCA_030620095.1. Lineage (NCBI taxonomy): Eukaryota > Metazoa > Arthropoda > Insecta > Coleoptera > Curculionidae > Kuschelorhynchus > Kuschelorhynchus macadamiae. Next base: position 118,865 of record JAUTXW010003766.1, on the reverse strand, counting down.
CGCCATCTTGAATTTCTTTAAAATGTCAAAAATTTATATTTGAGCCTCTAGCTTAAAAACTTCTCTTCTAAACTAGCCCAAAACAAATGCAATCGGTAAAGTAACAAAAAAAGTTAGAAAGGAAAAACCAAATCCCGGTAACGAAAAAAAACATTTCATTTGGCGCATTGAACGTTATAACGACCTTTAGTAAATTGCTGATATCTCACGTGTTTTTTGACCGATTTCGATCACCAAAGTCTTAAATTGCTCAAAAGTGAATAGACTATAGGATTATGTAAAAATCTAATCTACAAGTTCTCGTAAAAAAGTTCCAACGCCTTTTAAATTATGGTAAATTTTAGGCGCATCCGCCATCTTGAATTTCTTTGAAATGTCAAAAATTTATGTTTGAGCATCTAGCTTATTTATTTCTCTTTTAAACAAGCCGAAAACAAATAAAATCGGTCAAGTAACAAATAAGTTACAGGGGAAAACAAAATTCCGGTTTCTTTTGGACCACCCTATATATATATATATATATATATATCACTTTTTATGTCCTCCGTTTTTTTTTAAATTGAAAAATGTTGTATTCAAATAGAATTCTTTATTCCAAGACGCGGCTTCCCAAATTATGATTTTTTGGGTTAATTTCCAGTAATTCAAATTTTAAATATTAGCAATAGGTTATATTATGAAATAATCGCTATTTGCTTAGTTAATACAAGAATAATATATAATTAAAGAATAAATTTTAAAAAGTTCATATGTGCTTTTCATCGTATGAATTGTTAAAAGAGAAAGTTTTTTGTCAATTTTCTCGATTGTCTTTCAAAATAAAGATATCAAACCTGGTATATGTATAATCGATAAAGAGGCGCTTTTAATGGAATATTAATATACAGTGTATCCCATAAAAACGTATGTTTTGCATATTTTCAAAACTAACAAAGTATAAATGAAAGCCATTTACATAATTTGTTAATTAAAAAAATGGTATGTACATAAAATATATAAAATTGTATTACTTTTGAAAACGTATGTAAACTTTTTGTGTGGGATTACATTTTTAGTAAAGACGTGTAGATTAAGGAGAATAGCACAGCGATAGATATGTAACATTTTTTTTCTAATATCCAGTAATCCGGACAAATCGCTAATCCGAGAAACTGTTTAATGGTAATTCTATGGAATAATAGGGCTCTACTGTATATTTATATATTTTTTATTTCTTCCAAACGGTTTAAAATATTGAAATAAACTTCTATAGGTGATAATTATTCATAACTAAGAATGTTTTTAAGCAGTTATTACACTTTTTAAATTTAAACACCGACGGAGATATTGGCATAATATATATTTAGTTTATTATATTATTTAATTTTCAAAAATGTTCGACGTCACAGCCTATTTTAAAAAAGTCACTATTGGAATATTTATTTAATTTGCGATAAAAAAGTTTTCCTTGTATTTTTTGTAAAAAAGTGTCGTTTTCGATATAATAGCAACTTAAAATTTTGGTGTAGCATATTAATGCTTGTTTTTTATTCTATGCCAAAATTTTAAGTTGGTACTTTTAGATAAAAAATACCTTTATTTTTTTTTTATCACAACTTTAACGAAAATTCTAACTGCAATAATTTTTTTTAAAAACTGGCTACAAAATACAAATCACTAGATAAAAAGTAGTAATTATGTTAGTTTAATATTAGTGTTCGGTTTAACTGCTTTATTTTCGAGGGAATGTGGGAGGCTCAACCGCTCAGTGTGGAAACTAACGACCCCTCTAGAAAAGGAGCAAACGCTGTGATCGTGTGAAACCTAGTTGTTCCTGCATTCTATCCTGTTCTACGTAGAATATTAGTGTAGTAGTCGCTATGTGGCGGGAGCAGGAGGTGTAAGGGGATAGCTTAAAACAATAGGTCATCTCGTGGTACCATTTGTACTCTCAAGTGACATCTAGTGGAAGCCAAGATGCATTAGAAAGGTTTTAAAAGAAGAAAAATTAAAAAAAAAATATTTGAAATAAACGGGGTGTACCAGGAGTGTAGAAGTCACCATACGATAACGTCTCCAAACTGGAATAAGGTGTAAATCATCTCTTACTAAGCCCCAGACGGAGAGCAAGCTAGCAAATGAACTAATATCAGCTTCAATAATCTAGAAACAACAACACAATTATGGGTTATAGATGGCAAAAAATAAGTCCGAAAAAAAATCAACACAAAAAATAAACGCTCTATAGATCGAATTACTTAAGAAATATTAATATAATATTTTATACAGTGGTGTTTATACTAAAAGCCATATATATATATATATATATATATATATATATATATATATATATATATATATATATATATATATATATATATATATATATATATATATATATATATATATATATATATATATATATATATATATATATATATATATATATATATATATATATATATATATATATATATATATATATATATATATATATATATATATATATATATATATATATATATATATATATATATATATATATATATATATATATATATATATATATATATATATATATATATATATATATATATATATATATATATATATATATATATATATATATATATATATATATATATATATATATATATATATATATATATATATATATATATATATATATATATATATATATATATATATATATATATATATATATATATATATATATATATATATATATATATATATATATATATATATATATATATATATATATATATATATATATATATATATATATATATATATATATATATATATATATATATATATATATATATATATATATATATATATATATATATATATATATATATATATATATATATATATATATATATATATATACATATATATGTATATATATATATATATATATATATATATATATATATATATATATATATATATATATATATATATATATATATATATATATATATATATATATATATATATATATATATATATATATATATATATATATATATATATATATATATATATATATATATATATATATATATATATATATACATATATATATATATATATATATATATATATATATATATATATATATATATATATATATATATATATATATATATATATATATATATATATATATATATATATATATATATATATATATGTAATAATTTCTGGGCAATCCAAAATTGTCCCCATTGTTAAACTATGGCTCGAAAACTGATCTATCGTGCCCCCCTCCCCTGGTTTTATTGCAAAAATAAGTTAAGGGGACCAGAGTCCAACACGTATAAAAAATCTAGGAAACTTGACCCAAATGCCTAAATAGCTTTTCAATCTAATTAGAACTGGTCCTTTACAAACTGTATGAATTCACGTTCTAATTGCCGCCAAGCAGTTTGCTTTTAAGGTTTGCTTCCGAGTCTCTAAAGTACCGGTATTCTTATCTCTGACCACAAGATATAATACAAAAAAGTGCAAATTGAATTTTAAATCAATCCATCGTACTTTTAGGTGACTCTGCACATGTTTTGTAAAACCAAAACCACTTAAACCGTTTTAACAATGAAGACTGATTTCAATATTTACTTAACGGTTTATTTTATATTTGTTTCACTAAAAAAATTTAAAAGGTTGAATAATATTTTACAATATACACATACTTCCTCATCATAATCCGTTATAGGGTATAGTGAAAACATTGCTTAATAAAAACTCAATAGAAGAATCATTTATATTTTACACATTCTCATATACCTGGAAAATGCAATGTTCAAGACATATTTTATATAAATAATAAAAATGTTATGCCGACATTAAGCAGTTATATATAATATTTTCCTGACTGACTTTTTTTCATGAAATAAAAAACTTATTAAGTGTTGCAATATAAGTTATCTAAAGAATATTTATGTGAAAAAATAATGAGTTTATAGTGTCATATTGGGATACCAAAATGCTGGGTAACGTGCTGATCCACATGTATCTTAGATGTTAATATTTTATCTATATATGTCTCTAATGTTTTCTTCTGTATTGTATTTTGTGTATATTTAAATTGTGAAATAAATATTAGTTAAAAATAATACTTGCACTAGGTATTTATTTAAAATGTCATTTAGATTGCTTATATTGATATGTATTGATTAGATTTCTTTGTATGCCACATAAGGTTTTTAATTATAGACCCATTTTGTTTAGCGAACAGTAAAGACGAATTTTACAATTTAATTAATTTGGGGATGTTGCTTTTAATATCTATTGCAGGTACATATGTAGTCTTTAGCTGCGTAAGTCAAGCATGCAATTTTATTAGAAATAGTTGTTTGATGCATAAAAAAAATTCCACTCAAATTCATTTCACTTGACTTGTTACTAGTACTTCCTATCATATAAACTTATCAATCCCATTCTATATTAAAATCGTAAAGCATTATTTAGTATTCTACCTGTTGAAGTTCGTCAAGTCAGTCATAAAAAAATCGCTAAATTTCCTTTGCTCGGAAAGTCCCTCGTTATGATTTTTTTCCATTTGTTAGGAATAGTGAAGTGTGACACAATTCAGTTCAGTACATTTGTCACAGTATATATGTTTTACATATACTGTCTTCATATCTATTGTTCCATCATATTGGATTCCAACCAATATTTTACCATTTCCTTTCCGCCTATGCCACATTTGACTTTTGAGCATAATTTAAAATAGATTCAATAAGTCGTTTTTACCCCAAATAATACACCACTCTAACAGAAAAACAAGAGGATCGTTAACGAAAACCATTTAGAAACTTATTATCTAGAAAATATCTGTGGATCAACGTAGTACGTTGATCCACAGATTGTACGTTGGTAATATGGGTTTCATGCAGGATATAGAAGAAGAAGAAGAATATATATATATATATATATATATATATATATATATATATATATATATATATATATATATATTTATATAAGGAAAAACGGTTACACAAAGCATGCCATAGATAAAGTCATTAATAAACAAGGTTCCCGAACAAACAGCAAAGATTATGAACCCGGAAGACAACAAGTAGTCCTACCACATGTAAAAGGTACCACAGACCGTTTTGGCAGGATTCTTCGAAAACACAATATACAAACAATTCATAAGCCACAAACAACCATAGGTAAACTACTTGGAAATTCAAAAGATAAAATCAAATTGGAAAACCACGGAGTATATAGCATCCTGGGCCAGGACTGTGAAAAGTTGTATTATGGGTAAACAAACAGACGAATATCAGCAAGAGTAGAAGTACATTAACTCAGCATCAGAAATAAACAAACAACATCTGCCTTTTTTTTACATCAGCAGGAAACAGGCCACAAAATAAACTTCGAAGGGTGTAAGGAGATTGCCAATATAGAGCACTATCGGACCAGAATAATCCGAGAAGAATAAATAGAAAAACAAGGTGATTTAAATAAAAGGGACGAATCATTAAAGTTACCAGCAGTATGGAAATCAATCATATATAAACCAAAAAATATATATAAACCAGAAAATCAAGCGGCATTAGTTCAACAACAACGTCCCGAAAATAAAAACAATGACGCACAACCGTTTAGATATAACCTTCGGCCGAGGGTGCGGGTAAAAAAGGAAGCTACGCTTTCACTAACACTTTCATTCTTTAATGGGACGCGAAACAGAAAGCTTCGAAAATGCCAAATGCGATTTTGGTGAAACGTCAGCAAAATTGTTCTTTTCAGAACGAGAGTGATGAGCGGATGTACGCCCGGAATGAAAACACATCATATTTGTCCATCCGTGCAGTACTAAGAATCAACACTATATACCTCTACGGGGAGGAGACTTTCAAGGCAATCAGGATGTACGAGAAAATCCGAGGTAAGAAAACTAATCTATTATGTGATTTGACCTATATATATATATATATATATATATATATATATATATATATATATATATATATATATGTCCTGAGGATGCTACAATAAAGTTGCTGTACATCGACAATTTAAAAAAGTCTTTTGCTTCCTTACTGGATCCTAACCCCAAATAATACACAAATATAACATAACAACAAGAAGATTGTTCACGAAAATCATTTAGAAATATAATATCTAGGAAATATATGCGGACTAACGAAATAGCTAAAAACTGATAATATGAGTTTCATGCAGGATATAGGATCTATATATGTGTCCTAAGGATGCAATTTTTTTTTACTGGATCTTAACCCCAAATAATACACCACTCTAACAAAAATGTTTAGGATTGTCCCACCATTTTGGATTTTTACCAAAATATTACCACGCAATATGACCCTTAATTTTTGGTCAACATTTGTAGTCAGTCGGGTGGTAGTATACTAGTATTTAAGCTATGTCGTGAACTGACAGACAGACCGACAGATGGACCAACGGAATCGATAAAACATATTTTTTGGCATCTAGGAACGCTAAAACTTAAAAGATGTGTGAAACCTGAGAGGGTGATTTTTTCACGATTTCAAATATTTTATTTCGCCGCCATTTTGTTCGGCCATCTTGAATTAGAACCACTATTTTACTAGTTGATCCCTATACCACAATTAGTTATAGCACACAATTTGAAATCAAAGCATTAAGCATTTTTTCAGGATGGATTTTTAAATATTTTATTAAGCCGCCATTTTGTTTCTCCATCTTGGATTCGTACCAAAATATTAACAATTGATTTCAACAGAATACTTGATGATTTGAGATAAATTGGATGAGTAGGTTTTTAATAATATTTTTTTAACATTTCACTAGGCCGCCATTTTGTTTCGCCATATTGGATTTTTACTAAAATATTACCAGGTCATCCCCATATGACCCTTAGTTTTTGACCAGAATTTCAAGTCAATCGGGGCAAGTAGTTTTTTTAGCTATGCCGCGAACAGACAGACAGATCGACGGAATTGAGAAAACATGTTTTTCTTAACCTGGGGACCCTGCAACGCAAAAATGTGAAAAAATCTCGGTGAGTGATTTTTTCACTAATACAATACTTTCATTTACGAGGGAAGTAAAAAGTTAAACAAAAACTGATCTTTAAAGCTCTAGCTCAGAGGTGCTCAAACTTAAACTGCTGGCGATCTACCTCAATATTTTTAGACTACTTACGATCGACTCTGAGAGGCTGCAAGTATGGGTGATGCAGGGTTGTCGTACATACACGATATATACACACGTAGCATATATAGATATTAGCTTTCCGCACAATATGCATTATTTTAGTCAAGGTTTGGGTTAGGTTTAGTTAGGTTCTTCTCTACAATATCAATGAAAAAACTCATAGTTATTCAAAATTGCGAGTTTATTGGTTGTTACAAAACAAAAGAGTTACATATGGTATTAAACTTAACTAAGGAGTGACTTTGGATGTTGAAGCGTGGCACTGCATGTCCTCAGCATACTTTTCATAAGATGGTACGTAACCACTGAGTGCTAATCGCAATGATGATGACATATGATCGTCAGTTAGTCGATTGCGATATTGTGACTTAATTATCTTCATTTCAGAAAATGCAGACTCGTACAAGTAAGTTGACCCAAACATTGCTGTCAGTTGAAGGGCGATTTGCCTTAGATTCGGATATTTATCTTCAGATATAAAACACCAGAAATTTGTATCAGATGCTGTAGCTTTGAGATGTATATCTGATATAAACTATACCAACTCATTTTCAACAGAACATGAGTTCATATTAAACTGACTTGCTATTTCAGTAGCTAATTCTTCAATGTTTTTACATGAAAAAGGATAACTCATAAATGATGCTACATTTGCCAATTTACTACAATCATAAAAACGCATTTCGAATTGTCCCAAAATATTTGATAATTCAGTCTCATACGTATCATAATTCAACTGAGGAATCCTTGCTTTCGAAGACGGAAAATGTTTCAGATCCTTTCTTTTCAGTTGATCTATCATAAGTTGCAATTTCCTTTTGAACGCGTTTACTGCGCTAATCATCTCAATAACAGTTTTTCCTTGAAGCTCCAAATTAATGGTGTTTAAGTGCATTGTGATGTCAGTCAAAAATGCCAAATCAGTCAGCCATTTTTCGTTTCTGAGTGTCATCACCTCTTTCGTCTAGAAAAGTTGTTATTTCGGGCAATAATTCTTGAAACCTTTCTAGGAATTTTCCGCGACTCAACCACCTGACGTCCGTGTGAAGAACTAAATCAGTGTGTTCAGATGAGTCCCTATCTTCCAACTGCAACTTAAAGAGCCGCCGTTGCAAGCTACGTGCACGGATGGAATTCACAATTTTTGTTGCAATGCCCATAATTTCCTCCGTGTTTAAAACTTTTGAAAACAAAACTTATTGATGTATAATGCAATGGATTGAAAAAATGAAGGGAAATCTTCATTAGCTCGACACAATGCCACAAAACCGTTTTTGCTGGGCAGTGTCTGTCATATCGGTCGATTCGTCGAACTGTAAAGAAAAGTATGTACATTCCATGATATCATTTTTTAGTTTATCTGCCATGTCCTGACTCATGACTTCAATACGCCTTGTGACAGTCGGACGAGATAACTGAAGTTCTCTAATAGCAGACATGATTTCTGTTTTATTTTTAAAATCTCCAAATAAAGTCTCATCCCCTTCAATAAATGCTTCCTTCACAACCGATCCGTCTTCGAATGGTTTCTTGTGTTTCGCCAATATATGAGATATTTTAAATGACGCGATCGTAGCAGCTTTTGATTGTTTGGCTGGTCTTGTGAACACGGTTTGTTCTTTTTTCAAACAAAATATCAAATCACGTACTTTTCGTTTTCTTAATTCACTCTGTGGCGGAAAATCCTTTTCATAGTTTTTATGAACCGTTTTATGATGCCTCCCTAAGTTACCACGCTTAGGTATTGCAACTGACGCACGACAAATAAGACAAATGCACTTATCCTTCACCACACAAAATAAAAATTCTTCCTCCCAATCGTTATTAAAATGATACGTTTTAGATTTCTTCGCTGCACTCATTTTGTACTATTTAATAATACACTTTGTATCGACGTAGTATTGCCTTCAAGTTGAAATTCAGAATGACTCCAATTCCTGCAGGAGTAACATTTATATCGGCGTGAACGAAAGTCTCGAATGTTCCCGTCAAACGCGCCGCCCGAAATTTCTAGAAAAGCGGCATGAATAAAAAACGCGGCTTTTCTTTGACAAGTACCGCGCGTTCTTTTGATAAAGCCGCCTTTTGCCGCTAACAGAGTGTTATTTTATTACGTAATACATTTTTGTAGTTTAGTTAAGTACCTACTTATTAAAAAAAAATGTCTTCTCAAGATCTACTCAAAAAGCACTCGCGATCGACCGTTTGAGCACCACTGCTCTAGCTCTTCTAGCATCTAGTCGAAAAGTATCTCCGTGATAACTTAAATTGAATTTGTTCCTGATTTTATTTTTTTCTTAATAGTTGTGTTTTTTTTTTGCATTTATGTACTGTTTTAACAATAACTTAACAAGCATTAAAATTGAACTTGTTAAGGGCATTTGTGCAAAAGGTTTATTATGTAATACCTAAATCAAAGACATGAATTTTAGTTTTTCATCAATTCATCATCAAAATGTTAAATGTTAAATGACTGTCTGAAATAATGTATCACACTATTTGGCTTGTTTAATTTAGTCCTTACTTAATACGCTTTCAAAAGTAGGTTAACCAATTTTCAAATTACTTTCTAAATTTCAAAGTAAAAATCATAGTGGATATGCCACTTAAAATCGGAAATATGGTGTTGTCATTTTGACAGGCCATTGCTTTGAATCTTGGGACCTTTTACGCACTTTCCTGTTAGTTTATTTATTAAAGGAGTAAAATAGATCGCGTGACTGTAAATATTTCAGATTAAGCGAAAAAATAAACTAGAACTCAACATTGCTAAACGCAGTTGTTATAATAGTCTAAATATTTGGCGCCACTAGATGTTCACTGTGACATCAAAGTCACGTACGTCACCTAGGCGTAACTATCAAAACTTTGCTAATGATTTAACTTTTTTTTATTAAAAAAAGTATTTTACAATGGCAGATAAAACTTTTCACCACACCGAACCATTTAACTTTCACCCATGCAATACCCCAAGGGGAATGGAATATTACGACCTTAGCTGCCTCACAAAAGTTCAGCAGCAGAGGCTAAATAACCATAAAGTCGAAGTAATAAGGGAGAACCAAACATACTTATTCAAAAACCCCGAGGTAAATATTTTTAATTATATATATTATATCCATCTAGCGCGATCGGGAAAAAGCGAAGATCTGTCTCAAATAAGTCCTTTGCACCTGTTCACATTTAATTAAACATTTTTGTTAAATTATTCTTGGACTTTTCGGCTTCTTGGACGTTTCGGCTTCTTGGACGTTTCGGGGCAAAGTCTACTCCCACCTTAAGCAACTAGAATTTTTACTACCCTCGTAAGAGGGTCTTCGTGAAAAATCACCCTCCGAGACTCTTTTAGAACTTCACGTTTCAGGGTCCCTAGATGCCAAAAAAAAACATGTTTTCTCAATTTCTTGTCTGTTCGCGGCATAGCTAAAAACTACTTTCCCGAGTGACTTTAAATTTTGGTCAAAAATATAGTCATTTGGGGATGACATGCTAACATTTTGGTAAAAATCCGTTATGGCGGAACAAAATGGTAACCCAGTAAGTTGTTAAAAAAAATAATACTAAAAAACTATTTGATTGATTTAACTTCAATTTGGCACAAAAGTAAAGTGTTACATGAAAAAACTGGTAAAATTTTGGTACGAATCGAACGTGGCGAAACAAAATGGCTACTTAATAAATTATTAAAAAAAATCATTCTGAAAAACTACTTATTTAATTGATTTCAAATTTTGCGCAAGAATTGGGTGTGATATATTTTGATACGAATTCAGGATGGTTGAACAAAACGGCGGTCAAATAAAATGTTTTAAAAAATCAGCGTAAGTAACCTTCCTCTTCAAATGGCTTTAAATTTTACATAAAAATTAGATGAGATGTAGGAATAAACTCGTAAAATTTTTGTACAAATTCAAATTGCCGTAACAAAATGGCGGCTAAACTGATAAAATATTGGTCCGATTCCAATATAGTGGTACATATTAAAATATTTGAATAACCATAAAAAACATATATTTGATTTAGTCGGAACTTATCTTGTTATTATTCCTTCCTCTTACTAAGAGTAGTAAAATTGTATTTATTTATTTTATACATTTAGTTTTGCATATAGTCATTTAGTAGTTATAAGGGACCTTTAGGGTAACTGGGTAAAACCAATCTGTAAAGGAACTTGACCGGAAATTTCCTCCTGAATCCTCCCCTTTTGTCTACAAAAATTAAAGAAAACAAAATGTGTACATTTATTAAAGACTATGGGCGGAGCTAAGGTTTTCACTATTCTTAAAAAAAATTCATAGCGAGGAAAGATCCGGGTGAAGGGAATTTCTCGATTTTATTTTTAATTTTCAAAATTTGAAAAACCTTATAAAGTGAAAACAGTTTTATTAGTCTGAACGATACCGTATACATTTGTGTAACTTTTTAATATTTTGAAAAAATATGTTGCGTGAACATGAACAATTTGACTTAAAACTAGGCTTACTTAAAGACCCATTTTAAAAAAATGTCGAGCTCTCTTATATAACATATATAATAATATAATATTATTTTTAACCTTTTTCGCATGATAGAAAGATATCTAGATCGTGAACATTCATAGAGGCACGAAGATACATGATTAAATGTTACAGTCATAAGTAACGAATTACAAAAAAAGAAGCATGGTGCGGGAGTGCTTGATGAAAGTTAAGTGTGGAAGTGATTGTGCGAAGCACTGCAGGTGGTCTTAATCCCTCATTCGATGAAATAAAGCAGCTTTAAGTGATATGTGATTTAACATTAGTGTGCGCACTTTCTTTGACTTTTAAGCTTAGACTTTTGGTATAATCATCTCCCATTGGAGATGATTGTACCAAAAGTCCCTGGGTCTCCAAAGGGAGCGGGCTCCAGGGGTTCCTGTAATGTATCCCTGTTTTTGGGTTTTCTCGTTTATTTCGCTAATGTTGAATCCTGCCAAAACGTTATTATATACAAATTAAAGATAACAATATATATATATATATATATATATATATATATATATATATATACATATATGTATATTTTAGAGAGCAGTTTCATTCTTCTACTCCCCCTCTAAAAGGATCTACTCTCCTCTTCTTAAAATTATAAAAGAAATTTGACTTATTTTCTAAGCAAGCTTTTCATCCTCCTAGAGCAACCCTGTATAAAGGAAAAATATGTTATTAAATGCAAAATTATTTTAAAAAACCCTATTTTTACTATTTTTCATAGCATGCATAGTTGAAGAAATGTTGTTTAATAAAATTTGATGTAATTTACCGTTTTCTAAGCAAGCTCCTCCCAGAGCTGCTCTCTGTATGGTAAAACATTTTTGAACACAAAAAAATAAAAAAAGTTTTGACATGTTTCACTGTTTTTCTAGTATATTTTTTCCAGGAGGCTGCCTCATTCTTTTGTACCCCCTATACTGGACAAAAATAATTTTGTTTACATAAAATAAGATAAATTTGACGTGTTTTATTCATATTAAAATTATTGAAGAATTATGGCCATGACAGCTAAAATGGAATTCCCGCGAGAACTGAACAAGAGTTTTCGTTCAATCGGTTTTTCGTATTACACGGACTCCAAAATGTTAATTATACCCAACTTATATTTGTTGCGATATATTTCCTCTATAGTATACTTCATAAAGTGTATAAATAACTCAAGAAGAAACATTTGCCCCTTTTTGGACCGTTTATTAAATATTTAAATTAAATGACTACCTTTCCACACTGATTAGTGTCATCATCAGGGCTAGATTCTTGAAAAAACATAAATTGGCAATATTTATTTTCCGGGTAACGATTTATAAAAACATTGAAAGTTACATTTTTGTCCTTATAATTTTTTTTATAGGCGTATTAAAATATATATTCAATAACCCCTTTACTTTCCTCATAATTTCAACATTACCAGAGCTGTTTTATATCAAAAATTAGATTTCAACATTCTATAAGAGATATAAACACATATCATTGTTAAATCTCGCCATTATTTGCCTATGTGGAGTTTATTCTCGTTTTAATTTTAAATTACGTTTACGTTAAGGTTAATAAAGTAAGAAAAAATAATAAAAATAATCAAAACTCTACTCAATACAATACTATACAGTATGGAAAAAGGCTAAAAACTTACCAAAAACTAACAAGTTATGTAAACAAATAATCTCCACTTGCGACACTAGAGATCTAAACAGTGTTGCCAACAGAACTTGTGAAAATTACCCGTTTTTACCCGCAACGGCAATTCTATTCAAAACGTCCTGGTTTACAAATATCAACACTCTAGAAAAAAAACCTCAATATGAAGGTAAGCGCTTTCCCTAGTGATTCCTGGAAGGAACACCTAAATCTAGGCCATCGAGCCTTTTTCTGCAAAGTAATTGAAGAAAACAATAAATCTTTGAATTTTTGCTCGAAAATTAGGGAGGGGGATGCAATTATTTTGTATCTTTTGTTGGCATGGTAAAAGAAGAAAAGAATATTTCAGATTATAGTATGTTCTTATTTTTTTTCTGTCAGAGTTTTATAATTATCGCATCAGCTGAAGTACTATGACATAACTGACAGGAATCAGATTCTGAAGTTTCCAGTCCAACATAAGAGTTTTGAGACTTGTGCAGCAATTTCCAAAGGAATTTTTTTATTTATTATGTTATTATTAATTGAGCTCTATTCAGTAATTCACGCTTTTTGTAAACTTCAAAAAATGTTTGCACTTTTGCTTCCTAATGCATTTCATTAATAAAGGACAAATGCATTTCTTTAAAGCGGCTAATTGATAAAAATAATGCAGAATACTCGAAAAATTATTGGTGTACATATACACAAACATGGCAGGTTATATTAATTTGTTTATTTTAAGTACTTGTTATACCACTTCAACATTGATGATAGTTGATAGTAAAAGTAACTCTTAACATTGAAACAAAATTACATTGAACTTCTGCATGGTGCAACAACTGATGACGTCAAAGATGACGAGTACAAGAAACTGAATAGACCTCTAATTAAGAAACTTGCTTTTATGTCGTCAGTCACTTCTCCATTTAGCTTGCAAAATAAAAGTAAATTAATTTTCATATAAGTAGAGAGAAAAATTTAGATGGCGTTGCGGTAAATCACTGCCAAAAAAAAGTATCAACTATTGCTAACCTAAACATTTCGTTCAAAATTACTGCTCAGCGCATGGCAACACTGGATCTAATTTCAGCTCAGCTGATTGCGCCAAATATCGTCGATCGCGCTGAGCGCCTGAGCATTATAAAATCTTGCCGGCTTTATTTATCGGGGGTAATATCCCTAGTGCATTTAATTTTCCCGGAAAAATTGGGAAAAACAAGTTTCTAAATACTTTGTTTAACAAGCAGCATGAACGTTAGTGGTTTTAAAACTTCGAGTCGAAGACGAAGATTTTTCCACTAGCGCGGATCTTATTTGTTAAACACATTTCTTGAAACGGAATATTCAAATTTTTCTATAAGAAAAATTAGCTGCACGAGGGATAGTTAGTAAGATGCGAGGTAAAATTATTTCCTGAGTTAAATAAATAGATAAATAATATTTAATATAACAATATTTTTATTTAAAACAAAAAAATAGTAGAAACAATAATTATTAAACTAAAAAACATATAATTATTTCATACTTATTTTAACTTGCCTTGTCAAACTTGAATGATATTTTTTCAGGTTTTTTTTCCGAAAAACTGCTAACAGATATGTCAGGCTATTTTTCCACTTAAAAATTAAATATGAGGAACAAACTCTTGTCAAAAATATTTTAACGACTAATAAACAAAACAAGTACAATATGTATTTTTCATCATGATTTTAACGTAAAAGGAGTAGTTTAATATTAAAGATTTGTCGATTTATTTGTAATTTTGAAAACGTCGTCCATATTGATTGTTTACATTTTCGTCGTCAATTGAAAGTTTAATGATTTTCTTATTGAAATAGGTCAAAAACATAACCTAAAGTGTTGTAAATCCGAAAAATATACATTCTAGTCCTCCTGTGAACGTTTGTGAGAGTTTGTGTGCACTATTTTAACTCTAAGTGTCGCGTATTGTTTACGTTTTTCATCTTTAGATTTTTAAGATTTTTTTTTAACATTTACTATAAAAATTCTTATTATTGCATGAAAAGTTGCCAAAAACAGTCATATTGACAAAATAAAAACAATTTTCCCTAAAACGAGCAAACAGTCTCAATGAAATAAATTTTAAAATATCGAAAATATCAGGAAAGGGACACCTTTGGTGTCAGCAAAACAACACAATTTTTTCCAAAAACAGTTAAAATTTTAGTGAAATACGCATATACATATAAAAAATTTTACTACAAGCAGTTAACGAGCTACCAAAACTAATATCACTTGAGTCAAATGTGGCTTCATTAACATGCGAATTTGAAAACTTCAAGAAACAATCAAAATATGTACAAGATAGTTTTAATAATTTGACATAATTAAGATCGCTTGAGAGAAACATAGAGTCATTAAAAGATGAATTGGAAAATATGGAAAAACAATCAGAGATTGTACATGATACAGTCGAGACAAAAGTGGCTTCCCTAAATAACGAGGTTAAAAGCATAAAGATTCAAAAGGAACTAAATCCAAGCTATTCAGAAATTGAGCGCATGCAGAAAATGAAAAAAATTTTGAAACATCCATGTGTCATAATGATATTGAGCCAACTATATCAGAAATTGAAGAAAGGGAGCGTAGACGTGCTAATGTACTTATCTTTGGCTTGAACGAGATTGATGCTGAAACAATGGAGGAGATAATAGAAAAGGAAATAAAAGCTGTCAAAGAAGTTATAAAATCTGGAAATTCAGCAACACCAGCTGCTAACAATAAATTGCATCGAGTTGGCAAATATGAACCCGGAAAAGCCAGACCAGTAAAAGTAATTTTCAACTCCAAAAGAGAAGCTCTTTCAGTTCTAAAATTCAAGAGCAAACTTGATAATACTGGTAAATATATTAAATGTGATCAACTAGTGTCACAGAGAGCTTTATTGAAGAAGGTTTTACAAGAAATAGAGGATCGCAAAGCAAATGGTGAGTCTAACTTAAAATTGAAATATATAAATGGTATCCCAATAATCAGTAACATGCCACCAAAAAACTCAAAATACTTTCAAATCTAACAAACATTGCATTCTATTATACCAATGTGAACTCTCTCAGCAATAAAATAAATAAGCTAAAGACTATAATAACTGTCAAAAAGCCTTTTCTTGTAGTTCTAACAAAGACCTGGCTAAGAACAGATATTCCAGATTCCTTAGTTGCAATTTAGGGATACAACCTATATAGGCATGATGGTGAGATTTAAAGAGGGGGAGGTGCATGTGTATATGTCAAATCCACGCTAGCAGGGCATAATGTCCAACCATGCTTAAGTTATAAATATGACACGCCAATATCAATAAGTGTAGTTTTCCTAAACATTAAAATCAACACTATTAAATTCTTTGCTGGCTGCATATATCGACCCCCAACAATCTCAGAAGAAGGTGAACATAAGCTCAATAATGTTAATGGCTCAATATTTAAAATGGACGAGCTTGTATTTCTTTTTGGGGCCTTCAACCATCCTGAAATAGCTTGGGATATTTTAAATGTTTCTTGTACAGGTAGAGCGCAGAACTTTGTTGACTCATATAATACATGGAATGCCAAGCATATAATTAATTTTGATACAAAGTTCCGGAACAATCAGAGCTCCCTCCTGGACCTCGTTTCGGTCAGCGATAAAAAAGTCATTGCCAAGGTTACAAGTGACCTCCCAATTGGTTTAAGTGACCATTATGTAATAAATGCCATGGCATAACTAAAACTCAAGAATAAACCAACTCACTCAGTCAAAAGCAGAAACTTCTGGAAAACTGATTATAACCTGATTAACGATTACATAGCAAACCAAGACTAAAATGGAATAGAAGGACAGCATCAGACGACAAATACAAAAACTTTTGAAACAACTCTTTGGTGAACACATTCCTGAAAGAACTAAAAAGGTAAATCCCCAGATATCTTGGATAAACAAAGAAATACTAAAGACGATAAAAAAAAGAGACAGCCTTGAGACAGGTACATGAAAAACAAGAACGAGAACAACTACAAAAATTACCAGGAACTGAACAAGTCTCTTGAAAGGGAACTACTGTCAGCTCGAAAGAAATATGAAGAAGACCTTGTTAACCGATCTAATAAGCAGTTTTATAAGTACATAAGTCGAACATTACACTAAAATGTATCATCAATAACCTTAAAGAACCAGATCACTAGTAAAATAATATTGCGGTAAAGTTTGACAAATTCCACAAAGTGGAACACACTCAAAATCTGTCTTCCCTCCCAACTAGTACCAGATGCCCAAGCACCATTGATACCATTGAATTCACTGAGATAGAGGTGATTGAAGCCCTTAGTTCCATGAAAACTGACTCGAGTCCTAGCCCTGATGCCATACCCACATTGTTTCTACAAAAATGTCAGCAATCACTTGCACAACCACTGCCTTGGCTGATGCAGGATTTAATAAATCACGGTAGCCTGCCAAACATATGGAAAACGGCTTATGTCATGCCTATATTTAAGAAAGGTGATAAGCACAATCCTACCAACTACAGGTCAATCAGTTTTATTTGTAATACTTGCAAGTGTATGGAAAAAATATTGCCATAGAGCTCACTAATTTTACAATTTCGAACGGCATAATAACAGAAACTCAGCAGCTTCCTTTTTGGACGCTCAACTGTTAGCAACCTTCTTCAGTGTATAAACTAGTGGACACAAGCACATGATGGCAATAGACCAACCGACGTTATCTACTTGGATTATGAAAATGCCTTTGATAAGGTTCCTTTCCAGCGTCTATTATTAAAGCTGCCGCACTATAGAATCAGGGGCAACCTACTCAAATGGATTGCTGCTTTTTTAAAAAATCGCAGCTATAGAGTAAGAGCAAATAATGCTCTGTCAGATCTATATGACGTAAGGAGTGGAGTTCCCAGGGATCTGTGCGGAACCTCTTTTGTTCATTATTTATATAGCTGATCTGTGGACAAACATTCATTCAGAAGTGCCATTTTTTGTTGCTGACACAAAAATTTTCAGTGACCCCTTTTCTCCCAGTTGCACATTGCAGCAGGACCTTAGCATTCTCGAGGATTGGACGAGAACCCGGCAGCTTTCACTGAACTCAGATAAGTGTATTCTACTCCGTATTGATCCAAATAATCCCATGAAGGAATCAAGGATATGAAGATCTTGGAAAGGGTGCAAAGAAGAGTCACAAAGATTATACCGGAACTGAGAGAGCTGACATACGAAGAGAGATTGGCAGCCCTAAAATTGAAACCATTGACCACCCGAAGACAGAGAGGAGACTTCATAGAGACTTACAAGATATTAACCAGCCACTACACAGTACAACTTCTTATTTTCACTCAAAACCCTAATCAACAATTACGTGGACGCACTAAAAAGTTATTAAAAGAAAGGAACAGTAAACTAGTTTGAAAAAAATTTTCTCTCAAATCGAGTGCTTTACGTGTGGAACAGCCTACAGCAAGAAACTATCTCAGCAACCTCTGTTAATGGTTTCAAAAATAAGCTTGACATCAACATTGAAACAATCAACACCAGGCTCATCCACTATCTCTGACCGCTTTATAGTATAGTGCAGTATAATATATCTGTGATGACAAATACTTTTCTCTGTGTGAAATGTACCTGTGAAAAACCTAAAACACTAAAAAACTGCAAACAGAGTAGTCTCATCGACTTACGTCGCCTACTACTCTATGATAATAATAATACTAATAAAAAAACGTCAGATATACGTTAGTCAATTGACGGGGTTTCCTTATGTTCAATTCCGATGCCCTCTCGATATTTTACAATTTTCAGTTTAATTAAAAGTACGATAAAAGTAAAGATTTTCTCATTTTATCAACTTCTACTGACTTCCATTTGCTTGTACACCAGATTTTCTCAGCGGTTTATCCCTCAAGAATTTTTTTTGGAGGTTATTATTATTATCAATTTATATTCTTCGTATTTGTATTTTTATAAAGTTTTGTGGTGTTTGATACTGAAATGAAAATGGACAATGTTAAAATAATTCAAGAAGTCATAATTGTGACCATTCCTGACTCCAAAAATGGAATGTCACGTACATTTACAGTGACAAAAAGTGACGACACTCAGGTTTGTCATTTCAAAAGAACATTGATACGAGATACTACATGACGACTATTAACCCGCGCTTCTTTATGCGATATCAAAATGGAAAGTGCTTAAACCAGCCTGTCGGGAAAAATACGTTTTAGTCAATTCCAAGTAAAATTGCGAAATTTCTAAAATTTGAGAACTTCAAAATGTATACTGGACAATCTTTTAGAAGAACGTCGGCAACTTTATTAGCAAATACTGGATTTGATGTCTTAGCTATCAAGCTACATGGTGGATGGAAATCCGCCACTATTGCGGAAAGTTACGTAGCTGAGAGCATCAATAATAAAAAGGAAGTAGCGAATAAAATTTTATACAATAAGACCCAGCCAGAAGTCTCTTGCAGTGCTTCAACAGCGACAGAAACATTGGTTAGAAATGAAGGATCTGTGTAGTCAGAAAATGTAATACACATCGAGAAGAAACGAGAAAACGTGTTTCCAAATTTTGTGAATAATTGTCCTATTAATATTCATTTTAATTAATATCACCGGATTTTTGTCCGGATTTTTGTAATATGTCGATGAAATCAAAAATTACAGCTACTTATAATAATTTTAATTATTTCCCTAGGGATGTAAGTTGACTTACATCCTGTCGTTAAGGGCAACCAATACCTTGTTGAGTAACTTTCGCTTACGTTTGTCAAAGCAGTACCAAATAGGTTGCTTACAATACCGGGAGGGGGAAAACAAATTTTTCGTCGATCAGACGTGAAGACGTTCTTTTTTCGAATATTGTTATATTTCTAATTTACAATTCAATCAAATCAGAAAGAAAAGTAGCGATTTTTGCAAAATTATTTAAATTTATTTTAATGGATTAATACTGGCTAATAGGCTAATAAAATTATAACCATTAATTTTCTTTTAAAATTGTATTAAAACGCTTGTAAATATCAAAAACAACTTTGTAACACTTTTAATTAAAAGAATGTCATTTTCTTTTTGCAAAACCAAAGTTTCTTCAAACCAACCAGCTCCCCAGGCTCTTGACGCTGTGTAACAATATAATATTATTTTTAATAGGTAGGAATTCTTAATAACTAAATTCTTATCCTGAATATTATTTGAAAATGACATGGTAATTTTATTTTAGATCAGGGCAGTACTCCAAATAATTATGAGAAAACTGTTGATTGAGCGACCCAGTCATGATATAGAACGGTTCATTGGCAATTATTTTTTTGAAAACTGGGAACGTATCACAGACGAGGTTAACAAGTATGTTGAAATGGTAAGATGTTCAATATAAGGTTAATATTTTTCTTTTTTAAACAACTTGTAACTAAAAAAATTCATATGACCATTTCATTTTGCAATTAGGTACATAAGTTTAAAATATTTTTTTCTCCACATATTTAGGTTATTTCACATTTTTGAATAGCCGCTTTAAATAACGCCACCCGTAGATACGTGTTGCTAAATAAGGGTATTCATCAGTGCAGTCAAATAGTTGAGAGACGAGTATAACTATCATAGCGCCAACATAACACACAAAAGCAATGGAGAGGCACTAACAGCACCAGATTTAAAGGGGAACTAAGGTACTATTAGTCTCCGGGGTAAATTTTTCGGAGGCGATAGAACGGCATCAGAAAAAAAAACCAAAATACATTTTATAAGTACTTTTCTAAAATAAATTAATATTTTTTTTGTCGTCATTTTCACCCCAAGCTTTTTTGCGGCGGATAAGTTATTAATAGCAATATGAAAAAAGATTATTTCCTTTTTTTTATCTTTACATTGTTCCACGAGCAGCGGTATCGAGACTAAATCCGGCACTGAGCACCAGCAAAAGCAAGCAGCTGGGTCACCAGGGGAACAACTGAAATCTTCGCCGGACTTACACTCTACACCTGTGGCGAAACCATATATTTATGAGAGGGGATATAGTTTTTGTCGTAAACACCGTATTAAAACAAAAAAGGTACTGGAATGTATCGAACAGCGCATGCGTGTGGACGAATTTTTTGAAAATTTTCGCGAGTCGAAGACGAGGAAATTCGTCACCGAGGAAACAATTTCCAGTATTAATTCATGCACGTGGAAGATTCGGTAAGAAAATTTCACATCAAAATTTATTTTTAATTTTATCTCGATTTTCGTGTAGTTTGACGGCAAACTACATATTGTTGTTCAATTATTGTTTAGTCCGCTGTGAATGATGAAAAGTCAGGATGACAGACCTCATGTTGATTTAGCTTACGCTTATTTTTAAATTTTGTTGAAACAATTCTATTCCTAAAACTTTAGTAAAGTAAAATATTTTGTACTATCTTTAAAACATTAAAATTTTATTTTTATTCAAGCCTTATTTACTAAAATTCAAGGGACCATATTTTATTAAGTAAAACTTGCAAATTTAATTAACTAACACCTTCTTACGGTCATGTAAGAGAGAAAAAAACTAGTTTCCGTAAACTTTACTAACGAGAAGTATATTTATTAGATTCAGGACATTTTAAAGTTGAAATTTTGTCCTATTTAATATCACTAAACGTGACGAAACTGCATGAAATTTATCCTGAGAGTACATTATGTAGGTATTATGTGCTATATTTAAATTATCATATTAATCGTAAAACAGAGATTGCCACGGCTACGACACATGAATGTAACTAGTAAATTAATAATGACACTGACACTTACACCGTGCAACGTATATGTGAAAAAATTTTCAAATTGGATAATTTAAAGAGTTCAACTTTATATAAGTTTTGTAAGAAGATTCACGATGTTAAAATAAACCACAGAACATTGCCCTGCCTAACAAAAGTAGTAGAAAAGGGCGCTGTCTACTCTTTCTAAAAAAGCTTCTTTGCGGATGTCAAGAAAATAGTTTATCAAGAATCTTCTTCCTTGGACCGATTATCCTGAAGTAAACAAACAAAATAGTCTCCAAATATTATATCTACTTCCTGAAATATAAACATGTATGGGAATCTGATGAGTTGTATACACCTGAAGCACCTCCTTACTCCCCATTAAAAAACGAAGAAGTAATGCAAAAATTTAAGAAATATTTTGATGCCTTAGCTGCTAGAGTTGTTTTATTATTGAAATGCCAAACTTTGGAATAAAATATGTAGACATTAATGCAATAATGTAAATCTTCTGGCTCATCATATGACATAATAATATGTCAAAAAAATTTCCAGTGTAATCACCTCCAGCTTACCCTGGACGCAAAAAATTTCCGGAAATCCGACCCGTTGCTATGGTAACGTTGAAAAATAAAGTACAGGTGTGAAATTTTCACAATAATATCTATCAATTTTTCAGTTTTATAATGTATTGTTAAAAATATTAGTGGCAAAATAATTTTCAATATTTTCAATATTAGATATTGGAGGGGAGGGATAAGTACTCCCCCTACCCTCTCTTGGAAGTGCCCTTGATAGATGCCGAATATTGCATCGGTTTAGAATAGTTGAAGTTGGTTGAATAATAATTACCTACACTAGGTTTCGTTATGAATAATTATTGATAGCTAACAAATATAAATTATAAATCTCAGTATTCTAGATAGGTATGTATTATTACGAGTAGTATTTTTGCAATCTTTAATTTGTAACCATTGGTTATTAGGATAAAAATCAACTTTTGACAACATGGCTGTTGTCTCATCCCCACTCATAATTATATCCGCGAAATACATAACCAGTGTTTCCATTTGCGGGTATTTTGATAATATTGCCGGTAAAAAAGAGTAAAACACTGAAAAGGGTAAAAGGCGGATATTTGGCGAATAATAATTAATACTGGTAACAAATAGATTTCCTTTTCTAAAAGAATATGTAGATTTCCAAGAACTCGATAATGAGTGGCGGCAACATACTCTGATGGATTATAAAAAATTTCATCAAGATCCATCTCAACCATCTGAATTGTATCGGGTTACTTGTGTTGTGTCTTACAAATCATGCTTGTGAATCACTTTTTAGAAATTTAAAGACTGTAATTAGGGTTTTACTAATTTTGCCATTTTCAAACGCATTTTCAGTGACCAAAATGTAATAAAGTCTAATAGGCGTAATAAACTAAGTACTTCTACAATTACAGCACTTTTGCATACAAAATAATGTATTAGAGAGACAGGTGGCTTACTTAGATTTAAATCTAGTCTTGATATACTTAAACCTATGTTATTTTGTACGGCAATAAAAAAGAGAATTATTAGAGTTCGATTTAACGAAGAAAATGCCACCGACGTCATCTATTGCTCATTGTCTATTCTACAGAGTAATTTTAAAGTGAGACAAACGATGAGCCGTCGATGACGTAGGCGACATTTTCTTAGTTGAATCTTGGAGATTTTTAAAATTATAATGAGAAATGACTGAAACGAGACAAATAAAAGCTTTTTCTAATACCTGCTGTCTGAATTAATAATCGCATGAGAACGTTTTAGTTATGTTTTATTTTTGTGAATTGTTGAAATTAAAACCTTTGTCTTCAAAACAAAAAAGTTTTAAAAAAAAAAAATCAAAAAATTAGCAATATTGACCAAATCTAAGTTAACAAATTCTTCCATTTTAAAAGCTTCCCTAGAAGCATTCAAATAATGTATAAATAGTATTTTTTTGGTGGCATTTATTTTTAATAGTTAATTGGACGATTTCTGTTTTATGATATTTGTGTTACCTGGCTGTTTCTGTTTCATATCTTCATCTTTAACCAGAAATTTATTTTTGTGGTCTAGAATATCAAAATTTTTCAACTTTTAATGAATATTCTACACTTAATTGTTTTTAAAATTGTATTTTTGCTTCAGATGACTTTTTAAGTCCCTATTTTTTAAGTGTTTTCTGTTTTTCTGTTTATTTAAGTTAAACTGAATTGAAATAAAAATTGTGGCAAAGAAGAAATATATTTCTCTAGTTATCGCGTCCTTTGCATAATAGCTTATGTGCAGAAATATTGCGTTGCGGAGATTGTGTCAGTTTTTGGTCGGAAATTTTAAAGTTCTTCATGTGGTAACACTGTACATAACCCAGAAACAAAACGAAAGAATGAAACATGGCAACAATATAAAAGTAGAAATTATATTATTACGTACCCAGGCGGAAATCGTTTCATTCCTGTCGAAAGAAACCTGGGTAAGCCATTTCTCAAGACAGAAATGAAATTTCTATCGAGGTTAGTAAACTATTTTATTTAAAACCATACCTTAAAAAATATTTGTTGCCTGAGAAGTACCGTGGAAGGTAAGAGTTGGTGCTCGCAAAAAGATCCCCAGAAAGCTGTTTCTGAAACTGCTATGCTGATATATTTTAGCGAAATGACCAAAAGACGTGAAATCTTTGATGAATGGACCATTCAATGTGGCGCACTTCTTTAAATATTAAACATAATCTTGATATCAACATTCTAAATTATTGGCATTTTTAAAGAATGCAGCAAAAGCTGCAAAAGTTGCATTTATAATTGATGTATCAGGTGCATGTCGAAGTGACGAACTATATAAAAAAAGTAACCGATATTAATATCGTGTAAAATCAGGTTCATCAAAAACCTACCAGTCAAGAATATTTGTGAAGTGAATAATGAAAAATGGGTAATATATTGCCCTTCGTTTAGTTTAGATATTCTGAGTAAAAAATTCTTTTTGCAAATATAATTCGGCAGAATCACTTGCCAGCCATTTGGCCACAATTCGATAATTATATTATATTATATTTTCCCAAAAAATTGCAGTTTTTCTAATATTTCCGAAATTGTGAAACATAACACTGCTGGTAGATAGCAGTGATGGCATTCCACAGTTGAGAATATAGGGTAGAAGAAGTCTTCCACCGGCACCGTAGCAGAAGGGTACTTTGGCAAGTGAACAGATTCTCAGGGTAAAATTGCCACAAGAATATGTGACGAAATGCTAATTTCCAGTATTATAAGCTTTACTGTTTCTAGGCAAGATGTTCAGCTTGGGCCAACAATTTCCGTTGCCCCTTATAGTCAATCGAATATTACAATTAATTTAGTAAAATATTGCGATAATATGAATATTATTTGTTGAGAATGTTTCAATGTACAGTTGTGATCACTAAAATCCGGGCACTTATATGAAGTGTTATATAGTGTCACTTTCTTTAAATTTTGGTAAATCCGCCTTTTATCGCTTGGTTTGTCTTGTCCTAATTAAAATAAAATAATTAGATAAATTGTATTTTGCTTTAAAGCACTCATTTATTATTGTTTGTTCTAATATAAGATATTATTAAAAAGTGCAAATTTTACACTGTAAATACCTATATGGATATAGCAAAATATTTTTTTTATCTTAAACTGTATAAAAATAAAACTAAGCTATCATTTGGTTGCTGCACTATTATCTTCTGTCACAGAAACTAGTTCGTTGGGCATTAAATGAACTAATTTCCCAGTGAACTCAGGGGCTGGGTCATTCCAGGCTTCCTGAATTTTTGAAAATGAATCTTCGTTGCGTGGACGAAAATCGTTGGGCCTATTTATTTTTCTGAGGAAACAGCCCCATACAATGTCTATCGGATTAATGTCCGATAGAAAACGAAGGCAAAACTCTGAAAAGGTACTTTTCATCTTACTTTTAATCGTTCGACTACCCTTATTTCAATCCAGAGTTCTTCAAGCTTATTGATAATTATATGATCTTTCTCAGCTCTTGATAATAAAGTCAATAAGTCAAGGCATTCAATGGCCATTATCTGGTAGTATTCAGGTACTAAAGGGAACGGTAGTTTTTAGTGATCACAGCTGTACAATAAGAAAATTTTATTTAATCGAATAAAATTAAAACAAATATTTTGGATATTAAATAAATATCGATATTTATATGGGTGGAAAGTGACGAAAGTGATATCTTTCTACCCGAGTGAATGTCTTTTTCCTTCTGAACAAATGCCAAAGCGAAAAATATGTTTCTTCAAAACAAAAAGCAGAATAAATTATTAGAAAACAAGAAACTGCCTGCTTAAAACTAATATATTAACGTAGGAAGAGAAACCGTAAAACAGATTAAAATACGCGACATCTTATTTTGGTACCCAGTATTTCCTATAAAGCGAAAAATAAAAATAAAACTACTTCTGAATCCCCTGTATGACGTACTAAGGATCTACTGCAATGTCATGACTGCTGCATTAACCTCTTTATTTTAATTATAATTACGCTCATTAGAAAAACAAAATTCGGCATGAAATATACGTTAGAACTTACAAGTTTGGGCAGGGTCAAATTTTTTAGGAGGTACCAAACAAAAAATTCGTGCACGTTACATTATAAACGTCTTTAAAATCGGCCTTTAATCCCAATCGGGCACGATTTTGAACTAGTTTCTAGAGGAAACATAGATATGCCTTCGGTATTGGATAATATGGCGTACTATTTCTTCCATTTTGATTTTTTCTTCGGCCAACCTAACTTAGAAAACTCACTGGATACAGACGAATCTTTTGATGAAAATTGTTTCAAGCTGTGTGTACTTAGAAACATAACTGTTAAACACATTACCCTCTTTTGTATGCACAGTCGGGTAAAGAGTCAGAAATGTCAACATTACATACATGGTTATAAATAAAAGAAATTCATTGCTTTGGCGGCCATTTCAATGAACGACTCTTATTTTATTTAATTACGCCCGATCGCCATTTTTTTGAATATAAATTGTTTGGAAGAAGTATTTAGTCAGTAATTTGGTATCAGTTAATTTTGCTGCGATATCTCAGTTAGTACGACAATTACCACACAGTTTGCCTTCGCCGTAAAAAAGATTCATTAATTATGGAAAAAATAAATATCTTTTAGTTACCAAGAAAGCCATCACCAGACGACAGTAAACTTCAGGTCAGAGAAGACAGGCATGTTACATTGGACTCGGGAGGTGCAGATGTTCTATCTGCAGGTTCTAGTAGGTCGCTAGTAGATGATAGTACGCATATAGTTGCTGATTTATTGGAAGAAATTTTAAATGAAATCCAATATGAAGTAAGTCGATAATTGAATATTCTAATATTATATTAAACGCCTTTTGAAACGTCCCATATAAGTTCTGAGACGTTTTTTTTTATTAATGTATGAAGATTTTTAAATGTTTTTATTTTTTATGTTGCACACCAGTTCTTAGACTTAAGAGATTTACCTGCCTTTTTATGATCGTCGGTGTTCTCACGGCCCGGCCATTCCTAGAGTAGTTGCCACCCGCGTGCAGGGATTATTCTGGACCCACCCCCCATTTTATTATACAAATTTAATTATTTTAAATTAATTTTAATTACTCTTTTTATTAAAATATTATGATTATTAGTTTGACGGACGCCAATGGAAAAATCGAAGCCAAAATAAGTATATTCCTAAAACAAAAAAAGAGTTATTCCTAAGGGTATTTTTTGTTTTATAATAATAAATAAATCAGAAAGTTTTTTAATTTGGGAAATTTCCTTTTACCACTGGTAGCAGAATATGGAGTTAACGGATGAACCTGCCGAACATAGTTGCATTACTATTTTAAGGCACACAGCTTCGAGTGCCACCTTGTCAGGCAATATTTGCCAATTTTGACATTGGCATTCAAACTTAAAAGTATAAAAAATATTGAAAATAGCAGTTACAAATACTGCTGTTTGATTTGTAAAGTTCGAAATGTGCACTTGACAAAGTTAAATACGATCGAGAGCCCAGAGTTCTTATGTCAAAAACTAAAAAGACTAAAAACAAACATTCAAACCGACCGTTGTTACAATTAGCAATTCAAAACAATGTTGACATTATTTGCTTTATTTTTGATCGGTTGTAGATGATCGAAGACGATTGTACACATTCGATCAGTATGACTGCAGTCTTAGTTTCTGTTAGATATGAAAATTTTATAAGACAAAATATTCCATAATGATTAGCAGTAGCGGAGCCCGCCCTACTGCTTAAAGGGGGGGTGGGATAATATTAAAAAAACTAAACAGATATTGCAAAACAATTAGTTTATGTTAACAAAAGAAAAGTTAAAAATATTTCTTCCCTACTTTCAGCTTTAATAAACCACTGTTTTCCAGCAATCTTAGGGATATCATCAACCCACCTCATCCTAGGTCTACCTCTGTCTGTTTTACACATTTAGACTGTCTATGACAGCCTGATGAACTCTAAAAAGAGCGAAATCGCGATCATCGGTCGTTTGACTGAAAAGAATCATTGCGCCTGCAGCATTACAAGACATGATCTAGACAGGGATCATTGTATCCTTGTGACGTCATTCAAAAATACATTAACATTATTTCTCCCAATGAAAGTCGGGAAGCAACAGTGTAATTTCTCAATGCCAGTCGTGGTGTTAGCCAGTGGAATAGTTGTTTTTGTGATTCCATTTTGTTGTATTTCATTCTAAGAAGAATTTATATTCTAGGAATTCCTTAGCAGCCTGAGATTCCAATTCAACTACTACTTTGCTTTTCCTTTTCTACGACGATATTTTTTGAGTATATATATATATATATATATATATATATATATATATATATATATATATATATATATATATATATATATATATATATATATATATATATATATATATATATATATATATATATATATATATATATATATATATATATATATATATATATATATATATATATATATATATATATATATATATATATATATATATATATATATATATATATATATATATATATATATATATATATATATATATATATATATATATATATATATATATATATATATATATATATATATATATATATATACATATATATATATATTTGTTTGTGTTTTCTTAAACCATAAATATTATTCGATGATGCTGTTATGTTTCTTGGGTGTCGGTTTTTTTTTTGGTGAAATCAAACTACGCTATCTCCTTGACGTTTCACCCGTCCTAGCAGGCTTTTTCAAAAGTTTGTTTAAATTTTTCGAGGCAACCTACAAGTATTTAAAAAATGTAATATTTAAAATACACTTTTTTTCTGAATATTTGGTGGAACATGTACAATAATATATTCTTAGTCAGATATTAAAATTTAGTTATATATAAGTAAAAATACACATAAAAAAAACAAAAGACAAACAGGAAAAATTAGTACGTACCTCGGAAGTTGTTATTAAATTATTCATATATATTTTTATGTGTATACTTGTGTGCTCTCTTGGCGACTAATTTTATAAATTACCATAATCCTAAAAAATACAGTTTTTTTGTACCTTTCTTATTAATTTAATCTATAAGTAGAATCAGTAATTCAAGATAACGATTTGGAATGTATTAGGAAATTAATAAAATATTTGTGATGCCATATATATATATATATATATATATATATATATATATATATATATATATATATATATATATATATATATATATATATATATATATATATATATATATATATTATATACAGGGTTATTCACGCAACCCGTTCATTAAAAGTTTTTGATGATGCTATTTAGATAAAAATTTCAAATTTTGGCATTAAGGTAAGGTCAAGGGGTACTTCTTTTTTGAAATATTTTCAACTTCCTGTCACTTCCGGTTTAACCGGAAGTTGGTATCAACTTGGTTATTTTAAATGGAACACCCTGTATTTTACGATATTTTTGGATTCTGCGGAGAATTTTAATGCTATTTTATGTAGCATGTCCTATACCTAGGTTCAAGCGTTCTTAAGATATTTGACCTTGAACCGAAAATGAGCCTTCGGGGTACCAAATTTTAAAATCTCATATTTTTGTAAGTTTTGAAGATATAATCTTCATATTTTGCAGACGATTGGTAAATAATCTTAGGTTTCTATTTTTTTTATTGAATTTGTCTATTTTTATACAGGGTGTCCTAAATTCAGCGGCAAACATTCACATTTTCAAAGCCGCTAAAGTCCGTTTTTTTAAATGGGCTACCCTATAACTTTATGCACTATCAAATGTAGAATTTCATTTTCTATCAAACTGTATTAAGGTTCCCTATACCTATTCGTAACCATTTTCGAAATAATTGAGTTTTATAAAAATCTCGTATGTATTTGCTTAAATGTTTACATGTTCCAATGATGAGCCATGGAAAAACAATTGAGATCCAATATCCAATATGACAGATGATTAGTATGCGTTATTTATCGAAAGCTGTCAGTAATAAACTAAATCGTCTAAATCGAAATGGAAGAATACTCAAACGCTGATATTCTCAATCTATTTTATATTCATGGAGAATGTTATAAAATTTTGGAGAGAACGTGTCGTGTGTTTAATGAACGCCACCCTGATTTGCCGCCAATGAACAAGTCAAAATTCAAGAGGATTGAAACGAACTTTTTGCGTTTTGGCAAGGTTAAAGTTACAAAAAATGTTCCGAAACCAGTGACAAATGCCGAGGATAACGTAATAAACACATTAGCTTATTTCCTCGCAAACCCGCAAAGTTCAATACCGTCTGCAGAAAACGATTTGGGAATTTCTTCTTCATCTGTCCAAAGAATTTTGAGCGAACATCATATGCACCCTTATTCCTTCCAAAAAGTGCAAGCCTTGAGATCTGGTGATGACGTCCGACTAGTAGAATTTTGCGAATTCATGTTTTTGAAAATCCAAGAGGACCCTCAATTTCTTTCAAAAATATTTTGGACCGATGAAGCGAAGTTTTCTAGAGAAGGAATAACAAATAGAAGAAACGAACATTTCTGGGCAACAGAAAATCCGCACGCTTTACGCGAAACGCGTTCTCAAGAGAAGTTTAGCTTCAATGTTTTCGGTATAGTATTAAATGATCAGGTGCGGTACTGTATTTATGAAGACAATTTAAATAGTGATAATTATTTGGAAACTCTACTAGCGACGGTTTCTGAATTTATAGAAGAAATTCCTATTGGTGAGCTGCAAAATTATTGGTATCAATTAGATGGGGCACCAGCACATAATTCCGCTACAGTTTATCTCCAATTATCTCGAATTTTTGAAGATCGCTGGATTGGTCCCAATGGCCCTTGGAGATGGCCCCCGCGATCGCCTGATTTAACACCCCTAGACTTTTATTTATGGGGATTTATCAAAGGTAAAGTCTATGCTTCCCCAGTAAATAACCAACAAGATTTACTGGACAGGATACGAACAGCTTTTTGCCGAATTTGAAAACGGACAAATTCAACGGGCCACAGCAACTGTACAAAGAAGAATTGAAATGTGTCTTCAAATAAACGGACAGCATATAGAACATTTGTTATAATTCAATTTTATTATTTTTTTATTTATTGTTGATTGTTAGATTGCTATAATTTTTAAGTTCACTAAAACAAGTTTAGAACAGTCTCGAACTTAGTAGATATGGTTAAAAATAATGTAAACAATTTATTACATTTTTTATAACTTAAACTTTTCCGAAACGAAAAAATTTCATTTCAATCCTCTTCAATTTTCTCTTGTTCATTGGCGATAAATGAGGATGTTTTTCATTAAAAACATGGCACGTTCACTCCAATATTTTGTAACATTCTCCGCGAATATAAAATAAATTGAGAATATCAACTTTAGAGTGTTATTTTATTTTAATTTAAAAGTTTCAAATCACCTGTCATGTTGAATAGAAAAGCACAACAATTGTTTTAACATGGCTTACTACGGGAAGGTGTAAGCATTTAGCAAATACATATGATAGTTTAATAAAAACCTGATTATTTCGAAAATGGTTACGAATAGGTATAGGGAATTTTAATACAGTTCGATAGAAAATTAAATTCTACATTTGATAGTCCATAAAGTTATAGGGTGTCCCATTTAAAAAAACGGACTTTAGCGGCTTTGAAAATGTGAATGTTTGCCGCTGAATTTAGGACACCCTGTATAAAATAGACAAATTCAATAAAAAAAATAAAAACCTAAGATTATTTATCGATCGTCTGCAAAATATGAAGATTATATCTTCAAAACTTACAAAAATATGAGATTTTAAAATTTGGTACCCCGAAGGCTCATTTTTGGTTCAAGGTCAAGTATCTTAAGAACGCTTGAACCTAGGTATTGGACATGCTACATAAAATAGCATTAAAATTCTCCGTAGGATCCAAAAATATCATAAAATACAGGGTGTTCCGTCTAAAATAAGCAAGTTGATACCAACTTCCAGTTAAACCGAAAGTGACAGGAAGTTGAAAATATTTCAAAAAAGAAGTACCCCTTGACCTTACCTTAATCCCAAAATTTGAATGAAATGTTTATCTAAATGGTATCATCAAAAACTTTGTAAACCCTGTATATATATATATATACAGTGTGTATCAGCCAAATGGAATAAATTCGATAATAAATAAATGGGGGCGTGTTCGGAAAAACGCTTGGACCCGTCGATTGGTATTTTTAGTTGCTCATTTTCTCCAATAAAAACTTTTTATACAGGGTGTGTTCTGTAACAGTGGTCAATGCCAACTTTCTTATTTCAAATGCAACACCCCGGATATTATTTAATTTTTGGATTCTTTAGGAGATTCTAAACATATTTTATGTTCAATGTCCTATACCTATCTTCAACTATTTCGGCAATATTAAGTGTTTTCAAATTTATTTTTAATTTATTTATTTCGAATTTATTATTATTCATGAAAGTGGCTCTGGTTACTGAACTATTTATTTGATTACAAAAATTCGCTACAACACACTCAATACTTATTTACCATTTAGGTCTTCATATTAAGAATGTAAGCAAAAACCATTTTAGCGTTCCTTTTTATTGATATGGAACAAAAAGAGCCAGTTTTGTTTACTTTTAAGTTTTGTTTACTTTTGTGTAAAATGACTGGCCTTTCTCTTTGCAAGACAGTAGTTGTCAGTGTCAGTGTCATAGTCTTTTGAATTTCGTTAACTGCATAATACCTAATATCAGAAAAATGGTTCATTTAACAGAAATGCATAAAATAACAATTCTACAAATGATTGGTTATGGAGATAACAAACGAACACAAGTGGAAGTTGCTCGCTTATCTCATGAAAAATTTCCAAATTTGCCGCATATATCCCAAGGGACAATTAGTAAAATAGAAAAGCAGTTTCGCGAGCTTGGACACGTGAGGCAGATAAAAAAAGCAGCTGCCAATTCAATAAATGATGATACTAAATTGGATATTATGCTTGAGTTTGAGGAAAACCCACATATTTCTAGTCGACAAGCCGCCGCAATGTTCGATATTAGCCATTCGTCGATTATTCGAACATTAAAAGAAAATAAAATGCATCCCTATAAAGTGATACCAACTCAGGAGCTCATGGAAGACGATTATGATAGGAGAACTTATTTTTGTGAACAAATGATGGCTATGTTAGATAACAATGTTATTCAATTAGAACATGTTTTGTTTTCGGATGAGTGCACCTTTACACTTCACGGTCATGTAAATCGTCAAAATTGCCGCTATTGGTCTAGGGAAAATCCTCACTGGATCAGCGAAGGACATACTCAATATCCTGAAAAGGTTAATGTTTGGGCAGGAATTGTTAGGGATCATATCATAGGCCCCTTTTTCATTGACGGCAATTTGAATGGCGATAATTATTTAGCACTGCTCCAAAATAATGTCGTGCTTTGACAAATTTGTATCCCGATCCAGCAAACCCACAAGTTCCAGCGAATATGATATGGTTTCAGCAAGATGGAGCACCGCCCCATTACCAAATTAATGTCCGGCAGTACCTCAACGGAATATTTCCAAATCGGTGGATAGGGAGACGAGGATCGATAGAATGGCCAGCGCGATCCCCTGATCTGACGCCATTAGACTTTTTCTTATGAGGACATATTAAAAATGTTGTATACAAAACTAAACCCCTCGACTTAGCTGACTTAAGAAGACGAATAAATAACGTTAGAAGAAATTTCTATTTAAGATTAGGAATTTGCCAAGACGTTCGCGGCGAGCATATTCAACAGTTCCTAAATTAACTTTTTACTTTTTATACATTATGAAAAAATAAATAATTTTATTTTTTTAATCTTAATTTTTGCAATAAATTTGAAAACACTTAATATTGCCGAAATAGTTGAAGATAGGTATAAGACATTGAACATAAAATATGTTTAGAATCTCCTAAAGAATCCAAAAATTAAATAATATCCGGGGTGTTGCATTTGAAATAAGAAAGTTGGCATTGACCACTGTTACAGGACACACCCTGTATAAAAAGTTTTTATTGGAGAAAATGAGCAACTAAAAATACCAATCGACGGGTCCAAGCGTTTTTCCGAACACGCCCCCATTTATTTATTATCGAATTTATTCCATTTGGCTGATACACACTGTATATATATATATATATATATATATATATATATATATATATATATATATATATATATATACAACACAGATACAAGTCGCCAACAGAGCACAAAAGTATCAACATAAACATGTGATAGTACGCA
This sequence comes from Kuschelorhynchus macadamiae, assembly GCA_030620095.1. Lineage (NCBI taxonomy): Eukaryota > Metazoa > Arthropoda > Insecta > Coleoptera > Curculionidae > Kuschelorhynchus > Kuschelorhynchus macadamiae. Next base: position 84,019 of record JAUTXW010003766.1, on the reverse strand, counting down.
AATCTTTGGCTATTGCTAAGAAGTGGTAGTTCCCCACGATATTCTCCTGTTTTTCTTGTGTGGTGAACGTGAAAGGACCAAAACTGTTTGGTTTATGTTTATTGATTCTTTTAGTTATTTTATTGGATTATTTTTATTGAGGTTGATCTTGAACCTCCATATCATCATCCGAGTTAATACTGGGAAGCGAGGGGGCCTATTGGACCTCCCTGGTTTATCTCCCATTTTAGCTAACCTTTACTCAAATTCCGGGTTTTATACCTCGACTGAATAATTTAATAGAATCTTACTTTATATAGATCTACTTAAAATATTTGTAACAATGTTCTAGTAGGATAGAAGGGTAATACTCACAGAGGATTGGGTTAGAATGTATATTTTTTGAAGTTTCGTTTTTAACAACCACGTTGTCCGATAGCTGAGTCGAAAAAAAATCCAAGGTTAGGTGCCGGTAATACATATTTGGTGTTCAGAATAGGCAGGCACCAAAAGGTTAACTATATTCCAAGACACCGTAAAACACTTGACAAATTATGGGAAAAAAAATCCCAAAGACTGCAAGACAACGTCTCAAGGTAAACAATATGGTGGTTTAGTAGACAACCCCATCAGCACAAATCCTCTATTTTAGAGAAATTCCTGTGTTCACAAAAAATACTAAAAAATTAAACTGACATTGGGGAAAAATTTCCTAAGCAGATTTCTAAGAAAAACTTAGATTTCCAAGATACACTCCCCAAGTTTGAGCTGAAGCCCCCGTTGATCGCCACAGGTGACCAAAAAAGACCCTTGCTAAAAGGTATCCCTTTCCTTCTTTCCGATAGTTCCGATAACGAAAGAAGCATTTTCATTGGTTATAAATTTCCAGGTAATCGCAAATTCGACCTATCAAACAGAACTACCCAAGGATAGGGAGACAGTTTGCAATAAATAATTACGGTTCATTGATTGGGGAAATTAATTCCGAAGAATCTGACATACGTTTGGCAACAGTTACATTACATACCTCAAGAATACATCACGGCAGAACTTAGTTAATTATCTCTATAAAACCTGGTCGAAAATATGATAAAACCTCTTATTTGAGACCAGCATTATTGTGGGTTTAAGATTTTAAGATATGATAAATTAATAAAGAATACCAAACAAAGGCTGATAGAATAGTCGATTAGTCGAACAAGCTATTAAATTTGCTTAAGTTAGTCATAGTTAAGATATCGATATTTTCCAGTTGCAAAGTGTAATATAAATACATACGCATATTATATTGCATTTTAAAAGGAGATATATTAATGATAGATATATTCTAGGTAACCTAACAGAACTGTGAAATTAAACATGTCAAAATAATATACAGTTCAAAGCAGTCCTGAATGATGAATTCAATAATAAAAATCGAACTGGAAGTACAAATATAGAACAGAATGGGCAAAGTACAGTTTACATGGCTATATACCAATAGTATGAATTTTATTTTTCGGATTGAGATATATATATATATATATATATATATATATATATATATATATATATATATATATATATATATATATATATATATATATATATATATATATATATATATATATATATATATATATATATATATATATATATATATATATTTAGCATCAGAGACATAATGTTCGGGGAAAAAATAGATGTTAAAATTAGAACTAAGCAATACCACAAAACATTTCCAAACAAGAGAAAAGGATAATGACGTCATTACTTACGTAAGATAGAAACGAAAAATCTACTCTGAAATATAAAAAAAATAAATCAGCTTTACACACATAGTAGATTTTTGCAGTTTTCCTTCCTTTCTTAATAAAAATAAATACTCCAAAATTTATATTTTATTCGACTTTAATGTGTGCCTTCTATATGACAACGAACAAACTTGTAAGATTGCAATTTCAAATTTAAATTAAAATATACCACATTCAGTAAAGAGTACATATTATTTGATGAATGCGTCAGAACTGAATAAATTACCCAAAAAATATAACAGAAATAAAACTGGTAGTCAAAATTACAAAATAATTAACATTAAAATTAGGACTATTCATTAATTTAATAACAAAATATACTTAATAAAATTAAACAATTTCCTTAGGTTCAAGATCTGCCTTGAAAAAGTGGCAGTTTTCTTTTAAAACGAAAAACTTTTTTCAAACTAGTTTTCACACAATTTCTTGGTCTAGGACAAAAAATACAGCTCTGCAAAAATATGTCAAAACATTTAATTCGCGGATAATGACAATTGCTTTCTCAAATATTTATTGGTTCTTACAAACAATAATTACTTGGGTTTGAAGAATAGTAATTATCCCTTGGGATCTGCACGTAATTAACTTTGGCACAAAAAAAATGTTTTTATTTTAACCCATTTTAAAACTTCTTTTTTAAAATTTTCTAGTAACTTTTTCGACTAGTTTAGATAAACATTTTTTCGTAATACTATTATTTTTCTAGATCACACAGCTACGCAAGCTGTTCCATTGAAGCATCATAGTCCTTTGTCAATGCCAATATTGGTACAATTTGAAATAACGACTTTCTATATATTCCGATTTTTTGCAGGGTGAACAAAGAGAAGTAGCTTCTGAAGTATCTGACACTGCCGATGACAAAACTAAACGTCTATCTGCGAAATCTGATGACGAAGATGAACTTATATTTGATCTGGGTCTTGATTTCGAATTAGATTTCAGTGCATATCGGGAAGAAGATGACAAAGAAGAAGATAAAGAAATTATTCAGGCCTTAAGTACTACTGAAGGTCTAAATAGATCTACAATTATCATGAATAAATAATAATTGTCAATATTTTTCAGATATATAGAATATATATAAACGTTTATACAAATATCATTATTCTAACATAACATATAAAGAGAGGAACCAGAATTGACTATGAGATAGTTATAGCCCGGAAACAAGGAAAGAGGACCTTTCAAAATACTCTAAATTTTCTTGACTGTAAATCGATAATAAGTAATTTTTTTTGCCAGGTCGTTTTAATAGCACTCGCATGCTGTACCGCAGGGCAACCAGGCAATGCGCAGTAAGCCCTTCACTATCTGACCAATTAAGCCCCTTAATATATATATATATATATATATATATATATATATATATATATATATATATATATATATATATATATATATATATATATATATATATATATATATATATATATATATATATATATATATATATATATATATATATATATATATATATTAAAACTAGGATGTAAATAAATCAACATTTTTATACAATATGCCCCAGCGAGCGCCTCCTTCGCCTGTCAAGTCGCGAGTCTTGAGTTTTAGTTCGTTGTTCACTAGTGGAAACTGGAAATATTTAAATATTCGTAGTTTCAATGTCTGGCCCCAAAAACCGGCAAAATCCAAAAGAGAACAGATATGCAGAGGCAGCATCCAAAATGTCCAAGCTGTCAGAATGTCATTAAAAGTTACATAGTCATGTTAGAAATGGGGGTAACCAATGACGTATAAAATGGATAGACTCAGCATTCCCATAAGGAAACACTACAAAAAATAGATCAGTCATTGTTTGACAGATTTTGCATGAGTGGAAGAAAGATGGACTGATCTCATAAACAAAGTATAGAGTAAATGGTATCAAGGGTCCCAGCATCACGACCGGACTCACCAGTGGCGTAGTTTTTTTACAGGAAATTCAGTTTTAAGAAGTTTTCTGTTTTATCATCAGAGTTTAAGGCGGTCGTTTTAAACTAAATTTGATTTTCTTCTATTTTATGAAGTCAACTACTGAAGTTCTCACGCTGTTGAAACTCACGAGTTTGAACGCTAGCATTCATGTCGTTTTATTAGTTTTAATCTTTTGCATTAGCGGGTAAAAAAAAATATTTTATTGAATTTAATGAGATTTTCGTGCCCGATTTTACACACGGAGTTTTGAGAGAATTTTATATATAGTTTGAAGTTGCCAATGTTAAGCTTGATCTTAATTAGGTCTGTTCATTTGACAGAATATTGTACACTTAATATTCTGCAACAGAATAGTAATTAAGGATTACCTGCCCCTTTTAGACTATGATTAAAATGAAACAATTTCCACTAATCTAGGAACTGAATAAGATTGAAAAGAAAAACAAGAAATTCAAACAATATCATTTATTACTTATTCAATAAGATAATATATGCTCAAGAAATTAATATACACAAGTAATTAATTAATGTACAATATAAAACGTTTATTAAATCTTAAGTACATATATACAAAAAAATATCAATATGACAAGCCGAAGGAGCTTGCAAATAAAACTGTACTATAATTTAGTATATTTCCTTGTACGAGAATCGTGTTACTAAAGTAAGCCTTGCTTATAGTCATATTTATTTCAATTTGTGTAATGTTTTAACTATGACTACACCCATTAAACTTAATTATATATACTTAAACATTCACCATTTGGCATTTACTCGCCTGTTTCTGACCACCCCCACAGAAACTTTACAGTTCATTTTCAAATAGTGGCTGTTATTTCGTAATGTGCAACTAAAGTTAATAAAAAAAGACTTTTTTTAACTGTCAGTAATTTTACAAATCCTATCAGTGGGCGCTATCTTTTTAATATAACCGGTTAAAAAAGCCAATTGGAGGAACTTTTACACTTCATACTGTTATCACTTGTTGCAATAAAAATGCAGTTGGTTTCCTGGTTTAAATAAATTGCCATCAGTATTTAAATATACGTGATCAAAAAATACTATAATACTGAATTTTTTTTTTTGTAAAAATTAAGGTTTCTTACGATAAATACGTTATATGGGAATTTTAAAACGAAGTGAAATTTAAAAAAACCATGGAAATGTTGCAAAGGAAAATTTTATTTTACCCGAATGCTTCAGAAACTCTATATAACGGAAGCATGCTTGCTGTCCGAAAACGAGGGTGATGATTTCCAAATTATTGTTTTTAATGTAAAAAGAACCTGTAAGCTAAGATCACATACTTAGTCCTGATACTAGTGGCATAATTTGTCTTAGCTATATCTAATTTTCTGATGTGTTTAACTGTAAGGAAGTCGATTTTAATTCAGAATTGCACCCGATTTCTATTGTGATAAGACTCGTGAAAGATACCTGGCATACCACATACAGCCCTTTTAAGTGCTTTTTATAATAGCAATAAAGATCAGATTATGAAATACATAGGTGCCCACCTACACTCTCCAACATTACAGGACAGAACCTTAAAGTAACTTTGTATACGATTTCTGACATGTAGATGCCTTTAGCTAATTTTCCTATATGTATAATCATTTTTTTTAGAGCTCACCTACAAAAAAAAACAAGACTATGATGAGTAAGGTTTGATCCATACATAATACTGATTAATCACACAAAATATAGAATTTCTTTTAATATAGACTTAGCCTTAATATTTCTTTCGGTTTTCCATTACATGACAATTTCAACATTGTTCTTTAGAAGTTAAAAAACTAGGTTATAAAAGTTGTTCAATGATCTCAGCTTGCCAGATAGAAAGGGACCTGGAAAAGAAAAAATATAAAAATGATTATGGGGTTTAAATATTTTAGATATATATTTTAAATATCAAAAATGTATTATAAAATTATAGAGCTAATTCTCTAAATCTGAGAAAAAAAGGGAATTCCTGTTCCACTCATGCTTTTTAAAATAAATAAATTACAAAAAAATGTAAGACGTAAAAATATAATTTGTCATAAAAAGAGTAATTTCTAAAAACATTCAAACAAAATATGTACAGATGAACGAAAACTAATTAAAATAAAAAGAAAAGCAATGAAGCTTTTATATTCTTAGAGAACTCATTGATTATTTAAGTAACTCAGAATCGATAGTTGTTTTCCAAATTCTTCTAATTCAGTTAATGTTAAGCTAAATGAACGGTGACAAGTTTTCTAATTTGCTTAGCAAAATTATTTTAATGCATTTTTAAAAATAAAAACAATTTACCTGATAGTGTAAAGCTCACTTTTTGCACAGTGTTTTGAATTGTTCGTTTTCCTCATCCATTATAATACAAATTTCTTATTATTTGGCGAATTTTTTCTTTGTGTCTTTCAACTGAATAAAATCTTGTAGGAATATTTGACTTTTTCTATAAAATTTTTAAAAAAATTGAGAGAATTTTATATATAGTTTGAAGTTGCCAATGTTAAGCTTGATCTTAATTAGGTCTGTTCATTTGACAGAATATTGTACACTTAATATTCTGCAACAGAATAGTAATTAAGGATTACCTGCCCCTTTTAGACTATGATTAAAATGAAACAATTTCCACTAATCTAGGAACTGAATAAGATTGAAAAGAAAAACAAGAAATTCAAACAATATCATTTATTACTTATTCAATAAGATAATATATGCTCAAGAAATTAATATACACAAGTAATTAATTAATATACAATATAAAACGTTTATTAAATCTTAAGTACATATATACAAAAAAAATATCAATATGACAAGCCGAAGGAGCTTGCAAATAAAACTGTACTATAATTTAGTATATTTCCTTGTACGAGAATCGTGTTACTAAAGTAAGCCTTGCTTATAGTCATATTTATTTCAATTTGTGTAATGTTTTAACTATGACTACACCCATTAAACTTAATTATATATACTTAAACATTCACCATTTGGCATTTACTCGCCTGTTTCTGACCACCCCCACAGAAACTTTACAGTTCATTTTCAAATAGTGGCTGTTATTTCGTAATGTGCAACTAAAGTTAATAAAAAAAGACTTTTTTTAACTGTCAGTAATTTTACAAATCCTATCAGTGGGCGCTATCTTTTTAATATAACCGGTTAAAAAAGCCAATTGGAGGAACTTTTACACTTCATACTGTTATCACTTGTTGCAATAAAAATGCAGTTGGTTTCCTGGTTTAAATAAATTGCCATCAGTATTTAAATATACGTGATCAAAAAATACTATAATACTGAATTTTTTTTTGTAAAAATTAAGGTTTCTTACGATAAATACGTTATATGGGAATTTTAAAACGAAGTGAAATTTAAAAAAACCATGGAAATGTTGCAAAGGAAAATTTTATTTTACCCGAATGCTTCAGAAACTCTATATAACGGAAGCATGCTTGCTGTCCGAAAACGAGGGTGATGATTTCCAAATTATTGTTTTTAATGTAAAAAGAACCTGTAAGCTAACATCACATACTTAGTCCTGATACTAGTGGCATAATTTGTCTTAGCTATATCTAATTTTCTGATGTGTTTAACTGTAAGGAAGTCGATTTTAATTCAGAATTGCACCCGATTTCTATTGTGATAAGACTCGTGAAAGATACCTGGCATACCACATACAGCCCTTTTAAGTGCTTTTTATAATAGCAATAAAGATCTGATTATGAAATACATAGGTGCCCCCCAGAATTTGATACAAATTTATTAATGTATAGTATAGTTGAATCCATGCAAACAGAATTGCCTTCTCAGTGTCTATCTTCTTTTTAGGATCGGTCTAAACTATAGATAAAATATTTTGCTATAGAACTGTACATAACATAGTTTTTTTTTAATTCCTCATAAGACGGGTGTAATCGTGAAAGAATCACCCCCCCCAGGTTTCTACAGTTCTTTACATTTTTGGCTCCCTAGATCCCAAAAAAAACATGTTTTCTCAACTCCATCGGTCTGTATATCTATTAGTGGTATAGCTAAAAAACTACTTACTCGACTCACTTCAAATTTTGGTCAAAAATTGAGGTTCATATAGGGACTGCGTGGTAAAATTTTGGTGAAAATCCAATATGGCGGCCTACCAAACGTTAAAAAATTATAACCAAAATACTACTTATATAATTTACTTCAAATTATTCACATAGTGTGATATAAAAATGAACTGGTAACATTTTTATACGAATCAAAGATGGCGAAACAAAATGGCGGCCTAATAAAATTTTTAATGAATCAAGTCTGAAAAACTACTTATATTAATTGCAAATTTCGCATAAGAATTAAGTGTTATATAGAGATGAACTTTTTAGTACGAAATTAAGATTGCGGAACAAAATGGCGGCCAAATAAAATATTTAAAAAATCAGAATAAAAAAACGACTTATTGAGCTTTGCTCAAAAATTAGAATACATATGTTATAGGGATAAACTAATATAATTTTGCTACGAATTTAAAATGGCGCGACAAAATGAGACTCCCAGTACTATTTAAGTGTAAAAGACTGTTATATTTTGCCTAAAAATCAAGTGTGACATAGATAGAAACTGGTAAAATATTGAAACGCGGAACAAAATAGCTGCCTATTAGAATGTTTGAAAGGCCATACATATAAAAGTCGGTAAATTTCTTTTACACGGAACTTCTTTCGATGTATGCTTTTTAGGAGATCTTATGTATTCTATCAACTTAATTTTTGGCAATAGAAGTTTTGTATATAGCAGTGTAATAAAAATTAAGTAATAACATGCAAAATTTGTAAGGAACATCCAGTTCTCTTTGACTCAATGTAATTTTGTTGTTACCCTTTATTATCATATGTATTCTGACTTATCTTTTAGAAGTGTTTTTTCCAAGTCTGATTGTCACTCATAAATTCTTTCTAAAAACAAAAATATGTCTGGAACTCCAGTCTTACTTAATTCTACCACACACACAGATAACACAGTTAAAAAAGTATACCACAAACTGGTAAGTGGTTCTTTATAGATACTAATTTAAAAAAAAATTAGAACGCCATTTTGTTTCACTATTAGATAGTTTGTCCCGAACAGACTAATTAACACACAGACCTACCAATGGAAATAAGAAAACATTATTTCGGCATCTTGCAACCCTAAAACATGTAAAAAAGATGATTTTATTTACATAACAATAGTTATATCGAACAAAGAAGCAAGAAAAATTGTTACATAATGTTCTCCTGATATGTTGAAATCTAACAAAAATTGTTAATTAATTTAAATACACTTGTTATGTGAGGATGCATATTTAAAGCTAAAACTGTTTTTTTTTCAATGGTTCATCATGTGATACCTGTATCTATTATTTTTACTATCGGCGTTTTCTTATATAAGATAAAGATAAAGGCAAAATTATAACAACCTATCCACATAGACCAGTAAAAATAACATTTAACCGACTTTGGAATTGAAATGTTTTTTGGTTTTATTTTTATTACATTTTACATCCCAAAGCAAATAGAAATAAAAAAAGATGCGTCAATTATCCCAGATTACACACAAATATACATATGTTTATATGATTGTACATGAGTGTGTTTTGGTTTTTTTAAAACATATTAACTTATCGTATTTTATATTAGCTATCTAGTAACTATGAATATCAGTGTGGGTTTAAAGTTTAAATCAAGAAACTTACCAAAACAATTTTCTCAAAATTATCCCAGTTTCAAGGTAGCCTTATTAGGTCATAACCATTAGACTGGGCGGGTAGTATCTATTAATTTGTAGCTATGGCAGCATTTAATCTAATGAGTCCTCAGCCATCAAGCTTATTCATATGACTGGACACAAAATAATTCGTGCATTATTTAGTTCTTTTGGGTAAATGGTGATCAATCTTCAATATTTCAACCTATTATTTGTTAGTTTTCATGGTAATCTAAAACAGAATATTAATTTTGGGCGTTGTAAAGTATCTAAAGTTTAAGTCTTTAGCATGGTCCAAGCTTTAGCCACCATAACAAGGTGACGTCAACTAACCAAAATGAAAGTTAAAGCTATATTTAAACATTGTTTTATATCCAAGAATAACTGTTGCAATAGCTAGTAGCTGCATCTTATATTTTGTTTTTACAAAAACTGTATTTAATAGAATAATGACTAAAAAATAAATACATCTCAGTGCACAACAGATAATTAGCGCAAATTTAACTAACGCATATTATATATTCAATTCAGTCTCAGTCAAAGATGATGATAGGTATTTCGCTCTATAGGAGTATTATCAGACCAACATGAAAGAACACATAGACAAGACAAACACGTAGCTGTGTTTGAACAACAGATGTGTATTTGATTTTTTACGCATGTTTATTCGTTTTCGTTGTTATTTATCTGATTCTATTTCATTATTTCAAAATAAACCACGTTTTCTATAAAGTTTTTAATTTATTATCTTCTATGATTTTTAAGATGTACAAAAATGCGGTGATGGTGCAGAAATGTAAACAATTACCAACAAGGTGTATGGTGTTCTCCTAGGTATTTGATACCAATACGTAGCAAGTGCTGTTATGTTTATTTTACTTACGTCAAAACCATTAATTTAACTACATTCAAACATCACTAGACAGATGTTTTTAAATTATAAATAAAAGTGTCAAGTAAAATATATGTTTTTGTAATACTTGTTACTGCACAAACTTAGACTTAACTGATATTTACCCTTAATCATAAATACCTGGTCAAGGGGGAGTGAAGACAAAATATTGGGTGGGGTAGGAATACAATGTTTGCAACTGTTTTTTCAATTTTGTCAACAGCCTTTCAACGTTGCCAACACAATAACACAAATATAAAATGTTTGTCATTAAAACTGACTAAAAAAAGTAAAAAGTGGAAAGTAAAGAGCTGCGTATTATTCAATATTATAAGATTTGGTTAACAGGATAAAATAATGAGGAGGAAGCGTTCTTCCATCCCTCCCTGTCCTGGGTATATTAAATTACTAATTGCCATTTGCACCACTAATTTGACATGAATGATAGAAAAAGTAAGTCAAATCGCAGTATCAATGCCAATTTTTTTTATACAAGGTATATATAACATGATGACATGTATATTCATCTATTAGATATCCGAAACTTACGCAAACTTTGTCCTTAGGGCTGTTCCAGGGCCCGTCCAGTAACATTACAGTCTGAGATTTCATAAATTATTTCACGAAATAATTAACAAGTATATTGTATATTAACCTGAAATACAAAGGTGTAAGGTTGGGTTTGCATGTGGCCTAATAACATCGCCCATCAGGCTAAGTCAGAATATGACTAAACTAAAATGATCTGAACAGATTTTAGGATATTTCAGTACAGAGTCTCCATCTCAGGATTTTCAGGAAATCTGAAATAAAAAAGTAATATAAATCTTTTTAAGGAACTTATTTTTTAATGGCTTATTATACATGCAAATTTTAATTTAGAAATATCTCGGGAAATATTTTATCTTTAGAAAAATTAAATCAAGATGGTTTCTGGATGTAAAATATATACCCAGCTTTTTTACTATGTTTATCTAGTAATTTTTGAAAAGTTAATATTATTTTTTATCAAGAACTAAAATAAATAAATTTGATGGAGCTACTAACAAGTACGATAGCCCGAAAAATTGTCTTACATACAAAATTACTGTCAATAGCACAAGCAGTCTGACATCGAAAAAAGTTTAGTGCAGTATAGAGCCTACATCTATTAAATAATATCTGACTATAATGACTTATATTTTGAGACTTGTACCTAGTTGTGCAATGGATTATGAACCCGACTTTACAAAGTTGCATAAAACAGCAGGCCTATATTTAGAAAGGTAGAAAAATATAATAATTATGTTTTTAGTTTGCAAATAGAAAACATAATATGTATACAAAATCTAGCCTGGGGTAAGTTTTGTTTACCTGAAATGGGTTATTTGGAAAAAAAATATTTGATTGCCTTCTAGAAGCCCTTCTTAACAACGGAAATGAAAAATTTTCCTGCGGAAATGCGTCATTTCCATTGTACACCCCTTTTTTTTTTTTTTTTAATATAGAAGCTTGCGGGATCTTGGAGCGAATAGGGGTGCTGAGTGGGGTAAAAATACTTTAAAGGGAAAAGAAATCTTTTCTAGAAGTGTTTCTTAACAACGGAAATGAAAAAATTTATTGCAGAAACGCGTTATTTTCATTTTCATACACAGTTTAGTATACCTGAAATCAGTTACATGAAAACTTTGCTTGGCATCTCATCCCAAATGCTTTCCCAAGCACCAAATTGCCAAAATGTTACTGCGGAAATTTGTCGTTTTAATTTTCCGACAAAATTTTGTATAGTTTAGTTTACCTGAAATCAGTTACATAAAAAAGAAGCTTTGATTTATATTCTAAACTTTTTCCTCAAGATAAAAATGTAAAAATTTGTCTGCGGAAATTTGTCATTTACATTTTTCAATTTTGAGCGCTTTTCCAGGGCGCGGCACGATTGCGGACGAAACATTAGTATTCAGTTTTTCACAAAATGAAGTGAGGGCACGATTGCGGAATGTAAAAATAACGGCTGAACGCATCGTATTGTCAGCGACATTTTATACCCGTATACGTGACAGCCCGAAATTTTTTTTAGATAATCTCAATAATTTGTCTGAGTCACGAAGTTTCATATAAGTATCTGTCTGCATATCTTTGAGAACTTCAAGGAATATAAACAAAGAAGGATGATCCTTTCTTGAGTCAGGCAATCGAACAAATATATACGAGCATTCCGCAATAATGCCATCGATTATTTTGCCTCCATCCGCAATCATGCCTTCGTTTTCGTTACTTAAAAAATGTAGAAGAATTTAGAATGTAAATCAAAGTTTTTTTTTGTGTAACTGATTTTAGATATTCTAAACTATACAAAATTTCCGCAGAAAATGAAAATGACAAATTTCCGCAGACACATTTTAACATTTTCGTGCTTGGGAAAGAGTTTGGGATGAGATGCAATGCAAAGTTTTCATGTAACTGATTTCAGGTATACTAAACTGTGCAGAACGGAAATGACGCATTTCCGCAGCAAAATTCTTATTTTCCGTTATTTAGAAAAGCTCCTAGAATATGTAAAACTAGATACTTTCCTTATAACCAATTTCAGGTAAACGAAACTTGAGCCTCTAGCCTTATAACATAATATGTATAAAACTGCTAGTGTTATAATTGGTTAAATTCTATGAAAGGAAAAATTACAGTGTAACTTAAAGGCAGCTGCAAGTGCATATCGACTTGCTCGAGCAATTTTGAGTTCTTAAGATATAATGTAACATTTGTATAAACGTGATGGTAGGCTAACCAAATTATATCCAAATATAAATGGTAAGTCTACTTTTTACACCATGAAATGTTTTTACTAAATTTTGCACTATCAAGATAATATGCAAGACTGCAGCTAGTTTATTCCTAACTAAAGCTAAAATCTTGATATGCCAATGGACTTATTATTTCTATTTTTGTTACATCACCACAAATTACCCCTTATAAAACATTAATACAAACACTGGAAAAAGTAACTTAAAATAACAATGATATAATAGACACTAACAATAAAATGTTGGAGAAAAGTTGATTTTAAAAAATCAGACATTTATCTACATTTAAATTAACGCCGTTGCTCCTTCCACGCAAATGTAAACGAGTAGTCGATGGTTCACGTTAAATAAGAAAAACGTCTGATTGATGGCTTTATTGACGAATTGATGCCAAAAGTATAGATTTTGTTTTAAAAAATTCGTTGTGTTTTAATAAAATAGACTTGGAATTTGGTTGGTGCACTTTCTTTACAGCAAACCTAAACAATCCAAAGTTTAAGAAAATAAATAATTTGCATTTTTATTAACTGTTAGTTCTGTTTAAAAAATACCAAAAAAAATTTTCACCCGTGTCAAGATTCGAACCCAAAACCTATACGACGTGGGCCGAAAATCATACCACTACGCTACGAAGATTACGAAAGAAAACAAATAAATAGCATATATTAGTTAGCTGAACGCTAATGATCACATCACATCTGATTTCACGTGAACCAAAATTTAGAAAGTTCGTTCAGGTTGGCGTAGAAGGGACAGAGCGTTAAAGGCAATCTATATTTAGTTTTCTCTTTTCTGTCTATTCTTGAAAAATCAAGTATATACAGAAAAGTCTGAAAATTTACTAGATCGGACCAAAATTAAGTTATTTTTAACATCATTGTAAGGGTCGGTACTACCACTGCATGAAATTGCCCAAGCCCAAATAATAAAGCAGAAAAAAAATGCAGAGCTCGAAACCTTTGTAATTTAATGATCCTAAACCCAAAATTAATTAAATTACAAGAAAAAGGCAATAACTACATAATAAAGTGCATGGTATTATATGGACATAAGTGAACTACTTGAAATTCGTTTGTGTATGTTTATGCTTCTACTTTATTACTCTCTGTTAAGCATTAAAGGTTTTACAAACAGTATTTTGAAATACCTAAATTGTTTTTATCTGCAGTTTAATCAGAAACTTAATTCTTCCTTATGCGTCTATCGCACCTACTTCACTGGGCATGACACATTTGATATAAAGGTTACTTACCGGCGTAAATAGGCTTCGGGGTTGAAATCATCCTTTTTTCTTACATATTCTGCTACACACCACTATATTTAACTGTAACTCATAACCCACAGTAAATTTAAATATTAAAAACCATGAAAATCCGGGACAAACGACAAAAATATCTAACAAACACCAACAAAACAAGACAATGCAAGGTCGAAATGAGTCAGGAACCCCACCAAAGATGGCGCATTCGTTTGATAAAATAAATTTGATATTAAATTCGCTGCTGACATGACCGATGAGCGTGGTGTCTTTGTTTAAATAACGTGTTTAGATAACGATAGCTTGTAACCAGTGAAATTCATTTTACCTACGGAGCAGCCTGAAGTAAAGGTGGGAAATGACTCGGGTAAATGCCACAGTGCCAAATATTATTCCTTTAAGGAAAACAAAATTAATAAAAACGAAACGATAGGAGAAAACTTTCTTGGTTTGTTTGTTATTAGCTTATTTAAAGTTATTTTAGTAATAAAATGCAATATTAACGCTCCTAAAAGCAGTATTTTTGCCAATATCTTCGTGAATTAACCACAGTAATCACAAAATCTACTGTCGAGAGTAGTAAAGCTGTCAAACGCGCTTTCTATAGTTTAATGACTGATCGGTTTTAAATGTAAACAAAGGGGTCTATCCTTTTTATATGTCGTTGGGGGTAACCAATGAATTTAAGTGTACGCCCCAAATGAGGTTTTAGAAAAAATACCGTGTATAGCACGTTTGAAAATTACCTTACACATTCATGTAACTTGTGAAAAGTTTTTAGGACTTTTTGGTATATGTACTGACAGAGCGGTGAGTAACTAGTTACTTTGTAACTAAGTTACTTTTAAAATGAAAAAAGTAACTATAATATAGATACTTTTGTAAACTAACTTGTAACTTTTACTTTTTAAAGTAACTTTTTGCTTCAAAAGTATCTATAGTTATGTTTGAAGTAACTAGTACTTTAAAAGTAGCAAATCACTTTTAAAAGTAACTACATACTTGAAGTAACTAGTTAATTTCAAAGAAGCTACTATTAAAAACATGTTAAATTACACGTATCCGAGAAAAAAAGGTCACCAAAAATAAATAGAAAAATTGAAAACTCCGGATTTTGACGGATATCACTGGAAGTTTTCCAAATAATATAAACATTCATTTAACGATATCTCATTGAGCCCAAACATGCCTAACTTTTTCGTATATTCTGCTGGATGTTGTATCCCTAATAGTTCGTAATAATTCTGGTGTCTGTCTTCTTATCTCGGACGAGCTCTATAAACATATATATATATATATATATATATATATATATATATATATATATATATATATATATATATATATATATATATATATATATATATATATATATATATATATATATATATATATATATATATATATATATATATATATATATATATATATATATATATATATATATATATATATATATATATATATATATATATATATATATATATATATATATATATATATATATATATATATATATATATATATATATATATATATATATATATATATATATATATATATATATATATATATATATATATATATATATATATATATATATATATATATATATATATATATATATATATATATATGACCGAAGAAACCATTTACTCCTACAACAGAGGAAAAACGAAAAATTATAGTTGCTTCCGAAGTAAGGGAGTCATTCCAAAGTAACTTAACATTGAACTAGATATTTTAACCAAGTTACCCTGAAAATAACTTGATACTCTTAAAATGTAACTAGTTACTTCTTAAGTAACTAGTTAATTTATAGGTAAATAGCTACTAGTAACTAGTTATTTTTCAAAAGAAGTTAGTTACTTTTAAAGTAACTAGTTGCTCTCAAAGTAACTTAATTAAAATATTTAGTTACTTTTAAAAACTAACGAAGAACAAGTAACTATTTTTCATAAAATGATTAGTATCTTCGATTATCTAGTTACATTTTCAGAAAGTAACTATAGGATACTTCTTTTGAAGTTACTTTCACAGCTCTGGGTACTGATGATTTATATTTAAATAAGCTAAGAATATATAAATGTTATTTAATTTAATATTGTTATAAGATAAGGCATGGCAAGGGCTTATTTAGAGGGGGGGTCCCGAGAGCCTGTTGATATATTAAGAAAATGTATTAATTAACACGGCCATAATATAACATCCTTTAGATTTTTCATTGTTCCGGGGGTGCAGACCCCCGTTGGTAATATGTAAGTGAGGACTTCTTTTTTGGTCAACAACAAAAATTATGAGCTCTGACCCCCTCCCAAAACAAAATCCGAAATACACCACTGAGATACGGGATAGGTTGCCAAACAGATAAACAGAGCTCTGCTCTAATTGCTTTTTTTTCTCTGTGTCGCGTCCGGGTTCGTCGTTTTGTCCTCTCTTAAATATTATTATAGTTAGTCGTTCTGAGAGTATTAAAGAATGCAAATTATGAATTTTTACACACCTTTTAGAAATTCAAAATTACAGGCCTCAACATGCCGAAAAAATCTCAACAATTTTACATCATACCTATAGAACCATAAGTCATTTCCATTACTCCCAGGAACCCTGATCTTATCGACTCAGATGATTTCTTTTTGGGAAACTTTAAAATATAAAGTCTATGAAAATAGATGTCAAAGTATTGAGCAGCTTAAGCAAAAAATTAGTGATCAGTTACCAGAGTTGATCTAGTGAATACAAAAATGTACTTAAAGTTAAATAATCAGTACTTTTGATACTGCAAGTATTTTACTTAAGTATTTTTTAATCACCGTTGCTTGGAACAATGTATACAATGCTTGGAACAATGTATACAACTCTTTTTAAAAAAGTACTTGTACCGGTACTTGAAATTTCAAGTTTTGATTAAGTATTTCTTGCTACTTAAAAATATGTACCGCAAAATCTTAATCTTCTTGAAGCACTTTGTAGAAGTACTTAATAATTAAAAATATTGATGATTTTAAATTCCTCTTTTACTTTATGTAAATAGCGCTAAATATAAGGTAAAACTCGTAAAAACCTATTTATATTTATATAAATAATCTAACAAATACAGACTCAGTTTTCGTTTTATGTACACCAATTACTCCGGTATGCTTTTACCAATTTAGGGAAATTTTTAGGAAGTATCCAGGATAGTGCCGAAGTAGTCCCATCGCAAGCATATTAAAAAACATAAAAAATGACAGGATACTAGTTGTTTCCTACATAGCACTTGTTTTTGTGCAATTTGAGATAAATTTGGTAAGTACTGTTTTAGTAACCATTCTTTTAACATTTCACTAGGCCGCCATTTTGTTTTGTCATATTAGATTTTTACCAAAATGTTACTGGGTCATCCCCATATGACCCTTAATTTTTGACTACAATTTGAAGTCAATCTGGTAAGTAGTTTTTAAGCTATGCCGTGAACTGACAGACAGACAGAACGACACAGACCGACGGAAATGATAAAAAATATTTTTTAACAACTAGCGACGCTAAAACGTGAAAATATGTAAAATCTAAAACCGTATCATAATAATGACGCCATTTTGAATCTTTTTTACCAAAAATTTACGGAATAAATTTGACACATCTTGAAACATTGCTTTAAAATTTGACCTTAATACACTGCTTTAAAATTTAGCTTATGAAGTGTTATTAATCAAAAGGAATTTCACAAAGCTCTGAGGTACATACGGACCAAAGAGGAATCTATTCTTCCTCAGGTTGTTTCGTTATTATAAATCTTAATGAACATCCCATGAGTCAATGAGTGAAATGCATAGCTGTGAAGGGGGGAACTACGGAAAAAAGTTGTAAATTATAAAAATATCGTATTTCATATGGTTTTCGAGGTTTTTAATCGCAAGAAATAAAATTTTACCTGTCATTTTAATTTCCGTGTATTGCTGTTTTTCTAAAAGTATGCATAGAGGGCGCTTTTTATATAATATTAGTACTGTGATTCTGGCAAAATTGGATATGCGGTGAACCCAGTAGCTACCGACTTGTTTATTTTATATACGGACGTCCAAAAAGTCGAATTAAATGAACTTTTAAATTTTGGTCAACTACGTGCCTGAATTTTTTATATAAGTTAATTGGCGGTATCTGATACCGATAAGTGGAAGTAATTTTTTTCTCAACCTCCGGCTAGGGCTGAAAAAGATGTTTTTCAATATTATTCAAAAAGGCTAAGAGCTGGAAGAAAAAGTTTCGAAAAAAAATTGTACAGCATAAAGTTTTAGGTACAATTTAGATAGTTTCTTGTTATTAAAATTAATAGAGTTAGAGATGATACGAAAAACTTTAAAAAATCACGCCAACTTGAAAAACTTTTTTTTCAGAGAAATGTACATTATTTTTATTTTTTAATCTAAACGATTTAATGACCTTAAAAACATTTTTTTATATAGCAAAAAAAAAATAGAAGGTAGTTTTCAATATTTACAATAATCCATTAGAGAAAAATTTTAATGTTATTAGGTCGCTAAAATTTAAAAAATAAAAAGATAATTTCTTTAATAGAATGAAAAAAAAAAAGGAACAATCATTAACTTCTCAGCTTTTCAACTTGCTATGATTTTTTAAAGTCATATCATCTTTTAACTTATCCCCCCTAACTCTATTTTAACAGTTTTATATGTAAAATTTCATGCTTTACAATTATTTCACCTAGCTCTTACTCTTTTTGAATAATATTGAAAGATCACTTTTGTTAAAATTTAGTTCCACTTATCGTTGTCGGGTACCTCATACTTCGAATTAAAAGTTTCTTTAATTGTACTTTAGGAATAGGTTTAGACCTCAAAATGGTCATTGATGACATGAGCGCCGACGGAATAACACCCCCGTGGGAACAAAAACAATACTAATGTCTAAAGAAAAAATGCATCTTTTTTGTGACTTACCAAGAACAGATGAAATTGCGATTGGGCCACAATTATATTGATAACAAAAAAAAGGTAATTTCTAATATAAACAGCACCAGATTTATCTTAGTAAAGACTTTACTGGGTCCTGGGGAGCGCCTCCTGGTGGTGCCCATGATTGAAGAGCTTCCAAAGAATACGACGTTGTTTTTTAGGGAACACCCAATATATATATATATATATATATATATATATATATATATATATATATATATATATATATATATATATATATATATATATATATATATATATATATATATATATATATATATATATATATATATATATATATATACAGTATATATATATAATAAATAAATGGGGGCGTGTTCGGATATATATATATATTTTTATATATATATATATATATATATATATAACAAAAAAAAAGGTAATTTCTAATATAAACAGCACCAGATTTATCTTAGTAAAGACTTTACTGGGTCCTGGGGAGCGCCTCCTGGTGGTGCCCATGATTGATTCCAAAGAATACGACGTTGTTTTTTAGGGAACACCCAATAAATATATATATATATATATATATATATGTGTATATATATATATGTGTATATATATATATATATAAATGTATATATATATATATATATATATATATATATATATATATATACAGTGTGTATCAGCCAAATCGAATAAATTCGATAATAAATAAATGGGGGCGTGTTCGGAAAAACGCTTGGACCCGTCGATTGGTATTTTTAGTTGCTCATTTTCTCCAATAAAAACTTTTTATACAGGGTGTGTCCTGTAACAGTGGTCAATGCCAACTTTCTTATTTCAAATGCAACACCCCGGATATTATTTAATTTTTGGATTCTTTAGGAGATTCTAAACATATTTTATGTTCAATGTCCTATACCTATCTTCAACTATTTCGGCAATATTAAGTGTTTTCAAATTTATTTTTATTTTATTTATTTCGAATTTATTATTATTCATGAAAGTGGCTCTGGTTACTGAACTATTTATTTGATTACAAAAATTCGCTACAACACACTCAATACTTATTTACCATTTAGGTCTTCATATTAAGAATGTAAGCAAAAACCATTTTAGCGTTCCTTTTTATTGATATGGAACAAAAAGAGCCAGTTTTGTTTACTTTTAAGTTTTGTTTACTTTTGTGTAAAATGCCTGGCCTTTCTCTTTGCAAGACAGTAGTTGTCAGTGTCAGTGTCATAGTCTTTTGAATTTCGTTAACTGCATAATACCTAATATCAGAAAAATGGTTCATTTAACAGAAATGCATAAAATAACAATTCTACAAATGATTGGTTATGGAGATAACACACGAACACAAGTGGAAGTTGCTCGCTTATTTCATGAAAAATTTCCAAATTTGCCGCATATATCCCAAGGGATAATTAGTAAAATAGAAAAGCAGTTTCGCGAGCTTGGACATGTGAGGCAGATAAAAAAAGCAGCTGCCAATTCAATAAATGATGATACTAAATTGGATATTATGCTTGAGTTTGAGGAAAACCCACATATTTCTAGTCGACAAGCCGCCGCAATATTCGATATTAGACATTCGTCGATTATTCGAACATTAAAAGAGAATAAAAGGCATCCCTATAAAGTGATACCAACTCAGGAGCTCATGGAAGACGATTATGATAGGAGAACTTATTTTTGTGAACAAATGATGGCTATGTTAGATAACAATGTTATTCAATTAGAACATGTTTTGTTTTCGGATGAGTGCACCTTTACACTTCATGGTCATGTAAATCGTCAAAATTGCCGCTATTGGTCTAGGGAAAATCCTCACTGGATCAGCGAAGAACATACTCAATATCCTGAAAAGGTTAATGTTTGGGCAGGAATTGTTAGGGATCATATCATAGGCCCCTTTTTCATTGACGCAATTTGAATGGCGATAATTATTTAGCACTGCTCCAAAATAATGTCGTGCCAACTTTGACAAATTTGTATCCGGATCCAGCAAACCCACAAGTTCCAGCGAATATGATATGGTTTCAGCAAGATGGAGCACCGCCCCATTACCAAATTAATGTCCGGCAGTACCTCAACGGAATATTTCCAAATCGGTGGATAGGGAGACGAGGATCGATAGAATGGCCAGCGCGATCCCCTGATCTGACGCCATTAGACTTTTTCTTATGGGGACATATTAAAAATGTTGTATACAAAACTAAACCCCTCGACTTAGCTGACTTAATGACGCTTGCGATTAGATCGGTCACGCCTGAGATGCTAAATAACGTTAGAAGAAATTTCTATTTAAGATTAGGAATTTGCCAAGACGTTCGCGGCGAGCATATTCAACAGTTCCTAAATTAACTTTTTACTTTGGTTTATACATTATGAAGAAATAAATAATTTTATTTTTTTAATCTTAATTTTTGCAATAAATTTGAATACACTTAATATTGCCGAAATAGTTGAAGATAGGTATAGGACATTGAACATAAAATATGTTTAGAATCTCCTAAAGAATCCAAAAATTAAATAATATCCGGGGTGTTGCATTTGAAATAAGAAAGTTGGCATTGACCACTGTTACAGGACACACCCTGTATAAAAAGTTTTTATTGGAGAAAATGAGCAACTAAAAATACCAATCGACGGGTCCAAGCGTTTTTCCGAACACGCCCCCATTTATTTATTATCGAATTTATTCCATTTGGCTGATACACACTGTATATATATATGTATATATATATATATATATATATATATATATATATATATAATGCGAATAAAGTAAATTATTCTTAATTTATACTATAAATTATGTGTTGCAGTTGTTCATTCAAGCAGGTAATACAGCAGCGCATCCAGATATATATATATATATATATATATATATATATATATATATATATATATATATATATATATATATATATATATATATATATATATATATATATATGTGTATATATATATATATATATATATATATATATATATATATATATATAATGCGAATAAAGTAAATTATTCTTAATTTATACTATAAATTATGTGTTGCAGTTGTTCATTCAAGCAGGTAATACAGCAGCGCATCCAGATATTCTTTCTTAATTAAGCGACCAGCGAAACAAAAAAAAGTGGCTTTTTCATCTCAATTCCCCACAGCATTCAGTAAAACGAGTCTGTGCTAAGATGTAGATCTTGGCCCAAAATGAAAATTAACAAAATAGTAATGATTATTTATAAATGACTATATTTTGTACTATACATATCTATCTAATAAATAAGAATTATTCTGCTAATGGTCTTCGAAGTTGGCTGTGTCCAGTCGAGCAAAAAATAAGTTTTTTATAGTAATTTTGCGAGCTCCTCAGATTAGTATTACTGAAATTTGTATATGTATAGTATATGTTACTTCGCTTTCTAAAGGATAATAATAATAGGCATATATAAGGAAAATCTACATAGGAAAAAGGTGAAAATTATATAATATTGTAAAGCAAATATTTGAATAGATAAATTTTTCTATGATGTAAGCAGCAACACACAACAAAATTACTTGAGATGATTGGGAAATCACCTAACTGAAACGTTGTTATTAAATCAAGATCAATAACGCGTCGAGAAATTACTTCTGGGCGGGTTTTCCAATATTATCCATTCAATTTTGGCCACCACAGTTCAGAATTAAAGTACTGGAAGCCCAACAAAACTATTTCACTAAAAATATTACATTACGTACCACTACCACCTTCAAACAGGAAACAAAATAAAATAGTTCTCCAAATAATGCAATACAAAGTCTATTAAATATTGCTAATATTTCCTTGGGATATTCTTTTAAATATTCTGTTTTCCGGTTTTTCTGTCTATCGCATTTCTTACTTTTACTATTCTGAATTAAAGCAAGTGATGTATGTAAAATCTAATTATCAAAGTTTAATAACCAGAAAACAATAACTAAAAACGGGCATATCGTAAAAATCACGTCATGTTCGGAATTTACCCATAATGACTTTTCATAAATGTTTAAATAACGGTATATAAATTCTTAAAATACCCTGTATTCAGTGTGTCGTGGTTCAAAAAGTATGCAACATATGGGAAACTTTTTAATTAACCTTAAAAAAAATCAGTAAATTTTCAATATTTTCCATTTTATTGTATTTTTTCCCAATAAACGTAATGCATTGAATCTAAGCAAAATCAAGTAACCTACATGTTCAGAAAACAGATTAAATTAATGTAACTTATTTAGACTTGTATATTTTTAATAATAAAAAATGATTTTATCTGTTGCAAGGGCATTTGATTATTCCTCAGAATTTTGAAAGTAATTTTTATAGGAAGTTAAATGCACAAGCAATTTAACATGCCTACAGAAAAACTTAAAACTCAATACGAAAAAATATTAGTATTTTAATATTTTTATTGCAACTTTAATGGAAAAAAAAAATTCTTGGAATAAGCGGCAATTTTTAATAAGTGGTCATAGGTTTTTATTCTAAACAACTTTTCTTTATAACATATTGTAATATTTTTAAAATTAAGATTACTTTATTCTTGAATATTAGTTCTAACATTTTGTTTGCTTACTCTATACTTTTCAAATTTTTCTAAAACTATGTAGTGCTAATGGTATCTTTTGATGCCCTAAAGTATATAATTTTTTTAAAAAAATTTGAGAAATCGAAAATTAGTGTTTTCTATATAGGAAACTTCTTGGATCACACTGTATATAGAGAACACAATTTTTAGGTTGTGGGTATTGTGTTGTATCTTTTACGTACTAACTAACATTGCCTAAAATAAGTGAATAATATTTAATTCGGCCTATGTCTGATGTGTCTAAATTTTAATTCATCCAATATTTAATGTACCTAATTTTTATTTTATAAAAATTACAGTCCAAAAATAATAATGCCTTTCTTTTCCGTAGTTATCTATATAACAACTGGACAACAATTATTTTAATTAAACACATATGACCAAAATTATAAACATAAAAATAAATGTCCAGCGGCTGCATAAGCTCGTTCCACTGTGGCAGCGGGGCAAAACCCTGCGCCGGGTAAAAATCCTTTCTTTAATTTCGCCGGAGCAGTGGCGTAGCCAACTAGCCGAGGAGATGGCAATCATAAAATGGGGGTTAAAATTAAGCAAGAAAATTGATTATATTTTGCGGATATCAAAATTACAAAATAACGCAATATCTATACGCAGTTTTGGTTTCGGTGCCTTTTGACAGAGTAGCCCTCCTAATACGCCACTGCTTACAAGCTACATCATTAATAATTTTGTACCCTACATCACTTGATTTGGGACTGGTTATAATAACCGAAGAGGGCGTTTTGCACCACTTGGTGGACTATTTATGAATATTTTTTTTGTCGTAGGAAACATCAAAAGACGTAACCAAGGAAGAACCCCCTCTCCCTTTCTTGGTAACGCCACTGCGCAGGAGGAACCAATCACAAATGTTGTTTATCCTACTAATTTCCAGGGCTCCTTTAAAGTTTTAATTGGTTTGTAAATTGCAGAAAATTTCCGCTTCAAAATAATGTAAGTTTAAAAATGTAATTTTTAATATAATTTTTGTGGTAACATACTTAGTGTATACAATTTAAATGAAAACTCTTAAGTAAACATTTTAGAGTAAAATTAATTCCTACCTCCAAAGGTCATAAAATCGTGTTTATAGTGTTCACCTATGTTCTAAACTTTTTCATGTTTAAGAACAAAAATTTAAAATTTGACAGATTGTTTAATGTACAAGTAGGCTTGTTATAGTAATTTACGTTATAAGTCCGGTAGTCAAATGTAAACAGGGACTGTGATAATACTTAACGAACGTGTATCGTATAATATTGTTTTTAATACTTTAATTTATTTTTTAAAATAAATAAAAAGTCATATTTATTAAAGTTTAAGAAACATTAGTTGGCAATCTAACAATCGTATGACTTTTACGATGTTGTAGCCATTGTTCTCCATAGCTAATTATTATTGTTTTTTGCGTGTCACTGTCAAATAAATAAAACCAAATATTTTAGTCCTTATATTTTTAAGTGAAAAATATCAAAGTCAATCCTGACAAATAATTGCTTCCTAATAACAATAACATAGTAGTGTTGCTAGGCAATTACGGAATCAGATACTGTAATGTTCGAAATATTTCGAACGGCCCCAAATCAGTACAGGGTAAGTAGATTTACTAGACAGTATTAAATAACGGTACATTATATACCTATTAGGAAAAGCTAAACATTCCTGGCCGATCGTAAAGAGGCAATACGGAGTCCGAGGATGTGGCTTTTCCTGCGAGGTATACATACTATTTTTCCTAAAATCGAAAATTATTGAAAGGACGTAAATTATTACAATTAACATAACATTTTGAAATAATAATTTTATTTACAAATAAGGATGCCATGACATATTTGTATTTTAACTATGGAAACAAAGAATTGTCAAACTTGACGTCTGAGTATACAAATAACTGTAAAGAAATAATAATTTCCCCCTCACTGTATTCTAAGCAACCTATTTTGACATTGCTTTGACAGACGTAAGTGAAAGTTACTCAACAAGGTATTGGTTTCCCTTAACGACAGGATGTAATTCAACTTACATCCCTAGGGAAATAATAATCTAAAATTATTATAAGTAGCTTTAATTTTTGATTTCATCAACATATTACAAAAATGCGGACAAAAATCCGGTGATATTAATTGAAATGAATATTAATGGTACAATTATTCACATTATTAACAAAATTTGGAAACACGTTTTCTCGTTTCTTCTCGATGTGTATTACATTTTCTGACTCCACAGATCCTTCATTTCTAACCAATGTTTCTGTCACTGTTGAAGCACTGCAAAAGACTTCTGGCTGGGTCTTATTGTATAAAATTTTATTCTCTACTTCCTTTTTATTATTGAGGCTCTCAGCTACGTAACTTTCCGCAATAGTAGCGGATTTCCATCCACCATGTCGCTTGATAGCTAATACATACTCCAGTATTTGCTAATAAAGTTGCCGACGTTCTTCTAAAAGAGTGTCCAGTATACATTTTGAAGTTCTCAAACTTTAGAAATTTCACAATTTTACTTGGTATTGACGAAAACGTATCTTTCCCGACTGGTTTAAGCACTTTCCATTTTGATATCGCATAAAGAAGCGCGGATTAATAG
This sequence comes from Kuschelorhynchus macadamiae, assembly GCA_030620095.1. Classification (NCBI taxonomy): domain Eukaryota; kingdom Metazoa; phylum Arthropoda; class Insecta; order Coleoptera; family Curculionidae; genus Kuschelorhynchus; species Kuschelorhynchus macadamiae. Next base: position 57,554 of record JAUTXW010003766.1, on the reverse strand, counting down.
TCATCATGTGGGATCTTGTATCAATGTACTTTTTGAATTATTTTGAAATGACAAACCTGAGTGTCGTCACTTTTTGTCACTGTAAATGTACGTGATATTCCATTTTTGAAATGGTCACATTTATGACTTCTTGACTTATTTTAACATTGTCCATTTTCCTTTCACAGAGTTCATAGATATTTTCCTCTATAAAAAGGGTGGACTTGAACATCGAATCATCACCATTAGCTTGATGGGGACTTCAATGTAGCACTTTGTTCGGAGAAATACGCCAAAAACAAGGTAGTAGTTATAATAGGGGAGCGCCTCCTCCTCCTCCTCTTCCTCTCTCTCATGTCCCTCATTCTTAACTTCCTCCCCTTTTATTCTCATTCGCATCATATTTTTTAATTTTTTCTCTTTGTTCTCCCACATTTGATTTTGCATTCTTAAGTCTTATAAATAGGTGCATCAAGATCATTTTAGTATGTTAAGGTACGAGTGACTGTTAAAAGAAAAAAATCTGTTGAATAAATCTATTAATAATAATATTAAAATAAAATGAGTGAATCAGTTGGAGAAAGAAATCGATCCATTCCGCTTCAGACAATTAGCCTCGAAGAAATTATACCAGGAGTTCAAGAAGAAAATATACCATTAGTTCGAGAAGAAAATAATGGGATTGTTTTAAAAAATTTGAATAAAACTGAGAGTGAAGAGAAAAAAGTGTTTTGTGCTATTTGTTTTGAAATAATCGAATATTATGATTCATGTAGACCAAATACATGTTCCCACATTTTTTGTTTAAAATGTATTTTAAGATGGAATGATGAAAATGGTTGTTCTATAATGGTAAACAATTGTCCTGTATGTCGCACTAGATATTACTATTTGGTACAAATCTTCAAAGATGTAATTAGACATCATTTTGTTGTAATTTTAAAAAGAGGATAATATTTTTTATAATTTGTGTTTGTGAAAACTCTGGTAACAAATAATTTTGTAAAAAAAGTAAATGTAAATATATATAATAATTGACACACATTTTTTCCTTTTCCTATATTGAAACGACAACAATGATCTAACAAGTTTATTAATACATACTAATTTTCACATTACATAACAAAACAATTGTTATGGGTTTACACAAAAAGTGCCACGCCCTAAAATGGCACCACTTTTGCAAATGGAAGCTTAAATTTTCTTATGGGAATTTACATGTAAAAATGACGGTTTTGATTGTCGGACCGGCATAGCCTAATCTACTACTTTTTAATTATACTAATAATATTAATATAATTTGCATCAAGTAAGAGAAAACTCAATTGAATACAGAAACAAGCGTTAACAAAATGTTATGCTAATATATGAGTGCTTCTAGTGGCAGTTGACATAATCGACACTTTTTTTACATATGATTAGCTATTTCATTTACAAATACAGTGTCAGATGTTAGAATAAAAAGAAGTATTTTGCATATAGCAATGAAAATATATAACCGCTTATAGTAACAGTTGACATTTTTTAAAATTAATATTGTTGACATATTCTACTTATTATCTTTACAATTTATGTTTAAAATTAATATTTTTGATATAATCTACCCATTACGTTTATAACCTATATTTAAAATTAATATTGTTGAAATAATCTACCCATCACCTTTACAAACTATGTTTATTATTAATATTTAACAACATAATTTTCTATCTCTTTTTTTTCATTTTTGTTGCAGTAAAAGCAAGCATGTTCAGGAATTAGTAGAAAAAGATGTATCCTACAAATAGCACAATGTAAATCAGAAGCACTAACAACATAGGCTCTTTTGTAGTGGCAGCTCACATGATCGGACTCCCCTCTCCGTAAATATCTCCTGTGAATTGCACTACAAGGAAGGCAAATAGCAAATATTCCTAGTCTTCGACTTTCAATTTTAGAGTAGCTTTGTATAACACATACATCTTTTTCTTCAAAATTATTAAATAATTCACTAGCCCTAAACTTGCTTACTTTTACGTCAGCCTCGGTTCCTAAATTTAGTAGTTGTCCATCCATGTCCACTCCTTCGTCAATTTCCTGATCATCTTCCTCCATCTCTTCTTCTTCCTCCTCAATATAATTAATGTCGATGTTACATAAGAATGATCTTCTAACAAGCCTAGATGATTTGTCCAAAAATGAATGTTTATAAGTGATGGAATCGCCTTCCAAGTTAATAAAAATTTCTTTTCTTTCTTCAATTTGAGCGGCGTTCTCCACATTATTTTCTTCAATTTGGTCAGCGTTTCCAATCATATTTTCTGCCATCGTTAGGAGCTTTAGATTTAGATAGATATATTTGATAAAAAACAATTTTGGTTATAGCTTATAAAATAATATCGACAACTGATATTACAGCGAATGATACTGTATGATCGTCGAGTGGATGTTCTTAAGTATATATCCCATCAACCACCACTTTTACTACCTGCAATACTTAAGTTTTTTTTTTTTTTTTTTTTGTTTCTTTTTTCGCTGTCCCTTTCCCTGTCAGTTTCCTCGGGGGGGGGGGGGCTTCGCCCCCCTCCCCGCTTTGCCAACCCCCCTCACTCTCACCTTATCTTCTTTCTCTCCCTTCCTTCTTTCTCTTTTTTATATGTTTCTCCGTTTTCCTTCCTTCTCTTTTTCCTTCCTTCTCCTTTTTCCTTCCTTCTTCTTTTTCTTTCCTTCTCCTTTTTTCTTTTCTTCTTTTTTAATCTAACCTAACCTAACCTAACCTAACCTAACCTATAACCTAACCTAACCTTAACCTAACCTAACTTAACTTAACCTGAAGAGGGTAGCCCGAAATTGGGGAAAAGGGATTTTAGTCTCGGAAATTCAGGGGTCCGGGGGGGGGGAGGGGGGTAAGGTCGTTGATCGGCTTGGGAAAGTGGTTTTTAGAGATTGTCGTTCAACTTTAAGTAGGACACATGTGATTAACTTTTGCATATAAAATCGCCTCAGCGAAGAGACGAATGCAATTGATTTCTGCATTCACACTGTGCAGAGCTCGCGAGTTTTCTGGTGTTTACATTGTGTCTATTTGGTAAATTTTTATTTTTATTACTAACATTTTTATTTGGCAAGATTTAATTCTTATATATATTGGTGACATTTTTATGTACATTTGTGGCATTTTTATTTGTTATTACGATTTTTTTCATAATGGACAATTTTTTGGCATCGAGTAGCAAAATAATTGACAATGACTTTGACTTATACACATGTACTCAAATGCAGAATTTTGCAAACCAACAAAACAATGAAACAGACGTATTTACAACTAGTCAACAACAAACTATTCAGGACTTGAATGAAATTATTTATAATAGCCAAGTTCAGAATAATGCCAACAAACACAACAACGAAAAATATTTATTTACAGCTACTCAACAACAAACTCTTGACGATCTTAATGACATTATTGACAACAAAACGGACTTAATTACAACAAAAACTAAACAAACTCTTGAAGAACTGAATGACATTGACGAAACTGAAAATTCTAGCTAGGATAGTGTTTGTTTTCAAAAATCTAATCCAAATTATTTAACATTAAAATCGCCAATTAATTCTCCGAGACCAATTTGCTCTCCCTTTTTGTTTAGTGAAAATTCTGATTCGGAAGAAGAACAAATTGATCAAAATTTAAGTTTGGCTATTTGTCCTACTAATTCACCATATGATATTGTAAATTCTGATTCGCAAGAAAAACAAATTGATCAAAATTTAAGTTCGGCTATATCTTCTATTAATTCACCATATGCTATTGTAAATTCTGATCCGCAAGAAAAACAAATTGATGCAAATTTGACTTCGGATATTTCTCCTAATAATTCACCAGTTGAACAAAATTCAATTTCGAAACCATCATTTATCATTAAAAAAAAATTTAAAATTAATAAAAAAAATAAAAAACAAATAGCAAACCTTAAGTGTCTGGGTTTCGCTATTCAAAATTTAACTAATTTGATCACAATTAAAAAGGGAGACGAAAGTACGGTGAATTATGTTAAACAGGCCTTTGACAAATTAGTTGACTCATTTGAAGAAATGGATTCATAAAGTCAATTAATTTCTCTTGCTTTTTTCAAAATTTGACTATAACTAAATAAAAATGCACAATATTAATTTTATTATTATACAAAGAACTTCAAAAATGCAATTGCTTTTTTCAAAATTTGACTATAACTAAATAGAATTGCACAATATTAATTTTATTATTATTATTATTATGCAGAAAACTTCAGAAATGCATAAGTGTGTAACATGTAATAAAGTCTTTACTAGAAAGGATAATTTACTGCGACATATTAAAAAACATGTTAACGGAAATTCCACAAAACTCAACAGTTGGTTGAAAAAACCAAAGCTTGTTAAAGGTAAGAACATTTTATTTTTCATGTCATATTTTGTAAAATATTTTGTAAAATATTTTTTTCTTAATTTATATAGATTCTACAAATATTGTAAAATATTGTAAAGAATGCAAGAAAAATATAAACCAAAGTCTATGGGGTGGACATCTTCGATCTAGTGTGCACAAGAACAATTCCAAAATAGGCTTGGAGGAAGGTGTTGAAATTATCAAGTCAGCATTCAGGGAACGAATAATATCTTATAGGATTTCCTCACACCAAAACTTCATAAATGTGAAAGAATATTTTCAACATTTGGAATACAAAATTGCACATCTAATAGATCAAGAACTGCAGAAACATAAATGTATCAAGCTAAATATGGAACTGTTCGGTTTCTATTTTAACCCCAGCAGCGACAGCTATGATGTCAAATCTTTTAATGCGCCGTTCCAAGTCATTTGCCAGGGATATCAGAAAAAAGAACTGTTAGAGCAAATCTGCACCATTATTGACCAGAAAGCTGACGAATTTGCAGAAAGAGATTCAGGTAAAGAATTTATTTTCGATTTTACAACAGCAACAAAAAAAGTAATTTTTTAATTTTTACGTTGCAGGATGGGCTTTGATGAATTTACTTCATTTGGAAATTAATGTTAACAAGCACAATCCGCTGAGAGCCTCATCTTTTATCGAACTTCCTCAAGAGATCAAGAGACGTCAAGCTGTGATCAACATTAGGAATGATGACAACTTTTGCTTCGCCTGGGCAGTTGTGTCTGCTCTTCACCAACCACGCGGATTAGATTTTGAAACTTCATCCTACCCACACTACTCTTCTGTTTTGGATATGTCAGGTATAGAATTTCCAATGTTGCTAAAGAACATTAAGATTTTTGAAGAAAAAAATAACATTTCTATTAATGTATATGGATTAGAAATTATAAATCCTAAAAAGGGGTATGAAGTAATTGGTCCACTTTATTATTCATCGAATAAAAAAAATCAACATGTCAATTTATTGTTAATAAGTGATGATGATGAAAAAACTTTTCATTATTGCTATATTAAAGATTTATCAAAACTAGTTTCTGCACAAATTTCTAAACATCACGGAAAAAAATATATTTGCGATGGTTGTTTACAATATTTCCCTACAGAAGAAAATTTATTACAACACAATAGCTATGATTGTGATCATTTACGAATTAACCTACCTTCTAAAGAATTAATAAAAGATAAGTTTGGAAACTATTCATATGATAATATTTTGAAATTTGTAAATTATCATAAACAAATGAAAGTTCCTTTCGTGGTGTATGCAGATTTTGAATGCATTTTAAAGCCTTTAAATAATGACAATGTTGATAAAAATCCTAATACTTCATACACCTTAAAACAATATGAACATATTCCACATTCATTTGCCTATTACATTAAATGTTCCTTCGACGATAATTATTCTAAATTTGAAAAATATAGAGGTCAAAATTGTGATACATTATTTATAAATTCTTTAGAAAGAGATGTGTATAACATATACAATAAATATTTAAAGGCTCCTAAAAAAATGATCCCTTTGAACGAACTGGACAAAATTTATCATAACTATGAAAAAGTTTGTCATATTTGTAATAAACCTCTTTTAAATGACAGGGTTGCAGATCATTGTCATATAACCGGTCTTTATAGAGGTCCAGCTCATTCACTCTGCAACATAAATTACAGAATACCTAACTTTATTCCAGTTATATTGCATAATTTGCGTAATTATGATTCTCATCTATTTCTTAAAAAATTATGCTTAAACAAAGAACAACTAACAGTTATCGCACAAAACAAGGAAAAATATATTTCATTTGAAAAGCTTATTCATGTGGATAACTATTTTGATAAAAAGACACAAAAGGCTAAGAAAAAAAATATATCATTAAGGTTTATTGATTCTTTTCAATTTCTATCCCATTCTTTATCAAAACTCTCTGAAAGCTTAAAAGATGAACAATGTAAGGAAATAAAAAAAATTTTCAATGATGAAGAAAGATTTAAACTTATTCGGCAAAAAGGTGTATTTCCTTACAGTTATATTGATGATTATTTAAAATTAGAAGAAACAAATTTACCTCAGAAAGACCAATTTTATAATACTTTAACGGATGAGCACATCAGTGATGCAGAATACCAAAGAGCTGTAAAGGTTTGGCAATTGTTTAAATGTGAATCTCTTGGTCAATACTCCGACGTTTACTTACTCTCTGATACTTTACTTTTGGCAGATATTTTTGAAAATTTTAGAAGCACTTGTTTATCCACATATAAGCTCGATCCAGCTCATTTTTACACTTTTCCAGGTTTATCCTGGGAGGCGTGTTTGCGTTATACTGGAATAGAGTTAGAATTGTTAACTGATCCAGATATGATACACTTTTTCAAAAAAAGCGTTCGCGGTGGTGTGAGCTCTTGCATTTGTAGAAAATCTGAAGCTAATAACCCATTTCTTTTAAATTTTGATCCTTTAAAGCCAACTAAATACATAATTTATTATGATGCAACAAATTTGTATGGTTATGCAATGTCACAGCACATTCCAACGGGAGATTTTGTTTGGTTAACAGATAAAGAAATCAATGATTTAAATATTATGAATATTTCTAAAAAATCTAATAAGGGATATGTTTTAGAAGTTGATTTAGAATATCCTACAAGTCTACATTCCTATCATAACGATTTTCCGTTTTGTCCAGAAAACTTTAAACCGCCAAATTCTAAATGCATAAAATTAATACCCAATTTAAATGATAAATCAAAATATGTTATTCACTATCAATTATTAAAACAATGTTTGGAACATGGAGTATTTATGGCAAGACTATGGAAAATGTTGATAGGAGAATTGACGTAAGACTTGTTACAGAGTGGGAAAAAAATAGAAGAAAAGATGGTGCTGAGAATTTAATTGCAAAACCATATTTCAAGGACTTAACATTATTTTCTGAAAACTTGGTAGCTATTCAAATGCAAAAGATTCAAGTTACTTACAATAAACCAATATATGTAGGCTTCTCAATATTAGATATATCTAAAACTGTCATGTATGATTTCTTTTATAATTTTTTAAAACCTCTTTATCAGGAAAATATTTCACTTTTATACACCGATACCGATTCGTTCATTTTAGAAGTCACAACTCCAAATATTTATTCTGACATGATAAAAAATATTCACAAATTTGACACATCTAATTATGAATTTAATAATATTCATGAAATGCCTATTACAAAGTCAGTTATAGGAAAATTCAAAGATGAATATGCTGGTGAACCCATTACTGCTTTCTTTGGTACTGGAGCAAAAGCATATTGTATTAAAACGGAAAACAGTTTAACAAAAAAAGCAAAAGGTGTTAAAAAAAGTGCAATTAAAAAGCAGTTGGATTTTATTCATTATAAAGATGTTGTTGAAAATCATTCTAAAACCTTTTGTTCAATGTATGTTTTTCGATCTAGACAACATACAATTTTTACAGAGTTAATTAATAAATTGGCTTTGAGTTCCGAAGATGATAAGCGGTATAAAATTCCCTATAGTTTTAATACATTAGCTTGGGGACACCAAGATATTGCTTTGTATCAATGGAATGCAGAACATGAAGATTTAGATATATTTATGTAGATATTATAAGGTATTTAAATTTGTTGTTTTTGAAACCAAAGTTAGTCTTCATAAGTCTTTCACAAAATGTGCATAGAAACTTTTGACAAAGAAATTGATAACAGTTATTTTAAAACATATGAAAAACGACTTTCCACTTTTAAAAAATGGAAAGGAAAATTGAGACCAGAAGTGTTAGCTGGAGCTGGCTTTTACTATACTTCAATCAATGATATTTGTAAATGTTTTTATTGTGGTATTGAAATTTTTGATTGGTTAAGTTATGATGATCCTATTGTGGAGCATAAGAAATTTGCTAGGAATTGTGATTTAAATAACTGTTTATGGAAAAATAGGAATCGAATAATTGTAACCATTCAAAATAAGTCTTCAAGCTACACATTTTATATAGTATTATTAATATCCTTATTTATGAACTTTTACATATATTTAAATTAAGTATTTTATTGTTATTTTTTTACAACTGCTTTTGCTTTCGTGGTGAAAGTATCTGCTTAATGTTAATAAATTTGGAATATAATTATTAATTTGTTTTAATGACTATCAGTAGATCTCAATTTATTCTTCTTTATTTTATTTTCCAAAATGTTTTTTATGTTCATCATCCCCCTGGCGTAACACAGTGTGAAATATGTTTTTCTAATAAAACAGACGTCACTCTAAGTAAATATTGTAAATTTATGAAAATTGGATTAATTAACAATAGTACAATTAGTTGGATGGAACGAATAAATGGAAATGAAAATGCAAGTAAATTTTTTAAAATTTTGTATCATTATCCAAATCGATCTATTTTTGATACAAATTGGATAGAAAGGTTAGAGTTTAAAAATAATCAGTTACAAATTTTAACCCCCAACTGTACCAATTATTATGACGGATTCAAAAATTATTACTTTTCCATCATTAGTGTTACATTAAACTTTGCATTATTTTTATACATTACCATTTTAATTATTTATCTTTATTACAAATTTCAAACTGGAAATCTATTTTTTCATTAATCCATTTTAATCGAAACTTTAAAGAAAGTGGGGATGAGAATATTTAAGTACAAGAATAACACAATATGTTTCAGTCTCGTTTAGTCATTATGAACAACGCCGTGGTTCATAAACCTTTGGAAACGCTTCTTAATTCAAAAATTTATTTTTTAAATAATTCTTTGTCAAAATTTGTTCTTGTTGGCATTAGTTTAAATAATTTTTCTCCAAAAATTGCAATTGGTGGAAAAACTGGATTTTCAATCGCACTAACCGAAGAAAATTGGAAAGACATTTGTGTTCATCAAGGAATTATTGTAAACAATTTCTACTTTCCTCAAGTTGATCAAACCAGTGTGAATATAAACAACATTCATCTGCAGGTTCAGAAAATAAATGATACCCCTGTTCTACAAATTACAAAAGGCCCACACTTCATATACTTAGGACAAGAGTCTTTGGACAATTTGTGGCGATTAAAGGAAATTATTGATTATAGATTATCTATACTTAAAAGGCAAGAATTCAATACATATTTCAAAATATTTCAAAATAATATTTCATCTGATTGTGGCGACTTGTGTACGCATGTTTATAATATAATAAGTCCAACAGAAAATCCTAACAGTGAAAATGTTTCAACTATGATGGAATTACTTGCTTTATATCCTGAACAAATGGAAAACAAATTGAAGCAAAATGGAACAAAACGAAAATATTACGAAGAAAACAATGAAAATGGATCAAAAAGAAAATATTACGAAGAAAACAATATCTTTTCTGGAAGAGAACAATAAGGTGCATGTGTTAGTGAAGTGGAGCTTTGCTTACAGACAAGCCCGTAGGAGTAACTTTCAGATGTGGTACTTAGATAGACTCCGTTTTGAAAAAAGAATAAATGATTGTAAACTTATTCTAGATTCGATATTATCTGAGGAACATAGAAATAAAATATATTTGACACGTTTTAATAAAAATTGTATTTGATGTTTTACTTAATAAAATTTTAGTTTAGTAAATGTGAATTTTATTTGAAATTAATTAGCACATTAAGACTTTGTAATTTGTATCAGCTAAAGCATAAAGTGAGGAACAGAAATAAAACAAATTTAACTAAAATTTAATTTCAATTTAATTAAACAATATTTTTTTTATCAATCCATGTATTATATTTTTTATCAAGTCCTAACCATTTCACATAAACTTTGTTTCCTTTCCTTCTCAAAATCTTCTCAATAAGATACACATCGGTATGCTTTACTTTTAGTAATTCTTGCTCATAAAAACCACCCAGAATGTCCTGATTATCTTCGTCTTGAATTAAATATGTCCAAGGGTTTGTCATCTTAACTTCTTTAATGTGGAATATCTCATTTGACCAATTTGGTGTGTAACCTTTTGAAAATGCCTCTCGATGCTTGCTTATTCGTACGTGATCACCCACTTTAAACTTTGGAGATTTTATATCTAACGTTTTAGCATGAGTAAATGCAGATTTCAAGATTCTATTTTCATTTGTTTTATTTACTTGTTTTGGCTTCATTCCTATTGAAGAATGTTTTGTATTGTTATAATCTTTTACAATATCCGCTAATATATTAAACCATTTGTAATTTCCTTGAATGCTAAATATTTTCCACATATTATTCTTTAAAGTCCTGTTCACTCTTTCTACTATACTCGCTTTCAAATTGGAAAACGTGCTATAATGGTTAATTCGAAATTGTTGCATCAAATTTTGAAAATGTACATTGAAAAACTCTCTCCCTCTATCCGTTTGCAAGTTTTTTGGTGGAGTTTTTGCACTGATTAATATTTTTTTCATTGCCGCTGTTACGTCTTTTCCAGATTTAGATTTTAACGGTTCGGCCCAAACATACTTAGAAAATACATTTATGGTAATCAAGATATATTTAAATCCCTTATTAAATTTGGCATAGAGTAACATTTCAACCAAATCAGCTTGAAAAAGATCATTTAACCCTTTCACTACCACCCTTCTGCGTTTGTAGTTTTTTCTAGCAGGTTTATGTAATTCATTAACGACTTTTTGTTTAACGGTTGTCATGACAACAAACTTGTTTATTCAATTTTAAGGAAGTTCACTTTCTATGTTTTGTAATAATTCGAAATATAACTTTTATATGTTTTTTCCCATTCATTCAATTTATCAATTTGTATTGTATAACTTTTTTCATTTAAAATTTTACTAATTTTAGTAATCTCCTTTTCTAACGCATTAAAGGATTTTTTTATCTCTCCAGTTAAGAAAGTAGTTGATCTACTATCACTATTTTTTAATTCCTCCTCTGTTTTATTTAATTCTTGTTCTAATTTCTTAATTACACTGGACATTATATTTTCCAAGGAAATATATTGTTGATTTTCTTCCAAAGTGAGTTGGTCAATTGTTCTACTGTTAAGAATGCTATTTTGATTTCTTTTTTTTCATCATCTAACCTTTTTATAAAAGTTCTTAATTGTTTAATTCTCTTATATTTGTTTCCATTATTTTATTAATTTTGTTGATATCATCACTTAATTTTTTGTCTTCCTTTTTAACATGTTCATTTAAAAATTGCAAATCTTTACTTATTTGATTTAGCGTTAGCAACTGTTTATTAACGTTTTCAACTGAGGTATAGCATCCTTTAATCTGGTTTTCATACTTTAAAAAATTTTCATCAAAAACCTTAAGCTTTTTAGCAAAGATTTCATTATTTGTTTCATTTTCACCTAATCTCCTTTTTAAATTATTAATGTCACTTATTCTCTCTTGATTTTGTTTTGAAATATGGCGTCCAAATTTATCAACTGTCATGTTGAGCTTTCATTAAACAATAAATATGATTATATTTGATAGCTGTTATTTATAGTATTACTTTATCTTCTCTTAATTCTTCAATAATAGAGATAATCTCGTTACTATGAGCATTATTTCCCGCATCACTTGATGAAATTAATAAACGTAGCCTATCAACAATTTCGTTAACATTATTCCAGTATACATAGTCTGTATTTGATCTGTTTGTTTTCAAAATTAATCCCTTTCCTGTAGATTTGGCTCTAGTTGTTCTAAACGGAGGTTTTGGTTTGTTAAATGCTGTAACTAATCTTGGCAAGGTTTTTGTCTTTGTAATCCCCTTCCTTTGTAAATATGGTCCTATTATTGTAACATATTTGTGTGATGTATTTCCTTGAACTTGTTCATTTGAATCAAAATTCCTACGATATGCATTTGTTTTAGCTAGAATGTTCATGTAATTATCTAAATCTTCCTTCTTATAACCTTTCGGTTCTTTTTTGAAAAGCAATTCGTATAAACCTGGCGTGCCTGTGTACGTTATTCCTCCCACTTTAATGTCTTTTCCAATAATTTCTACCGGTATCTGTGTTAAACCAAAAGAAAACTTATCCGTTTCGAGGTCATGAACTATTCCATAATAATGGTCAAATTTATGTTGTGTATCTTTCACACCCTCATCAATATATGATCTGGGTAATTCATGAAAATCTGCTAAGTAATCTTTATATGATGGTGTACCAACATAGGTTTGAATTGTTTTTCTAGTTTGTTCCAATATGTCTGACAAGTTTAAATTTGTTGTTGTGTCACTAGAAGGATCTGAAGTTTCTGCTATAACAGTTGATGACAATGGTTGTACTACAGGAGAGGAAGAAGTGATACTACTGTCATTTAAAAATGTTGGTAGTTCTGTAGGGAGTGACGGAGTTTTTCCTGTTTTCTGAATATTTTTCGTCGGAGTTGATGTTTTATAAAGCTTTGTAGGTGTTTTGAAATCTTCATACTTTGAAACTCTTTCTTCTTTTAAATCGAATGGTTCGGATTTACCAATACTTGAAATTAGCTGTTTAAGTGGTTGTGTTATTGGTCTATAAGTTTGTTCTAATTCGGACTGAGCAGTAGAAGTAGCTAATTTCAAGCTTTGATATTTCTGCTTCACGGCTTGTCTCGATCTTATTAATTCTCGAGCTAAACGTTTATCCATGCTGTACAAGTTTTAAATGAAATAAAACTGCAAATTTTTTACTTTTATAAATATATAAAGGAATCGAATTTACTCCTATATCTGCCGTGATTTACTTCACAATCTTTGTCAATTACAAGAAAGCCATATGGATCCATCCAACAGTTAGCACAAATATTTTTAAACTGATCAAATGTCATATCCAATATACAGTGGTCATTATATATATGTTTTAAACTCAAACAGTCCTGTTTAAATAAAATTAATAAGTTTGCATTTTCTCGAATTAGACGTTTAAGGATTGAGGAATATCCTTGAAAAATAAAAAAACAATCGGTGTTTCTATGCCTTCCATGCGTGAAATAGTCCCTAATAATAGATTGATTATGACAAGGAATATCATCAAAAATGATAACGGAATTTGGCTTTATCTCATGAGGTGAAATAATGTTCTCATCGCTATCATATTCAAAGTATCCAATTTCTTTCATAGGTTTTAACAACTTTCTTAAATATTCATATTTTGGTTGATCTAATGACTTTGAATAAACATAGACATTTTCAAACCTAATTCCATTTGGATGCTCGAGCAGTGTAAGCATAACGTTGGTTTTACCGCTACCACTGCAACCAACTATAAGCCCTCTTTTTGAACCACCGCAAAATAAGTCACCATGCTTTCTCAACTGTTTACTTAAAATTTTTCATCATGATTATTTACTGGTAATGAGAATTTTTGTTTTTCAATCCTCATTCTTAATCACACTAGTAAATATTTTTAGCTGTAAAAGTATTTATACCAGAAAAATGTCAATGTGCTTTTAGTATAAAAAGAACTTCAATGACTGTGGGTCGCCATAAGTTGAAAAAAACTATTAAAACACGTAATAGAAAAGGCTCTGGTTTAGTAAATAAATTAATTAGCAAACTACCTTTCGAAGTTCATATACCAGGATATAATTATTGTGGTCCCGGCACCAACTTGGAAAAAAGATTAACTAGAGGTGACGTTGGTATAAATCCATTGGATTCCGCTTGCAAAGAACATGATATATCTTACTCTCAGACTGAAGATTTATCAAAAAGACACATATCTGACCAAATATTAGAAAAAAAAGCCTGGGATAGGGTAAAAGCTAAAGATTCTTCTATTGGTGAAAAAATTGCAGCTTTAAGTGTTGCAGGAATAATGAAGGGTAAAAGAAAGTTCGGTTTGGGATTAAAAAATACAAAAGGGGTAAACTTAAATTGAGAAAAAAACGTATCATTCGAACACCCAAAAAAATTGGAGGATTTCTACCTCTTTTGTTTCCCATTCTTGGCGCCCTGGGTGCACTAGGTGGAGGCGCGGCAGGAATTGCTAAGGCAGTAAATGATGCTAAAGCAGCTAAACAGCAACTAGAAGAAATACATAGACATAATATTGCAATGGAAAATGCTTCTAAAGAAGGGAAAGGATTATATATTAGACCATATAAAGGAAAGGGACTATTTATTAGACCTTATAAAGGAGGATCCGTTAAAATGAAAGCAATCAGACAAAAAAAAAACTCAAAATAAGTTTTCCAAAAAGAGCACTTACGAACAATGATATTATTAAATATGTAAAGCTGTTAAAAATAACTGGCTTTAGAGGTGTTTTTATGCTCGATGAACTTCCAAAAGAAATTAATCTGAAAGAATGTGGTATTGTAAATTTGGATAAAAAACAAAATAAAGGATCTCATTGGACTGCTTATATTAAAAATAACAAAAATGTAATATATTTTGATAGTTATGGAAATTTAAAACCACCTTTTGAACTTCTCAAATATTTTAATTCGAATGGCAAAGTGGATGTATTTTATACTTATGAAAATAAACAAAAATTTAATTCATATAACTGTGGTCAACTATCCCTAAAATTTTTGCAAAAAAATATATAAACTCATTATTTATTGTAATATCTCATTCATAAATAAACTGCAATGTCTACCACAATTGCCATATCAGGAAACAGTTCTGTTTTGTCTGCTGATTTTAATCCGCCCATATATTTAGAGGATGAAAAACAATATTACCTGGGTTTAGCTGATTTTGAAACGTTTATGACTATCCCCAATATAAAAGAAGGATATAATAAATTTTATATAGATAAAAAAGTAATTGTTATTCCCGACGGAACTTATGACATTACAGATATAGAAACATACATAAGAGAAAGTATAGAAGATTTATTTCAGAATGAAAAAATTTTTTTTCTTTTAAAAGCAAATGTTAATACTCTAAAAACTTTTTTAATGTGTAGTAGAATAATTGATTTTACCAAGGAAGATTCGATAGGAAAAATGTTGGGTTTTAATAGCAGGATACTAGAAGCTATGAAAGAGGAAGAATCAGATAATGTTGCAAAAATAACTAAGGTGGATGCTATTTGTATTGACTGTAATATTTGTGTCGGTTCTTACAATAATGGTAAACCTGTTCATATTATTCACCAGTTTTATCCAACTGTAGCTCCAGGGTATAAAATAGTTGAATCTCCTTTGCCCATTTTGTATTTTCCAGTTAGCGTCAAAGCAATTAACAATATAACAGTTAAAATAGTTGATCAAGACGGAGAACTTATCAGTTTCAGAGGAGAAACTATAACAGTAAGGTTACATTTACAAACAAGTGAAATATAAAATGGTTGTTAGATATAATAGAGCCCTTGGGATGAGACTTGCCCCTACCACTATCAACAAAGTAGAAACTTATAAAAAGAAAAAGCCTAAACAACAGTTCAGTATCAAATCCAACACCAACAAGTTAAGACGAGATAATCGTAAATTTCTCACATCCTTGGGTTTCACTGTTTTAAAATAATGAACATATTAAACGTAAACGAAAAGCTTTATGTAGACAATTCCATCGTCAGTTCTGAGCTTCACACATATCAACCATATATTTCTTCAAAATTCGATTACAATGATGAAATAAGGATCCCAATTCAAGAACTCGATGCTTACACTCTACCATCAGATAGTTTACTTTATATCGAAGGAAAATTAACTAATACAGAAGGTAAATATAAGAAAGAATTGCTATTTATTAACAATGGTATAGCCTTTTTGTTCAGAGAAATCCGCTATGAACTAAACGGAATTACTATAGATTCAATAAGAAATGTTGGATTAGCATCAACCTTAAAAGCTACCTTTCTCACAATACCAACGAAAGTTTAAAACTGGAAAATGCAGGTTGGTTTCCACATCGGAAAGAAGGTGATACAATTTTAGTTGATAATGATGGAAAATTCTCCGTATCCATACCACTAAAAATGCTTTTAGGATTTTTTGAAGATTACAGAAAAATTATTATGAATATGAAACAGGAATTGGTTCTTATTAGATCAACTGATGATTTAGATGGTGTTATTTTCAAAGAAGATCCGGCACACCTTGTTACTGCTCCTGACACTCCATTGGTTACTTTCGATAAAATTTATTGGAAAGTTCCTCACATTCTAGTTGATATGCCACAACAAGTTGCTCTATCAAAAATATTAGAATCAAATAAAGATATATTGATAGGATTCAGGAGTTGGGAACTTGTTGAATATTCTTCTCTAACCGAAACAACCCGTCACACATGGCCGGTAAAAACAACTAGTAAACAAGAAAAGGGAAAATTGTTAAAGATATGAGTAAATTTGACAATATTACCTTGTCAAATATTAGAGTATATTTAAATTCTGAAAGATATCCTTATCACGATTTGTACTTAAATTTCGAAGAAAACAAATTTTCTGCTTTATACGAAATGTTTGCCAACTTTAGACAGTCTTACTATGGTGTTCCAAATGAACCCATTTTTAATCCTGAACAATTCAAAAACATTAGTCCTATTACACATATTGATTGCTCCCATCAAAAAGAAACAATTCAAACGGGATCCGTAGTAATGAGAATTGAATTTGAGACACACAATGCAATTAAAAAAGATACTTCTGCTTATTGTCTTATTTTACATGACAAATTATTTAGCTACAACCCTCTTACTAAAATTGTGAAACAATTATAAACTTTATCCCCACTATTTTCATATTTCGATTTAATTTAAAGAAATTTTCAAAAGCTTTTAGTTTTAATCATGACATCAAAACTACAACTACAAATTGAAAAATTTATTTTTAAAATTAATCAACTGAAAGAAGAAATTGCAAATTATTAAAGTAAAAAAAGTCTCATTAAAAAACTTGCTGCTTTGAAAATATGAGATTGGTTATAGATATTCAAGGATTCAAAGATGAAAAAAATAAATTTATACCGAAAGAGCTTGCAGCTTTTGATGGTTATGAAATGACTCATTACATTTTTAAAAAGCCTTTTCCAATGGAGTTTCTTTCACCTGATTGTCACAAGCAGGCGGTATGGTTAACGAAAAATTATCATTGTATACATTGGAATAATGGATTTACTCCATTACATCATTTCCCGAAAATAATTGAAACACTTACGAAGAAAGCAGATTTTGTTTTTGTAAAAGGAAGCGAAAAAAAGGATTTTATACAGAAATATTCTAAAAAGCATGTGATTGAAATAGATGAACAACCAGCGCTAAAGCTAATGGAACCAAAATGCTTCTATCATTCAAAATCACCTTGTATGTGTGCTTTGACAAATGTGTTATTTTTATATGACAATTGTTTTATGAATGAATAAAAATATAAAAAAAAACTTAATTACCTTTTTATTTTGCATTAACCAACCATGATTGAATACAATTAATATGATACCTTAAATCTAATTTTCTAAATTCATTTAAAAGTTCATACTCATTTTTATATTTTAAATAATCATTACAAAATTTAGCGGCTAATTTACATTGTTTCATTCGATCTATATTATTAACATATGCTGACAAATCTTGTGCTTCTGCGTCTTCTTCGCCTACAATTGATAAATATTGGAAGTATGCAGCAGATATAATAAACTCTTCATACATTTCAGTAACCATTTGCTCCATTGTAAATATTATTAAATTTATTCTTCCTTTTCAATTTCTTGAAGAATAGTATCCTCGTCAATAAATTGCTTCAAGTCTTTTAAATAGTAACCAAAGCCAATATCTTTTAGATCTTGAATAAGTTGAAAAAAATTTAATGTTTCAATGTATTTGTTGCAACAGAGGGCAGCCTTTACGAATTCCTCAGATTGATTACAATAAAAGTCTATCCACTCCGGACCACTTGCCATACAATATGAGAAATAGGTTTTTGAAAGATTACTAAATTTCTCCTCTAATAATTTAACTGCAATCAGCAACTCAGCCATTTCATTTATTTAACATAATATTTTAAATATGTAGGGGGACGTCTCTTGCGAATAGGATTAACTTTCTTTGATAATACCTGTTTTTTATCTTCGTATAATTGAAACCTCTTTTGGGTTGCAATAATAGCAGGTATAAATTGGCAATCTTCTCCTATAAATTCTATTAGGTGGCTTAATTCTCCTACAAAGTATGATTTCCCAAATGTATTGAAAAACGTAGTAAGGCTTATAATTCCTTCTAAATAATCATCACAACAGTCAATTGCTTTTAAATAATCTCGTTTCAGTGGATAAAACAGCTTGGTGTATTCATCTTTCGAAATCACTTCAAAGAAATTGAGATATTTAACTTTTAACTGTCTGATAGTTGTAGTTAATTTTTCGCGATTACACATAATTCACTTATTACTTGACACATTTTTTCATTTTGTTTTATACAAAATTGGTGGAAAAATTCAAAAAAAACTTTTTACGCAACTCGAGCACAGCTTAGTAAATGTGTCTCGGCATACTAAAATGATCATGGTGCACCTATTTATAAGACTTAAGAATGCAAAATCAAATGTGGGAGAACAAAGAGAAAAAATTAAAAAATATGATGCGAATGAGAATAAAAGGGGAGGAAGTTAAGAATGAGGGACATGAGAGAGAGGAAGAGGAGGAGGAGGAGGCGCTCCCCTATTATAACTACTCAAGGTTTCTGAGACTGCAGTAGCCCTCTTGCTTTGGCATCAATTCTTAAAGGATTTATATGCTGCTTCATACCTTTTTTCGACTTTTCCGGTAGTAGAGCTAAACAAGCAATATTCGCTGATTCTTATATGTTTGAAACATCCATTTTGTCCACACAGGATCAAACAATTCGACTTCTTCAAACTTTTCGCTATGAATTGACAACTTGACGTTGTTGATAAAATAAAAACTGCTTATGTTGCTCTGGCAACGGATCAAGGCTGCCTTCATAATTTAGTGAGAATGCTATCGAATGTAATGATAACGAGAATCCAAAAATATATCCAGTATTTTCTTGTAAAGATACAATAAAGGGAGGGGGAAAAATGTTATATACTATATGAGATGAAAGTACATTAACCAGTCTCGAACTTTTTTGCCAGCCCTCGCTATCGCTCGGGCGCAAACTCGTCCTCGACTGGTAAATGTTACCTACATCCCTTATAGTATAAGTAACTATTTCTTACGGTACAAAAATAAGTATTTCTCAATAGTTATTTTCCTTTCCCTAGCAATGACAAGTTGCAAGAAAATATTGACTTTTTTTTCAAAATTGTCGACATTTCTGAACGATTTTCGGAAAAATGTTTTATGGAAAAGTAAAAAAATCTTAACGAAGTAGAATGTTCGTGACATGTTCAAAACTTAGAAACTGAAAAAAAAGGATTATTAAAAAACGAAAACAAAACGATAAAAAGGTGTTTTATTTTCTCAAATAGAAATTAAAACACCACAACCTCCAATTGAAACTTGTACCTTTTTACTATATATACAATCTACAGAGAAGATTTATTGATTAATAATGATCGATTGGATCGATTGTAGTCAGTGCAAAAAGTGATGGCACGGAATATATTCAGATTATTAAAAGTAAATATTTTTGTGCGCCCTATGATTTATATCGTTATGCTTTAAGGATGATTTTCCATTCCATTTAAATGGTTTTAATTTTATGTCCATTAAATTTTAGCCAATAGAAAAATTCCTTACCGGCCACAGCCTAGTTCTTTGGTATTTAATACTAAAAGTGGTTAAGATTATTTGATACAGCTTAGTCGATCTCTTTATTTCTAAGATTAAAAGTTTTTTATGTTATAATAAAAGCATTTATTAAACGTTATCGAGTTGAAATTTGTATCCCAAGTACAGGACTTTACCCCAAACGAATGTGACTGTTACCCCACCCCTTGAGGCAAAAGGTCTAATTTACACAAAATAATTGAATATATAAAATATAATATTTACTATCGGTATTTGAACGGTTATCTATAGGAAAACTTTGGTAAATATTTGGTTTATTCAAATAAATCTTTAAAATCAGAAAAGTTGCCAGCGTTCTTTCATAAAGTGCGAGCTTTTGCCCTTGCTTACTCTACTATTTTTTTATACAATGTATGATTTGAACTGTGCAATCTAACCCTCTTAGAACTCCTTGAAAATGCCATCGTACTATCAACTAGCCTAGGGGACTTCTCTTAAACTGGCGATGGTAAACCAACGTGTTCCCAAGGTTTGGATGGGTAGATTTATGAGGCCATAGAACAATCAGATTGAATCTGATTTCATCTCATCTTTTTTTCTCACCTTCTGCAACGAAATGTGTGACTTAGCTGCATACTGTGAATATGTTTTTTTCGCTGACAGTGTCCACTTGGAATTTCTATTGTAAATCACATGTTCTACATCGCCATTTCCATATTGGTCATACATCCCAGCTCTCCCTAGCAAAGTTTTTCATTCACATCGTTTTTAAATTATTATGTGTTTTTTCTTTAATTATTCGTATCATCAGCGCTCAGCCGAGAAATAACGATATTTTATAAAATGTTGAATTTTATTTTGTAAATTTGTTACCTGCCATGCAGCCATGCCTTTTGCAGTTCCAATGGTATGGCGAGAACCCACCAGTCATTCTGACGATTGTTATTTTTGCCTGACAAAGACTGAAGGTTATTCCAAAAAGGGAAAGCACAATATAGAATATCTAAATTTGCAATTTGCCATACGACCTGTTCATCATAATGTAAATTTGCCAGTGCCGATAGCGCCTTTAAATTGCCAAGCTATTGATTTGGGAGATAATGGAGATAATGCATCATCAGGCAGCTCCGAAGAACAGTGCACTGATCCCACTTTTACCACAGGTCCCAGCTCCGGCGAGCCACATTTCATTGTTCAAAGTGAATTAAATGATTTAGTACTTGATTTGGGGTTATCTAAGTAACAGTCAGAACTTCTGGGTTCCCGACTTAAGGCATGGAACCTATTGGCCAAAGTAACAAAAATTACGAATTTCAGAAAAAGGAATGCTATGTTTTGTGAATTCTACGGTATGGAAAATTCGTTGTGCACGTGTACTGATATAGACAGTTTAATGCAGGAACTTGATATTGAACATTCTCCCATTTCCACATTTCTTTGTTTATTGGACAGTCATGCAATAAATCAGCATTTTGTAACAAAAATTTGGCCAGAAAGAAGCGAATTTCAACCGGGATCTCAAAATGTTAAATTTATACCTCTTGTTGTTCCCAAAAATGTCCTTTTGCCTCCTCTTCACATTAAACTTGGGCTGATGAAAAACTTTGTGAAGGCTTTGAATAAAGTTGGTGATGGATTTAAATACCTAAGACAAGTCTTTCCCCAGTTAAGTGATGCCAAATTAAAGAAGGCATTTTTATTGGACCACAAATCAGAAAATTGCTGGACGATGTCAATTTTACAGAAAAGCTTACCAGGCAGGAACTCAGAGCATGGAATTCGTTTGTTAATGTAGTAAGAGGATTTTTAGGCAACAATATGGATAAAAATTATGAACAATTAGCTAATGAACTCTTAGATGCCTATAAAGTGCTTGATGCCAGAACGTCATTAAAAATTCACTTCCTCCATTGCCATCTGTCATTTTTTCCTAAGAATTTGGGAGTTGTTAGTGACGAGCAGGGTGAAAGGTTTCACCAAGATATCAGAACAATGGAAATTCGGTACCAAGGACGATGGGATCCACCAATGATGGGTGACTACTGTTGGTTTCTGAAGAGAGAAGACACTTCATAAACGGAAAAAATAAAGTTTAATTAGTGTTTTAAGTTAATATTTTTCTCGTTTGCTTTTTTTATAGTCGAAAACTGTAAACATAGTCAATAAACAGGGTTAAGAATTTTCTGAAATCATTTTTTCTATAAATATTAAGTATCGTAACATTCGATATGGTTCTACAACTTTTACAAGAAAACCCTACGTGCTACAACTTTCTATTTGTCATTTTCGTATTTGGATAGGTCCATTCTATTAGATTATGCTTTTCTGATTTGTGTTACAAAAAAAAAATTTTTTTGTAGGCCAGTGTTTTTAGAGAAGATCCCCATCCTCCTGGGTTGATGGTTTCTGTGGGGCTGGATCATGGTACTGCCAATAATTTTGCTGTAGAATGGTACCACCGGATTTTAAAAAGGCTAACTTTGTTGATTGGTATGATGCATTGCTTACGATGGATTGGAGTTTTTCGGATAATATTGCTGATGTAAATGTGATGTGTGATAAATTTTACTCAAAATTGTATGTTCTCTTTAACAATTTTATTTCTAAACATAGTACTAATAAGCGTAAATTTCCAACCTGGTACAACTCTGACATGTCTTCTTAAATTGAAATGGTATCAGGAATTTACAGGGCTAGCTACGTAGGCAAATTAAGAAACTTTGTTCTTAAGCATATAATGTATATATTGCCTTCATTGAAAATAATATATCCAGGGATACCATAAGCTTCTGATCCTTTATTCAGACGAGAAAAGGTAATAGCAGAATACAGAGTAGTATGTGCTGTGAGAACCTGCAGTACGTCCACCTTCAGTCAATAGTTAATGCTAATTATGCTCTCAATACTCCATTTATAAATATAATTGTCACTATGTATCGGATTGGGGAGGGTGCCCTGTTGGCCTGTGTCAAGAGAATTCCAAACAAAATGACGGCAGGTCTGTGCTCAAATATTTGTTGTTTCGCTCTTAAAAATATTTAACATTATTATTCAGAATTCTGTATTTTCGGATGTTTGGAAATTGGCCAAGGTTTGTCCAGTACTTAAATCTGATAGCTCGAGTAATACCTTGATTACAGACCGATATCCATCTTATGCAATTTCGAGATGTTGGTGTATAATTGTATTGTCTCAAATAAAACATTTAGTTTCTCCTTATCAGCATGGCTTTTGCCACTAACAGATCAACAATTACAATTTGATCAATTTTATACATATGATAATATTAGTCATATATTATGTACACAATATCAGTCCCGTTATCTTTCTCTTTGTTAACTAAACCTAATAAAGCAATCTCTCTTAAACATTAAGCAATAATAAAATATATGTGCGATACATTTTTCAGATCTTAAAAAACGACTTTTATGGTTCTGTTTTGTGCACAATGGACCCCCGCCAAAGATGAGTGCACACAAATAGGGAACGGGCAAAATTATCAGCATCTACATAAATAATAGAAACATAGCTCTGAGGAACTACACGGCCTGTATGGGATTGCTATGCAGAACATTCCTCCCAAACGAAATGAGTTTCTGTTCGTTGGGTTTCGTTTTTCTGCAAAGGCAGCAAACTCTGATAAATTAGTCTTCCATCATATTGTCACCTGCAGAAATAATAATACATACATTTTATTGGGCAACAGATACATATCCATTTACAGGACAAATAATTGAGAAGTTACTACTAATGCAGTTTTGAATAATAAACAACAATTAATAATAGACTAATGTAAATTAAACAGTTAAACTAAGTTTATATAACGGCACAACAATCTGATATGAGAGGTTAATGACAAGTAAAAAGTATCACACTCTGAACGATGCTTATTATAATTAGAGCACATTGTGTATATGGAAGAACCCATCAACACATTCGTTCTAGCAGTATTTAAATGAAAAAGTTGAAATCGAGAAACATTTATAAATAATAATCTTAATAATTGGGGGGCATCAATCATATT
Source organism: Kuschelorhynchus macadamiae (assembly GCA_030620095.1). Lineage (NCBI taxonomy): Eukaryota > Metazoa > Arthropoda > Insecta > Coleoptera > Curculionidae > Kuschelorhynchus > Kuschelorhynchus macadamiae. Next base: position 33,518 of record JAUTXW010003766.1, on the reverse strand, counting down.
GTTTAAAATTTTAAATAGAAATATTAAACTAGTAATAATTCTGGGTTTGTGCAAAAAGGGTACGTCAAATCTCAATAACAAATGTGTTTGTTGAATTTCGTTTTGCGAATACACACCATTCTCACGCAAGAATTTTAAAAATCGTCTTTGGACCTTTCAAGGGCTTCCTTAAACATAAGTAGCATACCAGATCAACAATCTATATTTAAGTCGAACAAAAGCCAAATATAGCTTTTTTAAAGCAGGCATGTTTGTAAAAGTTGAACAGTTTCGTATTAAAAATTCCAACATTCTTAAAGAAGATTTAACAATTTTTGCTATTTGCAGTCAAATAGCATACCCAGGTCCTTAATGGCACTCACGTGAGCAAGTGTAACTCCGACGAACTTATTGTGCTAAGATTGCGAGTGAAGGAACATACTTTACATTTAGAAATATTTAGGACAAGTCTGTTATTAGAACACCATGCCATGAATTTGTAGAGTTAGACAATCACCCTAAGAAGAAATGGTGCTATACATTTTAAGGTCGTCTGCAAATTATAAATTATATAACTTAAGACTTAAACCTAGATCGTTAATAAACAGCGTAAACAAAAGAGAACCCTGAGGAGCCCCAGATGTTGAGGTGAATGAATCGGATCTAAATTCATTATAAGTTACGAAGTTAGTTCTTCCTCTCAAATATGAAGTAATAAGTTGTACCAAGCCCACTAGTTGGTATATATTACATCAACATGTTTTTTCTCTAGAGTGATTCAAAAATAAATTGTTAGGTTTGTAAGTTAGTGATAAATTGAAAGTAGTTATGAGAGTATAGGAAGAAACAGGTGAACCTCAAAAAATGACATTTTTCCATTTATTGTGCCTCCAACAGCGCTTTCTAAAAATAAGTAATTTTAAAGTTTAATAATTATGTATGCGCATTACTTAGACATACATCAAAGTTTTTCTCATCATGCATAAACGATTTGCTAGATATCGAGTATGGTATGGTCTACCTAAGACAGTCTTTGCAATTTATCCAAACAGATCAAACAAACCTAAATATATATATATATACAGTGTGTATCAGCCAAATGGAATAAATTCGATAATAAATAAATGGGGGCGTGTTCGGAAAAACGCTTGGACCCGTCGATTGGTATTTTTAGTTGCTCATTTTCTCCAATGAAAACTTTTTATACAGGGTGTGTCCTGTAACAGTGGTCAATGCCAACTTTCTTATTTCAAATGCAACACCCCGGATATTATTTAATTTTTGGATTCTTTAGGAGATTCTAAACATATTTTATGTTCAATGTCCTATACCTTTCTTCAACTATTTCGGCAATATTAAGTGTTTTCAAATTTATTTTTATTTTATTTATTTCGAATTTATTATTATTCATGAAAGTGGCTCTGGTTACTGAACTATTTATTTAATTACAAAAATTCGCTACAACACACTCAATACTTATTTACCATTTAGGTCTTCATATTAAGAATGTAAGCAAAAACCATTTTAGCGTTCCTTTTTATTGATATGGAACAAAAAGAGCCAGTTTTGTTTACTTTTAAGTTTTGTTTACTTTTGTGTAAAATGCCTGGCCTTTCTCTTTGCAAGACAGTAGTTGTCAGTGTCAGTGTCATAGTCTTTTGAATTTCGTTAACTGCATAATACCTAATATCAGAAAAATGGTTCATTTAACAGAAATGCATAAAATAACAATTCTACAAATGATTGGTTATGAAGATAACACACGAACACAAGTGGAAGTTGCTCGCTTATTTCATGAAAAATTTCCAAATTTGCCGCATATATCCCAAGGGACAATTAGTAAAATAGAAAAGCAGTTTCGCGAGCTTGGACATGTGAGGCAGATAAAAAAAGCAGCTGCCAATTCAATAAATGATGATACTAAATTGGATATTATGCTTGAGTTTGAGGAAAACCCACATATTTCTAGTCGACAAGCCGCCGCAATGTTCGATATTAGCCATTCGTCGATTATTCGAACATTAAAAGAAAATAAAATGCATCCCTATAAAGTGATACCAACTCAGGAGCTCATGGAAGACGATTATGATAGGAGAACTTATTTTTGTGAACAAATGATGGCTATGTTAGATAACAATGTTATTCAATTAGAACATGTTTTGTTTTCGGATGAGTGCACCTTTACACTTCACGGTCATGTAAATCGTCAAAATTGCCGCTATTGGTCTAGGGAAAATCCTCACTGGATCAGCGAAGAACATACTCAATATCCTGAAAAGGTTAATGTTTGGGCAGGAATTGTTAGGTATCATATCATAGGCGCCTTTTTCATTGACGGCAATTTGAATGGCGATAATTATTTAGCACTGCTCCAAAATAATGTCGTGCCAACTTTGACAAATTTGTATCCGGATCCAGCAAACCCACAAGTTCCAGCGAATATGATATGGTTTCAGCAAGATGGAGCACCGTCCCATTACCAAATTAATGTCCGGCAGTACCTCAACGGAATATTTCCAAATCGGTGGATAGGGAGACGAGGATCGATAGAATGGCCAGCGCGATCCCCTGATCTGACGCCATTAGACTTTTTCTTATGGGGACATATTAAAAATGTTGTATACAAAACTAAACCCCTCGACTTAGCTGACTTAAGAAGACGAATAACGCTTGCGATTAGATCGGTCACGCCTGAGATGCTAAATAACGTTAGAAGAAATTTCTATTTAAGGTTAGGAATTTCCCAAGACGTTCGCGGCGAGCATATTCAACAGTTCCTAAATTAACTTTTTACTTTTGTTTATACATTATGAAGAAATAAATAATTTTATTTTTTTAATCTTAATTTTTGCAATAAATTTGAAAACACTTAATATTGCCGAAATAGTTGAAGATAGGTATAGGACATTGAACATAAAATATGTTTAGAATCTCCTAAAGAATCCAAAAATTAAATAATATCCGGGGTGTTGCATTTGAAATAAGAAAGTTGGCATTGACCACTGTTACAGGACACACCCTGTATGAAAAGTTTTTATTGGAGAAAATGAGCAACTAAAAATACCAATCGACGGGTCCAAGCGTTTTTCCGAACACGCCCCCATTTATTTATTATCGAATTTATTCCATTTGGCTGATACACACTGTATATATATATATATATATATATATATATATATATATATATATATATATATATATATATATATATATATATATATATATATATATATATATATATATATATATATATATATATATATATATATATATATATATATATATATATATATATATATCATCAGAAGGTAAACACTATTTGACAGATGATTTTGATGTTTTAGGAACTTTAGAACACACATAATATTTCCCTTGTATAATAATCCTAACAACATGCCCAACCTTTCTCTCAATTATCAGTATGTTAATGGAGAAATACATAAATTAGATATCTTAAGTTAACTTTAAAGGTAAAGTTGTTTCCGTCCACACCAGTTCCAGATTGTGGCTTTCGATTTGTATAAAATAAAACTTTATTTGAAAGCCGGCATAGCATACTCCTTAACACACTCTTTGCCCATGGTTTTCCTTCAAAAATATGTTGAGGTTTCCCAAAAATTCCATTCGTCTGAATTCGAGAAAATGAGCTAAGGGTTCCTGTGGATTTCAGTATTAACACCTACTCTATACTTTCTACACCTGGAAGAGAAGAGTAACCTTGTCTGGTTCAGCGCCATAAAAACACCATCATGTACGCTATTTCACCAATTATCCCCCAGTACCTATATTATTTAAAAGAATAACCGCATAATTAAAATCAAAATTATATTTAACCTGACTGATATCCCACTTCAACAGGATCTCCGATGGCATAATTAAATTAAGTCACCTGCTGCAGCACCCTCAGAGAAACCGGGTTTCCCTTTTCTTTTTTCAACTTGTTTACTTTTTATACCTAACAATTAAACCAAACTCTAATGTTAATAATATATATAGAGAGTAACTAATTCTTCAGCCTGCAATTATCCTTGACTCGATCCAGTTGAGAGTAATTTGTTTAACAGTAATGATTTAGATATCACAAGAAAGTTTGTCTTAGACCAAATACTTCCTATTTTTTTGCTTACTTATTCATATGTGTTCTTCCCTTTTGGTGTCTCTTTTCAAACAACGCCAATGAATATGTAATATCGTATAAAGCTGCCCAGACCTCAGCTTTAAATGACTAATAACTAAATAAAAAATAATAAATAAATAATCAAGTTATTAGTTTCCATTTAAGGTTTCGTGTTAAAACACATAACAACTAAAAATTTAAAAAAATCCGTAAATTAGTTCAGTACATAGCCATTTAGTAACACATATATACTGCCTTTAAAACATTTTTATTCGGCTCCATTTTGTTCCATCATATTGGTTTCCTACCAAAATTTTACCATTTTCTACATGCCACAATTGATTTTTGGGCATAACTTAAAATAAATTCAGTAAGTAGTCACACACCGCCATTTAGTTAGGTCATGATGAATTCGTACCAGTTTATCTCTATAACACACTTAATGCTTGCTCAAAATTTGAAATTAATCTAATAAGTAGTGTTTTCAGGCTGTTTTTTTTTTAAATATTAAATTACGCAGCCATTGTTGTTTTGCTATCTTTTATCTTATATTCATACCAAAATGTTACTAGTTCATTTCTATATAATACCTGATTTTTGTGCCAAATTTGAGGTAAATTGGATAATTAGTTATTACAGGAATAATTTTTTTAACGTTTCACTAGGCCGGCATATTGGACTTTTACTAAAATATTACTTACCATCTCATCCCCATATAACCCTTAATTTGAACTCACTTCGACAGTAGTTTTAAGCTATGCCGTAAACTGAAAGACAGACAGACAAATCGACAGACGAACTGACGGAATTGATAAAACATATTTTTTGGCATCTAGGGAAGCTAAAACATGAATATATGTAAAACCTAGGAAGGTGATTTTTTCATGATTACAAATATATTTCAAAAGGGGGTTAGGTGGCCGTGTGCAAGTAGAAATCAAATGGACAATAAAAACTTTGTATTTCGTGCAAATCTTTATTAATTAAAACATAGCAAACCGCTTTCGGCTTTCCTCATCTTCAATGCTACCTGCAAGGAAGGAAATAACTTTCTTTTAGAGATTTAAATTGGAAATTATTAGAAATTAAGAAGACAATTTTTGTTTTTTTGTTAAACTGAAAGAAAACCATTTAAAATTTGGTGAAAAGAATAAAATGTACTCTCCATGAAAATTACTAAGAAATTGATAAATGATTAAGAAGAATAAACCAAATATATGTGCAAATAGAGTTTAAACTTATTCTTGACTAACAGATATTAAAATATCTATAAATCAATCGGAAAGTTAGAATTTAAGCTGAGAGAGATGATGTCGAATGAAAAGTAATTAGATATTTGCAAAAATTAATTGAAAATCATTTACCCACCAGTCAAGTAAAGCACAGGCAACATTCACAAAAGAGCACAAAGTATACATAACAGACATTACAACTTATATTTTAAATTATTTCAAAATATCATATTTTTATTTATTTTTTATTAAATATAACGGATTAAAAAGGGGAGTGTAAATTTCTAACCCTTAAAGCGACCAAGTCAAGTTATATTTAGCTGCTATTTTGTTCCGCCATCTTGAATTAGTACCATAGTTTTACTAGTTCATCTGTATACCACAATTATTTATGTAACACAATTTGAAATCAGTCCATTAAGTAGTTTTTCAGGCTGAGTTTTTGAATATTTTATTAAGCCGCCGTTTTGTTCCGCCATCTTGGATTCGTACGAAAATTTTATCGGTTGATTGCTATATAATACTTGATTTTTCTGCAAAATTTGAGAAAAATTTAATTTCACTAGACAGCCATTTTGTTTTGCCATCTTGGATTTTTACTAACCGGTTCATCCCCATATGATCCTTAATTTTTGACCAAAATTTGAAGTCAATCGTCAATTTTTAAGTTATGCCGTGAACTGTCTGAGAGACAGCTAAACCGACAGATGGACCGACGGAATTAATAAAACCTATTTTTCATGCAATATATTGTTTGGCATCTAGGGGACGCTAAAACGTGAAGATATTTAAAACCTGAGAGGGTGATTTTGTAACGATTACAAATATTTTATTTAGCCGTCATTTTGTTCCGCCATCTTGAATTAATACCACCGTTTTACTAGTTCATCTGTCTGCGACAATTATTTTTGGCACAAATTTTTAAATAATCAGTCCATTAAGTAGTTTTTGCTTTACTAAACGGCCATCTTGTTCTACCATCTTCGATTCGTACCAAAATTTTTCCAGTTGATTCCTACATAATACTTGGGATAAATTGGATGAGTAGTTTTTAGAAATATTTTTTTAACATTTCACTAGGCTGCAATTTTGTTTCGCCATATTGGATCTTTACCAAAATGTTACCAGGTCATCCCCATATGACCCGTAATTTTTTACCAAAATTTGAAGTCAATTGGGTAAGTAGTTTTTTAGCTATGCTGCGAACAGACAGACCGATGGAATTTAAAAAATATGTTTTTCGGAATGTAGGGTCCCTGAAACGTAAATATCTAAAAAAATCTCCGAGGGTGATTGTTTCACGTTTACAATACTTCCCTTTTACGAGGGAAGTAATACTTCGTTTTTCAAGAATTGCATTATTTTTTAGTTTTTTTTTTGGTACTTTTTTGGATATGATCAAAACTGATTATACATCGCATAGATGATTCATCACACAATAAAATCACCACTTTTAATCGTTCGTGTCTCCGTTTAATCGAAAGATTAGATTGCGAGTAACAAGAATAGACATGGAGTTGTAGAGAGCGCGAGTTAGGTCTATTTGTTTAGGAATATTTGCATGCATAGTTCATTTCGGAGGTACGAAACTGCTACGTATTGGCAACACTGGCCGTGAAATTGTGCCGAGCTACGCGGAAGTATCTCCTTGGATCTTCACTATAGGGAATACAATTCAAAGTTGGAATCCTTCTAGGGATGTTTAATTTATCCTTGGGTGGATCGTCTATATGAGGTATTATCTGTCTTTAATACAGCTTATTTGTTTTAGTAATTAAAAACATGAGAATATGCAAATCATCAATTATACCCAACAATGGCTGTTATAAACTCATCACATTACCAAAAAAAACGGTACCGTCTTTAAAACATGTTGTTATTAAAGAATTTTTCCCATCTACGTTGATTATATTTTAATTATATCCGTTTTAACTGTTCAGTTATTAGAATCACTACTAATAAATCTGAATGCATTATACAAAGCCCAGTCATGTATAGCGCTTTATGAAGAAGTTCCCAACGCTATGCACAATGTTTCTTAAGTACATATTTAAGGTAGATTAAAACGCTTCAAAATAATTTTTATTACGTTGCACATTCCATGCATCTCACATTATCTATAAGATGAACAAGAATAAATTTAATATATTGTATTATTAAACTAATTACCAGAAAATAAATTACATATTTAGAAAAGTTTAACTAATTTGTGGGTGATCCTACTAAAAATCCTGAATCGCCCTCATGCAGACTACAAATAATACTTAAACAGAAACCCGATTTTACATAACAAGTGTTCAAAGCGGAAGTTCTCAAAGAAGAAGTTATTCAGAAATCCCTCGAGTTTGAAAATGATCACTTTCAGACGAGTAATATACAGGATGGCGCTTTTTCGATGTACAGGGCTTTCCCTTATATTTTGGCATCTACCTAGAGAGTTTATTTGAATAGATACCGAAATTTTGTAAATAGAAAAGTTGCAGGGTTTTTATGAGTCATCAGAATTTGTTATCATAAATGCGAAAATATTTTTGAAAATGTCAAATTTTGACATGTTAACAGTTTTTTTTTAAATGGAACATCCTCTATATTATCTCGAATTCTTTAAGATCTTTTTTTTCTGATTTTAAATATATAAACACTTTTAGTACATTCCATGTATTAGTTTTTGATATATAAGCATTTAAATATTTAAAGGATGCTAAAGTTAATTTGCGCTGAATCAAAGGCAGCCGTACTCAAGCAAACGATAATATTTTGACGTTTACTTATCAGAAGAATTTGTTCAGGAGTATTTTTACTATCTTAAAGGTTGTAAGATGGGTTATTCCGAACAAGAAAAAGTCGATAGCTCGCACCGAAAATCATAGAAAATTTCCAGATAGACAATACTGAGCCGTATAACAATATCAAACATCGTTAAACTATTGAATGAAAGAAAAACACTGAAGTTATTGTTTGTCTTAATCTATTTATTTCTGCTTTAGATAATCCGCCATTTTGTTTTGCCTTCTAAGAGATCAATTACCGAGGCAGCAACTATTTTTAACAAATCCTGACATAAAATTTATTCGTCTCTACAACATTATAAATACAAGCCTTGTTGTTTCTTCCTATAAAAGAGACGACAGATCGAAATAAAAGGGACCAGTTACACTCTTGCCAGGAAATAATGGTAACGATCAAACAAGTAAATTTGTTAAACGCAATTTTTACTGGCGAGGCAACATTTACTACTGGAGCGAGCTCTTCAGGCAGTAAAAATTCGAGGGAGAAGATCTCTACTAAGTTTGGTGTAGTCTTATTAATACTCAAATTATTGGATCTATATTTTTAAATAGAAATCTAATTGGACAAATACATCATAAATTATTACAAAATTAAATCGAGACTCATTTAGAACAACGGCGATGAATTAATATATTAATTTTATGTGGCAACAAGATGGTGCTTCTCCTCATAATGTCCAGCCATAGTCACCAACTATCTAAATGACACGTATCCATTGTAGATAGGAAGACAAGAACCGTTAAGATAGCCAGCAAACAGTCCCGAGCTCTCCCCATTGGACAGGTTTTTGTGGGGTTATCTAAAAAACAAAGTATACTGATAGGCCAAAAACCATCTAAGCTTTAGAGGAAAAAGTACGCCAAGCAATCGATGAGTTAAACATTTTGTTAACTCATTATACTTACAGATGAAACCATTAACAATTTTTTTTTAGGAAATGTTCAAATATGTATTTTAAACAGAGGTTATAAAAAACCAACACTGAGTTCTATTAGTTAATTGTTTTTTCTTTATATTATTGTTTTATTGTTATATTGCTTTTTTCCACCATCTAACTTTTCGCTTAAGTTTTTTTCTTTCATTCAGTAGTTTAACGATATTTGATATTGTAATGACGGTGTTTGTCTATCTGGAAACTCTCTATGATATTCGTTACGAGCTGTGGATGTACATAAAATAATTCATCATATCGAGTTTTTCTTGTTGGAATAATCCATCTTACAACGTTTAAGATAACAAAAATTCTCATGACCAAATTCGTCTGACAAGCAAACATCAAAAAAAAGAATAATAAAAAATGGTTATCTTTTCCTTGATCACAGCTGACTCAGCGAAAATAACTTAGCATTCTTCAAATATTCAAACGCTTATATATCAAAAACTAATACACGGAATGTAATAAAAGTATATATATTTGAAATCATAAAAAAAAGATCTTTAACAATTCGAGATAATATACACGGTGTTCCTTAAAAAGAAATCTGCCACTCTGTCTAAATGTGATATTTCCAAAAATATTTTGGTATTAATGATAACAATTTCTGATGATTCATAAAAATCGCTGCAACTTTTGTATTTACGAAATTTCGGTATCTATTGGAATAAACTCTCTAGATAGGTGCCAAAATATACGGGAAAACCCTGTACATGCAGAGATTTCGCGAAACTATAAGGGATAGAAATAAATCAACCACCCACACCCCAACTTGAGTTTAAATACACATTGATTTCTATACACAGATCAAGCCCACCTTGATTCGATTTTTAACAGGGCATTTTTCAAACTTTGCATTTTTTATGGCCTCTGTATCTCGGTTATGTATTAAGATAGAGAAAAAACTTCAAATTATTTATTTTTATAGATATTTACGTAGCATTTAGTTGCTTTACAACTTATCTATTTTTTATAATTTCGATGATATCGGTCAAAGTTGGTTTAAAAAAAAACATCTCGACTAGAAATTTATTAAATTTTTATCAATACCAAGCACTCGTTTTTCTAAAAATGAAGGTTCGTTCGAAATGGACTCTGAGGCTCATTAAGATTGTGATTAACTTTATAAAAATAGGATCTGGAAGCTTTAAGTAAAAATTGTTTTATTTTTACGTAGTACCATAAAGCTAATTTATAAAAATAATTTTTTAGAAATCCCCAAAAGTGTCTAAGTAGAGGGGATTGGGGGGTTAGTCTCGCTCCCCCCACCACTTTTTTCATTGGTCTCCCACTTCCCGCGCCTGTCCCTGCCACGCCTACTTGACTCTGCTTGATTCTGATTGGTCTTCCCCACTCTTACGTGTGCATCCGGAGGGAGATGTTTTATTTAAGTGTTAGCAGCCAACAGAGTAATTCATTCTTACTGTAGTATCAGTATTTTTAAAAGTAACGAAATTAAAAAATATATATTAATTAAAATAAGTTGTCGCCACGTTGTTTTGCAAGAATCAAGTGACCTACATTTTGAGCAATTGGAAAAAATGTCTTCAATGTACGAAGATGAAATACTCTATTTCACGGTGGGAGGAAAAACCATTTTCGACGTTAAACAAGCATGGTTAGCCGATCTAGATAAAAACAATTTTGAAGAGGTTCAAGACGATAGTGAAGATGAGGGGATACATAATTTCTTTGATGCCGGTTGTGGTGAAAAAGGTCTAGTAAATATTAAAAAAATAAGTGCTAGTGATGCTGTTGAACCAAATTATCTACGCCGCGAAGTTTGTGTTTTTCAAGATTATGTCGTCATAATGTCTTCGTTTGGTGGTGCTTATAGTTTGTGCTTACGATGCTATTATTTGCACGCATTAGAAGCACCCCTTGGCAAACACAGTTTTGTGTCTACACATTACAAAAGAGCAATGGAATGTTGTGAAAAAGACTTGCGCTGTACATTGTGCAATGACAATCTTTTTCATTTCAGTGCCCCTGAAACTTGTGTAGTGTGTAATAAAACTGAAGAGAAAAAAATTGAAAACCATTTAGTGGACAAAAGTAATTTTGAATAAAGTTAAGCAAAAAAAAAGATACAATACATTTTGAAAAGGATAGAATGATGGGATTATGGTGGAGGACTTGTAAATATATGCAGTAACAAAAAATTACCTAGGAGTTTTTTTCTACGCACTATAAAAAAGCAGTAGAATATGCAGTGAAGTATAAAAAAAAATTAGAAACCATTTAGTGGACAAAAGTTATTTTAAAAATAAAATTGCAGAATAACCTTTACAATTAATAGTAGGAGATTAATCATGGTCGAGTGCTATTCAGAACTATTCGTGTACATTCAAGATTATAATTGTCTATTTTGACTTGGTCTCAAAGGAGCTTGCTATCTACGATGGTGTACGCTGGTCTAATTTTCTTTTTAAGTCACCATTTAAAAGAACCATGTTATCTGCCAAGGATCAAGAAATAGTTGATTGGTCTGAAGAATATCATGGGTTGGAATGGGACGTTAGATATATATATAGAATTAAATGAAATAGAAGAAATACTCAAGAATATTGTAAAGACATATAGTAATCCGAAGATCTATGTCAAAGGCATTACAAAGACAAACTTTTTAAGAAAAATTTTCACCCCAGAGCTGATCATAAGCGTTCCAGTCAACGAGGAACCCAAACTACGCAAATTTAAGAAAATTCCAGAATGTTATTTTCATAAAAATTTAAGTCCTTGGCATTGTGCCTTGGCTAATGTAAAAATATTATATGATTATAAAAATATTATATGATTATAAAAATTGTTATAAAACTTGTTAAATGAAAAAAAATAGAAGTAGATTTATCACAAGACAATTTAATTATTAATAAAATATAAGAAAATATAATTAATTTTTGTTTAAACACATAATAAAGAATATTATTATCATACATAATTTTTTTTTTTAGTCCCACACACTTCCATATTTGATATGCTCCTTAGTACGTTTTATTACCAATTAAATGCGCAAGCAAAAAAAGAAACAACAAAAAATATATTTAAAATTACCTTTTGCACTTTGTATTGTATTATAATGGTCATTTACATTTAACACTATAAATTATAATAGTCTTCTGCTCCTAAAACTAAAAATTATATTTATAATTGAACGGTCTTTTGCACAACCTTTTGGGTTGTTTTCTCTTGGCACTTATTGGGATTGCACTAACGACACAATATCAATTTGAATAGATCCATTGCTTACCTTTATACCAAATAAAAGTTCTAAATCGTGCAGAAGTCTTAGCACGACCTCATCCACAGTTTCTGACCATTCTGATGGAGCTGATGCTGGGGGTGATGTTTCTGTTGATGTAAGCTCTGGTGACATCAACTGCTGTTGTCGATGTGGAGTCATGGATACTCCAGCTGAAGTTGTTTCTATTACCTCCGGTAAACACCACTTTTTGGGGGACATTGGTATTTCGGCAGATGTTCCTGGTTCCTCCTGTGAACACCACATTTTGGGTGAGTCAAGTTGCAAAATTTAAAAAAAAAAAAAAAAAAGTACGGGAGGTATTTGACACCAAGTTGACCTTGGTACCACGCTGTCCCAGCCACCAACCTTGCCAGTGGGCGTGACTTAACAAGAAGTGGTTTTAAGCGGCTTTCGAGTTTACATGTACCGTCAGTTGAAAGTCGTATTTCTTGTACGCCAGTTCCTATCGTGCTTCTAAGTGTCTGCGGTGAATTCTCTTGTGTAATTGTGTTTTCGTGCCTTTTAGACTGCAAATCCCTAGTTATCCTACTCCTAAATTTTATGTTTTGAGTGTTGAAAATTTATCCTACATTGTGTGATCTAGTTTACAGCTTTCTTTCGTTTTGTGATTTTTGCAGGTTTGATTTTTATTTTTTACCACTATGAATTCTCTAACTGACTTTGATTTTGAATTTGATTTTACCTTATTTGATTTGGAAGAGGCTTGCCCAGTCCATGATTTAATGGATTGTCATTTGTGTGAATTAAAACCGGACGCGTTAGAAAAATATTTTAATGAGAACATGGATAATACTCAATCACAAATTGGTGATATCGATGACCCTACAATTATAAACAATTTAGTTACAATTTTTAATAATCAAAATAATGCAGTTCACCCTGAACTGATTTCAACAATAAATTTTGAAGAAATAGCGAACTTTGGGGAATATATTAATCTAAGATATTAATCCAGTCAATGAATCATTAGACAGTCTTAGAGAGGCCTCCTCAAAATATTTCACTGTTAATGAGGAGGAAATTAATTTAGAAAATCAAAAGTTTGAAATGTTGGTCAATGATGTTTATTCGAGCCAGGGAGTTGAGGGGAAACAGGGTGAAAATGAATTTCAGGGAGTTGAGGGTGAAAATAAATTTCAGGTAGAGCAAAAAGTCTACTCACCAATTTCTGTTTCGTCGTCAGAAGATTCAACAGAGACCGTTATTGAGGTTAAAATAATCAGGGAGGAATACCAACCAGCTCCTAAATTACATTTCCACCAAAAATCGATAGCGGTGTTCGACCAAACCTGTAACGAAATTGTAGGTGATGTTGAGGTGTACAATGTTGTTCAAAATTGCAACCATAGTCCACCGAAATCTCACCTCAATTCGTGTGAAATTGTCGAATATAAAGAAGTTCAGAACAAACGAAAACGTTCTGCTTCTGAATCTTCTGACGACGAAACAAATATAATGAAAAAAATCAAAACCGATGATATCGAAAAATCAGGGGCCGTTGTTACAACCCAACTCAGCAATTCATTAAAAACTCCCTACAGAAGTGAATTAAACAAATTTTTAGATTCAAAACCAAAGCAAAATTTATCAAAAACAGATCAAAGACGTGGTTGTGCGACGTTCAAATCAATGGTAAACAACTATTTCAATTTGAATGAATGTAAAAATTTGAGTAATTTTACTTGCTCAACTGTTAAAAAAATAATTCATAGACAGGGTGAGCTTTTTTTAAATTTAGGTAATATTTTTATGAAAAATCCTTGCTTTGGTAGTAAATTTTAGTGGTAAATAAAAGTTTTAAAAATAAAAAAAAACACGTAAGCGCAAACTTTTAAATTTAAATTCACAATTCCTTATTTAAAGAGAAACTAAACCTATAAATATCCAGTTCAAAATGACCCTTCTCTGCACACTTTGTCTAAAAGAATTTACACAGAGACGAAATGCCATAAGACACATTAAAGAATCATGTTTAAAAAGAGATACAAATCATAATCCGGATGAGTATTTAATCGATAGTAAGTATATTTACATTATTTACTAAGAATTAGGATAAATTAGTTTTGTGCTATTTCAATGATCTTTTTTGCTTGACTCACTAAGCGTCCAGGGGCAGGGCAGGTGGTCAGTCCTCCCCCCATCTTGCTACGCCGCTCATTATGTTATATTGCATATAAATTATTATAGTGAATTAAAAAAAATTATTTTTTGTTTCAGTTGATGCAAAATTCTTCAGAAATAATGCAACTCGCTATTGCGAAGACTGTAAAGCTGATATTAATTTTAATGCTTGGAACTCTCATCTAAGAACAAATGTCCACAAAAGCAAGAGTACTATTAAATATGGAAGTGGAATAGACCTTATTAGAAGTGCTTTTAAGAGTCGAATTGCTGCATACAAGGTTTACTCACCCAAAATGCATGTCAACCTTAAAAAGTTTCAGCAAGAAATTTCCGAGAAAGTCGTAACATTAATTCGCCAGCAACAGCAATTATACAGATGCGTTAAGATAAATGCAGAATTATGTGGTATCTACTACTCGCCAGTTTTGAAGTCTACATCCGTTAAATCATTCAACACAGCAGTAGTTATAATAGGGGAGTGCCTCCTCCTCCTCCTCCTCTTCCTCTCTCTCATGTCCCTCATTCTTAACTTCCTCCCCTTTTATTCTCATTCGCATCATATTATTTAATTTTTTCTCTTTGTTCTCCCACATTTGATTTTGCATTCTTAAGTCTTATAAATAGGTGCATCATGATCATTTTAGTATGCCGAGACACATTTACTAAGCTGTGCTCGAGTTGCGTAAAAAGTTATTTTTGAATTTTTCCACCAATTTTGTATAAAACAAAAAGAAAAAATGTGTCAAGTAATAAGTGAATTATGTGTAATCGCGAAAAATTAACTACAACTATCAGACAGTTAAAAGTTAAATATCTCAATTTCTTTGAAGTGATTTCGAAAGATGAATACACCAAGCTGTTTTATCCACTGAAACGAGATTATTTGGAAGCAATTGACTGTTGTGATGATTATTTAGAAGGAATTATAAGCCTTACTACGTTTTTCAATACATTTGGGAAATCATACTTTGTAGGAGAATTAAGCCACCTAATAGAATTTATAGGAGAAGATTGCCAATTTATACCTGCTATTATTGCAACCCAAAAGAGGTTTCAATTATACGAAGATAAAAAACAGGTATTATCAAAAAAAGTTAATCCTATTCGCAAGAGACGTCGCCCTACATATTTAAAATATTATGTTAAATAAATGAAATGGCTGAGTTGCTGATTGCAGTTAAATTATTAGAGGAGAAATTTAGTAATCTTTCAAAAACCTATTTCTCATATTGTATGGCAAGTGGTCCGGAGTGGATAGATTTTTATTGTAATCAATCTGAGGAATTCGTAAAGGCTGCCCTCTGTTGCAACAAATACATTGAAACATTAAATTTTTTTCAACTTATTCAAGATCTAAAAGATATTGGCTTTGGTTACTATTTAAAAGACTTGAAGCAATTTATTGACGAGGATACTATTCTTCAAGAAATTGAAAAGGAAGAATAAATTTAATAATATTTACAATGGAGCAAATGGTTACTGAAATGTATGAAGAGTTTATTATATCTGCTGCATACTTCCAATATTTATCAACTGTAGGCGAAGAAGACGCAGAAGCACAAGATTTGTCAGCATATGTTAATAATATAGATCGAATGAAACAATGTAAATTAGCCGCTAAATTTTGTAATGATTATTTAAAATATAAAAATGAGTATGAACTTTTAAATGAATTTAGAAAATTAGATTTAAGGTATCATATTAATTGTATTCAATCATGGTTGGTTAATGCAAAATAAAAAGGTAATTAAGTTTTTTTTTATATTTTTATTCATTCATAAAACAATTGTCATATAAAAATAATACATTTGTCAAAGCACACATACAAGGTGATTTTGAATGATAGAAGCATTTTGGTTCCATTAGCTTTAGCGCTGGTTGTTCATCTATTTCAATCACATGCTTTTTAGAATATTTCTGTATAAAATCCTTTTTTTCACTTCCTTTTACAAAAACAAAATCTGCTTTCTTCGTAAGTGTTTCAATTATTTTTGGGAAATGATGTAATGGAGTAAATCCATTATGTATACAATGATAATTTTTCGTTAACCATACCGCCTGCTTGTGACAATCAGGTGAAAGAAACTCCATTGGAAAAGGCTTTTTAAAAATGTAATGAGTCATTTCATAACCATCAAAAGCTGCAAGCTCTTTCGGTATAAATTTATTTTTTTCATCTTTGAATCCTTGAATATCTATAACCAATCTCATATTTTCAAAGCAGCAAATTTTTTAATGAGACTTTTTTTACTTGAATAATTTGCAATTTCTTCTTTCAGTTGATTAATTTTAAAAATAAATTTTTCAATTTGTAGTTGTAGTTTTGATGTCATGATTAAAACTAAAAGCTTTTGAAAATTTCTTTAAATTAAATCGAAATATGAAAATAGTGGGGATAAAGTTTATAATTGTTTCACAATTTTAGTAAGAGGGTTGTAGCTAAATAATTTGTCATGTAAAATAAGACAATAGGCAGAAGTATCTTTTTTAATTGCATTGTGTGTCTCAAATTCAATTCTCATTACTACGGATCCCGTTTGAATTGTTTCTTTTTGATGGGAGCAATCAATATGTGTAATAGGACTAATGTTTTTGAATTGTTTAGGATTAAAAATGGGTTCATTTGGAACACCATAGTAAGACTGTCTAAAGTTGGCAAACATTTCGTATAAAGCAGAAAATTTGTTTTCTTCGAAATTTAAGTACAAATCGTGATAAGGATATCTTTCAGAATTTAAATATACTCTAATATTTGACAAGGTAATATTGTCAAATTTACTCATATCTTTAACAATTTTCCCTTTTCTGTTTTCTTGAAAGCCAATCACAACATGACGAGGAGCTTCTAGTTTACTAGTTGTTTTTACCGGCCATGTGTGACGGGTTGTTTCGGTTAGAGAAGAATATTCAACA
The DNA here is from genome assembly GCA_030620095.1 of Kuschelorhynchus macadamiae. Classification (NCBI taxonomy): domain Eukaryota; kingdom Metazoa; phylum Arthropoda; class Insecta; order Coleoptera; family Curculionidae; genus Kuschelorhynchus; species Kuschelorhynchus macadamiae. The sequence continues at coordinate 16,164 of JAUTXW010003766.1, read as the reverse complement.
AGTTCCCAACTCCTGAATCCTATCAATATATCTTTATTTGATTCTAATATTTTTGATAGAGCAAGTTGTTGTGGCATATCAACTAGAATGTGAGGAACTTTCCAATAAATTTTATCGAAAGTAACCAATGGAGTGTCAGGAGCAGTAACAAGGTGTGCCGGATCTTCTTTGAAAATAACACCATCTAAATCATCAGTTGATCTAATAAGAACCAATTCCTGTTTCATATTCATAATAATTTTTCTGTAATCTTCAAAAAATCCTAAAAGCATTTTTAGTGGTATGGATACGGAGAATTTTCCATCATTATCAACTAAAATTGTATCACCTTCTTTCCGATGTGGAAACCAACCTGCATTTTCCAGTTTTAAACTTTCGTTGGTATTGTGAGAAAGGTAGCTTTTTAAGGTTGATGCTAATCCAACATTTCTTATTGAATCTATAGTAATTCCGTTTAGTTCATAGCGGATTTCTCTGAACAAAAAGGCTATACCATTGTTAATAAATAGCAATTCTTTCTTATATTTACCTTCTGTATTAGTTAATTTTCCTTCGATATAAAGTAAACTATCTGATGGTAGAGTGTAAGCATCGAGTTCTTGAATTGGGATCCTTATTTCATCATTGTAATCGAATTTTGAAGAAATATATGGTTGATATGTGTGAAGCTCAGAACTGACGATGGAATTGTCTACATAAAGCTTTTCGTTTTCGTTTAATATGTTCATTATTTTAAAACAGTGAAACCCAAGGATGTGAGAAATTTACGATTATCTCGTCTTAACTTGTTGGTGTTGGATTTGATACTGAACTGTTGTTTAGGCTTTTTCTTTTTATAAGTTTCTACTTTGTTGATAGTGGTAGGGGCAAGTCTCATCCCAAGGGCTCTATTATATCTAACAACCATTTTATATTTCACTTGTTTGTAAATGTAACCTTACTGTTATAGTTTCTCCTCTAAAACTGATAAGTTCTCCGTCTTGATCAACTATTTTAACTGTTATATTGTTAATTGCTTTGACGCTAACTGGAAAATACAAAATGGGCAAAGGAGATTCAACTATTTTATACCCTGGAGCTACAGTTGGATAAAACTGGTGAATAATATGAACAGGTTTACCATTATTGTAAGAACCGACACAAATATTACAGTCAATACAAATAGCATTCACCTTAGTTATTTTTGCAACATTATCTGATTCTTCCTCTTTCATAGCTTCTAGTATCCTGCTATTAAAACCCAACATTTTTCCTATCGAATCTTCCTTGGTAAAATCAATTATTCTACTACACATTAAAAAAGTTTTTAGAGTATTAACATTTGCTTTTAAAAGAAAAAAAATTTTTTCATTCTGAAATAAATCTTCTATACTTTCTCTTATGTATGTTTCTATATCTGTAATGTCATAAGTTCCGTCGGGAATAACAATTACTTTTTTATCTATATAAAATTTATTATATCCTTCTTTTATATTGGGGATAGTCATAAACGTTTCAAAATCAGCTAAACCCAGGTAATATTGTTTTTCATCCTCTAAATATATGGGCGGATTAAAATCAGCAGACAAAACAGAACTGTTTCCTGATATGGCAATTGTGGTAGACATTGCAGTTTATTTATGAATGAGATATTACAATAAATAATGAGTTTATATATTTTTTTGCAAAAATTTTAGGGATAGTTGACCACAGTTATATGAATTAAATTTTTGTTTATTTTCATAAGTATAAAATACATCCACTTTGCCATTCGAATTAAAATATTTGAAAAGTTCAAAAGGTGGTTTTAAATTTCCATAACTATCAAAATATATTACATTTTTGTTATTTTTAATATAAGCAGTCCAATGAGATCCTTTATTTTGTTTTTTATCCAAATTTACAATACCACATTCTTTCAGATTAATTTTTTTTGGAAGTTCATCGAGCATAAAAACACCTCTAAAGCCAGTTATTTTTAACAGCTTTACATATTTAATAATATCATTGTTCGTAAGTGCTCTTTTTGGAAAACTGATTTTGAGTTTTTTTTTTGTCTGATTGCTTTCATTTTGACGGATCCTCCTTTATAAGGTCTAATAAATAGTCCCTTTCCTTTATATGGTCTAATATATAATCCTTTCCCTTCTTTAGAAGCATTTTCCATTGCAATATTATGTCTATGTAGTTTCTTCTAGTTGCTGTTTAGCTGCTTTAGCATCATTTACTGCCTTAGCAATTCCTGCCGCACCTCCACCTAGGGCACCCAGGGCGCCAAGAATGGGAAACAAAAGAGGTAGAAATCCTCCAATTTTTTTGGGTGTTCGAATGATACGTTTTTTTCTCAATTTAAGTTTACCCCCTTTTGTATTTTTTAATCCCAAACCGAACTTTCTTTTACCCTTCATTATTCCTGCAACACTTAAAGCTGCAATTTTTTCACCAATAGAAGAATCTTTAGCTCTTACCCTATCCCAGGCTTTTTTTTCTAATATTTGGTCAGATATGTGTCTTTTTGATAAATCTTCAGTCTGAGAGTAAGATATATCATGTTCTTTGCAAGCGGAATCCAATGGATTTATACCAACGTCACCTCTAGTTAATCTTTTTTCCAAGTTGGTGCCGGGACCACAATAATTATATCCTGGTATATGAACTTCGAAAGGTAGTTTGCTAATTAATTTATTTACTAAACCAGAGCCTTTTCTATTACGTGTTTTAATAGTTTTTTTCAACTTATGGCGACCCACAGTCATTGAAGTTCTTTTTATACTAAAAGCACATTGACATTTTTCTGGTATAAATACTTTTACAGCTAAAAATATTTACTAGTGTGATTAAGAATGAGGATTGAAAAACAAAAATTTTCATTACCAGTAAATAATCATGATGAAAAAATTTTAAGTAAACAGTTGAGAAAGCATGGTGACTTATTTTGCGGTGGTTCAAAAAGAGGGCTTATAGTTGGTTGCAGTGGTAGCGGTAAAACCAACGTTATGCTTACACTGCTCGAGCATCCAAATGGAATTAGGTTTGAAAATGTCTATGTTTATTCAAAGTCATTAGATCAACCAAAATATGAATATTTAAGAAAGTTGTTAAAACCTATGAAAGAAATTGGATACTTTGAATATGATAGCGATGAGAACATTATTTCACGTCATGAGATAAAGCCAAATTCCGTTATCATTTTTGATGATATTCCTTGTCATAATCAATCTATTATTAGGGACTATTTCACGCATGGAAGGCATAGAAACACCGATTGTTTTTTTATTTTTCAAGGATATTCCTCAATCCTTAAACGTCTAATTCGAGAAAATGCAAACTTATTAATTTTATTTAAACAGGACTGTTTGAGTTTAAAACATATATATAATGACCCCTGTATATTGGATATGACATTTGATCAGTTTAAAAATATTTGTGCTAACTGTTGGATGGATCCATATGGCTTTCTTGTAATTGACAAAGATTGTGAAGTAAATCACGGCAGATATAGGAGTAAATTCGATTCCTTTATATATTTATAAAAGTTAAAAATTTGCAGTTTTATTTCATTTAAAACTTGTACAGCATGGATAAACGTTTAGCTCGAGAATTAATAAGATCGAGACAAGCCGTGAAGCAGAAATATCAAAGCTTGAAATTAGCTACTTCTACTGCTCAGTCCGAATTAGAACAAACTTATAGACCAATAACACAACCACTTAAACAGCTAATTTCAAGTATTGGTAAATCCGAACCATTCGATTTAAAAGAAGAAAGAGTTTCAAAGTATGAAGATTTCAAAACACCTACAAAGCTTTATAAAACATCAACTCCGACGAAAAATATTCAGAAAACAGGAAAAACTCCGTCACTCCCTACAGAACTACCAACATTTTTAAATGACAGTAGTATCACTTCTTCCTCTCCTGTAGTACAACCATTGTCATCAACTGTTATAGCAGAAACTTCAGATCCTTCTAGTGACACAACAACAAATTTAAACTTGTCAGACATATTGGAACAAACTAGAAAAACAATTCAAACCTATGTTGGTACACCATCATATAAAGATTACTTAGCAGATTTTCATGAATTACCCAGATCATATATTGATGAGGGTGTGAAAGATACACAATATAAATTTGACCATTATTATGGAATAGTTCATGACCTCGAAACGGATAAGTTTTCTTTTGGTTTAACACAGATACCGGTAGAAATTATTGGAAAAGACATTAAAGTGGGAGGAATAACGTACACAGGCACGCCAGGTTTATACGAATTGCTTTTCAAAAAAGAACCGAAAGGTTATAAGAAGGAAGATTTAGATAATTACATGAACATTCTAGCTAAAACAAATGCATATCGTAGGAATTTTGATTCAAATGAACAAGTTCAAGGAAATACATCACACAAATATGTTACAATAATAGGACCATATTTACAAAGAAAGGGGATTACAAAGACAAAAACCTTGCCAAGATTAGTTACAGCATTTAACAAACCAAAACCTCCGTTTAGAACAACTAGAGCCAAATCTACAGGAAAGGGATTAATTTTGAAAACAAACAGATCAAATACAGACTATGTATACTGGAATAATGTTAACGAAATTGTTGATAGGCTACGTTTATTAATTTCATCAAGTGATGCGGGAAATAATGCTCATAGTAACGAGATTATCTCTATTATTGAAGAATTAAGAGAAGATAAAGTAATACTATAAATAACAGCTATCAAATATAATCATATTTATTGTTTAATGAAAGCTCAACATGACAGTTGATAAATTTGGACGCCATATTTCAAAACAAAATCAAGAGAGAATAAGTGACATTAATAATTTAAAAAGGAGATTAGGTGAAAATGAAACAAATAATGAAATCTTTGCTAAAAAGCTTAAGGTTTTTGATGAAAATTTTTTAAAGTATGAAAACCAGATTAAAGGATGCTATACCTCAATTGAAAACGTTAATAAACAGTTGCTAACGCTAAATCAAATAAGTAAAGATTTGCAATTTTTAAATGAACATGTTAAAAAGGAAGACAAAAAATTAAGTGATGATATCAACAAAATTAATAAAATAATGGAAACAAATATAAGAGAAGTAATAATTGAAAAACACAAGGAAAAAATTAAACAATTAAGAACTTTTATAAAAAGGTTAGACGATGAAAAAAAAAGAAATCAAAATAGCATTCTTAACAGTAGAACAATTGACCAACTCACTTTGGAAGAAAATCAACAATATATTTCCTTGGAAAATATAATGTCCAGTGTAATTAAGAAATTAGAACAAGAATTAAATAAAACAGAGGAGGAATTAAAAAATAGTGATAGTAGATCAACTACTTTCTTAACTGGAGAGATAAAAAAATCCTTTAATGCGTTAGAAAAGGAGATTACTAAAATTAGTAAAATTTTAAATGAAAAAAGTTATACAATACAAATTGATAAATTGAATGAATGGGAAAAAACATATAAAAGTTATATTTCGAATTATTACAAAACATAGAAAGTGAACTTCCTTAAAATTGAATAAACAAGTTTGTTGTCATGACAACCGTTAAACAACAAGTCGTTAATGAATTACATAAACCTGCTAGAAAAAACTACAAACGCAGAAGGGTGGTAGTGAAAGGGTTAAATGATCTTTTTCAAGCTGATTTGGTTGAAATGTTACCCTATGCCAAATTTAATAAGGGATTTAAATATATCTTGATTACCATAAATGTATTTTCTAAGTATGTTTGGGCCGAACCGTTAAAATCTAAATCTGGAAAAGACGTAACAGCGGCAATGAAAAAAATATTAATCAGTGCAAAAACTCCTCCAAAAAACTTGCAAACGGATAGAGGGAGAGAGTTTTTCAATGTACATTTTCAAAATTTGATGCAACAATTTCGAATTAACCATTATAGCACGTTTTCCAATTTGAAAGCGAGTATAGTAGAAAGAGTGAACAGGACTTTAAAGAATAATATGTGGAAAATATTTAGCATTCAAGGAAATTACAAATGGTTTAATATATTAGCGGATATTGTAAAAGATTATAACAATACAAAACATTCTTCAATAGGAATGAAGCCAAAACAAGTAAATAAAACAAATGAAAATAGAATCTTGAAATCTGCATTTACTCATGCTAAAACGTTAGATATAAAATCTCCAAAGTTTAAAGTGGGTGATCACGTACGAATAAGCAAGCATCGAGAGGCATTTTCAAAAGGTTACACACCAAATTGGTCAAATGAGATATTCCACATTAAAGAAGTTAAGATGACAAACCCTTGGACATATTTAATTCAAGACGAAGATAATCAGGACATTCTGGGTGGTTTTTATGAGCAAGAATTACTAAAAGTAAAGCATACCGATGTGTATCTTATTGAGAAGATTTTGAGAAGGAAAGGAAACAAAGTTTATGTGAAATGGTTAGGACTTGATAAAAAATATAATACATGGATTGATAAAAAAAATATTGTTTAATTAAATTGAAATTAAATTTTAGTTAAATTTGTTTTATTTCTGTTCCTCACTTTATGCTTTAGCTGATACAAATTACAAAGTCTTAATGTGCTAATTAATTTCAAATAAAATTCACATTTACTAAACTAAAATTTTATTAAGTAAAACATCAAATACAATTTTTATTAAAACGTGTCAAATATATTTTATTTCTATGTTCCTCAGATAATATCGAATCTAGAATAAGTTTACAATCATTTATTCTTTTTTCAAAACGGAGTCTATCTAAGTACCACATCTGAAAGTTACTCCTACGGGCTTGTCTGTAAGCAAAGCTCCACTTCACTAACACATGCACCTTATTGTTCTCTTCCAGAAAAGATATTGTTTTCTTCGTAATATTTTCTTTTTGATCCATTTTCATTGTTTTCTTCGTAATATTTTCGTTTTGTTCCATTTTGCTTCAATTTGTTTTCCATTTGTTCAGGATATAAAGCAAGTAATTCCATCATAGTTGAAACATTTTCACTGTTAGGATTTTCTGTTGGACTTATTATATTATAAACATGCGTACACAAGTCGCCACAATCAAATGAAATATTATTTTGAAATATTTTGAAATATGTATTGAATTCTTGCCTTTTAAGTATAGATAATCTATAATCAATAATTTCCTTTAATCGCCACAAATTGTCCAAAGACTCTTGTCCTAAGTATATGAAGTGTGGGCCTTTTGTAATTTGTAGAACAGGGGTATCATTTATTTTCTGAACCTGCAGATGAATGTTGTTTATATTCACACTGGTTTGATCAACTTGAGGAAAGTAGAAATTGTTTACAATAATTCCTTGATGAACACAAATCTTTCCAATTTTCTTCGGTTAGTGCGATTGAAAATCCAGTTTTTCCACCAATTGCAATTTTTGGAGAAAAATCATTTAAACTAATGCCAACAAGAACAAATTTTGACAAAGAATTATTTAAAAAATAAATTTTTGAATTAAGAAGCGTTTCCAAAGGTTTATGAACCACGGCGTTGTTCATAATGACTAAACGAGACTAAAACATATTGTGTTATTCTTGTACTTAAATATTCTCATCCCCACTTTCTTTAAAGTTTCGATTAAAATGGATTAATGAAAAAATAGATTTCCAGTTTGAAATTTGTAATAAAGATAAATAATTAAAATGGTAATGTATAAAAATAATGCAAAGTTTAATGTAACACTAATGATGGAAAAGTAATAATTTTTGAATCCGTCATAATAATTGGTACAGTTGGGGGTTAAAATTTGTAACTGATTATTTTTAAACTCTAACCTTTCTATCCAATTTGTATCAAAAATAGATCGATTTGGATAATGATACAAAATTTTAAAAAATTTACTTGCATTTTCATTTCCATTTATTCGTTCCATCCAACTAATTGTACTATTGTTAATTAATCCAATTTTCATAAATTTACAATATTTACTTAGAGTGACGTCTGTTTTATTAGAAAAACATATTTCACACTGTGTTACGCCAGGGGGATGATGAACATAAAAAACATTTTGGAAAATAAAATAAAGAAGAATAAATTGAGATCTACTGATAGTCATTAAAACAAATTAATAATTATATTCCAAATTTATTAACATTAAGCAGATACTTTCACCACGAAAGCAAAAGCAGTTGTAAAAAAATAACAATAAAATACTTAATTTAAATATATGTAAAAGTTCATAAATAAGGATATTAATAATACTATATAAAATGTGTAGCTTGAAGACTTATTTTGAATGGTTACAATTATTCGATTCCTATTTTTCCATAAACAGTTATTTAAATCACAATTCCTAGCAAATTTCTTATGCTCCACAATAGGATCATCATAACTTAACCAATCAAAAATTTCAATACCACAATAAAAACATTTACAAATATCATTGATTGAAGTATAGTAAAAGCCAGCTCCAGCTAACACTTCTGGTCTCAATTTTCCTTTCCATTTTTTAAAAGTGGAAAGTCGTTTTTCATATGTTTTAAAATAACTGTTATCAATTTCTTTGTCAAAAGTTTCTATGCACATTTTGTGAAAGACTTATGAAGACTAACTTTGGTTTCAAAAACAACAAATTTAAATACCTTATAATATCTACATAAATATATCTAAATCTTCATGTTCTGCATTCCATTGATACAAAGCAATATCTTGGTGTCCCCAAGCTAATGTATTAAAACTATAGGGAATTTTATACCGCTTATCATCTTCGGAACTCAAAGCCAATTTATTAATTAACTCTGTAAAAATTGTATGTTGTCTAGATCGAAAAACATACATTGAACAAAAGGTTTTAGAATGATTTTCAACAACATCTTTATAATGAATAAAATCCAACTGCTTTTTAATTGCACTTTTTTTAACACCTTTTGCTTTTTTTGTTAAACTGTTTTCCGTTTTAATACAATATGCTTTTGCTCCAGTACCAAAGAAAGCAGTAATGGGTTCACCAGCATATTCATCTTTGAATTTTCCTATAACTGACTTTGTAATAGGCATTTCATGAATATTATTAAATTCATAATTAGATGTGTCAAATTTGTGAATATTTTTTATCATGTCAGAATAAATATTTGGAGTTGTGACTTCTAAAATGAACGAATCGGTATCGGTGTATAAAAGTGAAATATTTTCATGATAAAGAGGTTTTAAAAAATTATAAAAGAAATCATACATGACAGTTTTAGATATATCTAATATTGAGAAGCCTACATATATTGGTTTATTGTAAGTAACTTGAATCTTTTGCATTTGAATAGCTACCAAGTTTTCAGAAAATATTGTTAAGTCCTTGAAATATGGTTTTGCAATTAAATTCTCAGCACCATCTTTTCTTCTATTTTTTTCCCACTCTGTAACAAGTCTTACGTCAATTCTCCTATCAACATTTTCCATAGTCTTGCTATAAATACTCCATGTTCCAAACATTGTTTTAATAATTGATAGTGAATAACATATTTTGATTTATCATTTAAATTGGGTATTAATTTTATGCATTTAGAATTTGGCGGTTTAAAGTTTTCTGGACAAAACGGAAAATCGTTATGATAGGAATGTAGACTTGTAGGATATTCTAAATCAACTTCTAAAACATATCCCTTATTAGATTTTTTAGAAATATTCATAATATTTAAATCATTGATTTCTTTATCTGTTAACCAAACAAAATCTCCCGTTGGAATGTGCTGTGACATTGCATAACCATACAAATTTGTTGCATCATAATAAATTATGTATTTAGTTGGCTTTAAAGGATCAAAATTTAAAAGAAATGGGTTATTAGCTTCAGATTTTCTACAAATGCAAGAGCTCACACCACCGCGAACGCTTTTTTTGAAAAAGTGTATCATATCTGGATCAGTTAACAATTCTAACTCTATTCCAGTATAACGCAAACACGCCTCCCAGGATAAACCTGGAAAAGTGTAAAAATGAGCTGGATCGAGCTTATATGTGGATAAACAAGTGCTTCTAAAATTTTCAAAAATATCTGCCAAAAGTAAAGGATCAGAGAGTAAGTAAACGTCGGAGTATTGACCAAGAGATTCACATTTAAACAATTGCCAAACCTTTACAGCTCTTTGGTATTCTGCATCACTGATGTGCTCATCCGTTAAAGTATTATAAAATTGGTCTTTCTGAGGTAAAGTTGTTTCTTCTAATTTTAAATAATCATCAATATAACTGTAAGGAAATACACCTTTTTGCCGAATAAGTTTAAATCTTTCTTCATCATTGAAAATTTTTTTTATTTCCTTACATTGTTCATCTTTTAAGCTTTCAGAGAGTTTTGATAAAGAATGGGATAGAAATTGAAAAGAATCAATAAACCTTAATGATATATTTTTTTTCTTAGCCTTTTGTGTCTTTTTATCAAAATAGTTATCCACATGAATAAGCTTTTCAAATGAAATATATTTTTCCTTGTTTTGTGCGATAACTGTTAGTTGTTCTTTGTTTAAGCATAATTTTTTAAGAAATAGATGAGAATCATAATTACGCAAATTATGCAATATAACTGGAATAAAGTTAGGTATTCTGTAATTTATGTTGCAGAGTGAATGAGCTGGACCTCTGTAAAGACCGGTTATATGACAATGATCTGCAACCCTGTCATTTAAAAGAGGTTTATTACAAATATGACAAACTTTTTCATAGTTATGATAAATTTTGTCCAGTTCGTTCAAAGGGATCATTTTTTTAGGAGCCTTTAAATATTTATTGTATATGTTATACACATCTCTTTCTAAAGAATTTATAAATAATGTATCACAATTTTGACCTCTATATTTTTCAAATTTAGAATAATTATCGTCGAAGGAACATTTAATGTAATAGGCAAATGAATGTGGAATATGTTCATATTGTTTTAAGGTGTATGAAGTATTAGGATTTTTATCAACATTGTCATTATTTAAAGGCTTTAAAATGCATTCAAAATCTGCATACACCACGAAAGGAACTTTCATTTGTTTATGATAATTTACAAATTTCAGAATATTATCATATGAATAGTTTCCAAACTTATCTTTTATTAATTCTTTAGAAGGTAGGTTAATTCGTAAATGATCACAATCATAGCTATTGTGTTGTAATAAATTTTCTTCTGTAGGGAAATATTGTAAACAACCATCGCAAATATATTTTTTTCCGTGATGTTTAGAAATTTGTGCAGAAACTAGTTTTGATAAATCTTTAATATAGCAATAATGAAAAGTTTTTTCATCATCATCACTTATTAACAATAAATTGACATGTTGATTTTTTTTATTCGATGAATAATAAAGTGGACCAATTACTTCATACCCCTTTTTAGGATTTATAATTTCTAATCCATATACATTAATAGAAATGTTATTTTTTTCTTCAAAAATCTTAATGTTCTTTAGCAACATTGGAAATTCTATACCTGACATATCCAAAACAGAAGAGTAGTGTGGGTAGGATGAAGTTTCAAAATCTAATCCGCGTGGTTGGTGAAGAGCAGACACAACTGCCCAGGCGAAGCAAAAGTTGTCATCATTCCTAATGTTGATCACAGCTTGACGTCTCTTGATCTCTTGAGGAAGTTCGATAAAAGATGAGGCTCTCAGCGGATTGTGCTTGTTAACATTAATTTCCAAATGAAGTAAATTCATCAAAGCCCATCCTGCAACGTAAAAATTAAAAAATTACTTTTTTTGTTGCTGTTGTAAAATCGAAAATAAATTCTTTACCTGAATCTCTTTCTGCAAATTCGTCAGCTTTCTGGTCAATAATGGTGCAGATTTGCTCTAACAGTTCTTTTTTCTGATATCCCTGGCAAATGACTTGGAACGGCGCATTAAAAGATTTGACATCATAGCTGTCGCTGCTGGGGTTAAAATAGAAACCGAACAGTTCCATATTTAGCTTGATACATTTATGTTTCTGCAGTTCTTGATCTATTAGATGTGCAATTTTGTATTCCAAATGTTGAAAATATTCTTTCACATTTATGAAGTTTTTGTGTGAGGAAATCCTATAAGATATTATTCGTTCCCTGAATGCTGACTTGATAATTTCAACACCTTCCTCTAAGCCTATTTTGGAATTGTTCTTGTGCACACTAGATCGAAGATGTCCACCCCATAGACTTTGGTTTATATTTTTCTTGCATTCTTTACAATATTTTACAATATTTGTAGAATCTATATAAATTAAGAAAAAATATTTTACAAAATATAACATGAAAAATAAAATGTTCTTACCTTTAACAAGCTTTGGTTTTTTCAACCAACTGTTGAGTTTTGTGGAATTTCCGTTAACATGTTTTTTAATATGTCGCAGTAAATTATCCTTTCTAGTAAAGACTTTATTACATGTTACACACTTATGCATTTCTGAAGTTTTCTGCATAATAATAATAATAAAATTAATATTGTGCAATTCTATTTAGTTATAGTCAAATTTTGAAAAAAGCAATTGCATTTTTGAAGTTCTTTGTATAATAATAAAATTAATATTGTGCATTTTTATTTAGTTATAGTCAAATTTTGAAAAAAGCAATAGAAATTAATTGACTTTATGAATCCATTTCTTCAAATGAGTCAACTAATTTGTCAAAGGCCTGTTTAACATAATTCACCGTACTTTCGTCTCCTTTTTAATTGTGATCAAATTAGTTAAATTTTGAATAGCGAAACCCAGCCACTTAAGGTTTGCTATTTGTTTTTTATTTTTTTTATTAATTTTAAATTTTTTTTAATGATAAATGATGGTTTCGAAATTGAATTTTGTTCAACTGGCGAATTATTAGAGAAAAATATCCAAGTCAAATTTGCATCAATTTGTTTTTCAGGATCAGAATTTACAATAGCATATGGTGAATTAATAGAAGATATAGCCGAACTTAAATTTTAATCAATTTGTTTTTCTTGCGAAATCAGAATTACACATTACATAGTAATTTTAGTGACAAATAGCCAAACTTAATTTTGATCAATTTGTTCTTCTTCCGAATCAGAATTTTCACTAAACAAAAAAGGGAGACAAATTGTCTCGGAGAATTAATTGGCGATTTTAATGTTGGGGTTAATTGGATTAGATTTTGAAAACAAACAATATCCCCATAGCTAGAATTTTGAGTTTCGTCAACGTCATTCAGTTCTTCAAGAGTTGGTTTAGTTTTTGTCAGTAACGGTCTGTTTTGCTGTCAATAATGCTAAGATCAACAAGAGTTTGTTGTTGAGTAGTTGCAAACAAATATTTTTCGTTGTTGTGTTTGTTGCATTATTCAACTTGGCTATTGTAACAATTTTCATTCAAGTCCTGAATAGTTTGTTGTTGGGATTGGTTGTAAATACGTTCGTTTCATTGTTTTGTTATTTGCAAAATTCTGCATTTGAGTACATGTGTATGTTTAAAGTCATTGTCAATTATTTTGCCACTGGATGCCAAAAATTGTCTATTATGAAAATATCGTAATAACAACAAAAATGCTACAATGTACATAAAAATGTCACCAACATATATAAGAATTAACCGCTAAAACAAAAATGTTGGAAATAAAAATAAAAATTTCATCAAATAGACACAACAAACATCAGAAAACTTGCAGCTCTGTACAGGTGAATGCAGAAAATCAATTGCACTCGCCTTCGCTGAGTAAGTGACGTATATGCAAAAGTTAACTTCATGTGTCCCATTTAAAGTTGAACGACAATCTCTAAAACTACTTTCCCCAAGTCGATTGGTCAACTCATTCTTCCTCCTCCTTTTCCCGACCCCTGAATTTGAGATGAACCTGGTTCCCCAATTTTCAGCTACCCTTCTAAAGGAAGTTAAGTTAGTTAGGTTATAAGAAATAGTTATAAGTAAAGGTTCATTAGTTAGGTTAGTTAGATTAAAAGAAGAAAAGAAAGAAGGAGAAGAAAAGAAAAAGAAGAAGGAAGGAAAGGAGAAGGAAGGAAAAGGAGAAGGAAGGAAAACGGAGAAACATATAAAAAGAGAAAGAAGGAAGGAGAGAAAAAGATAAGGTGAGGGTGAGGGGTGAAGCCCCCCTGCTCCCTCCCCCAGGAAACCGACAGTGGAAAGTATTATACGAAAAAAAAAAAAAAAAAAAACTTACATTGCAGTAAAAGTGGTGGTTGATAATATATACTTAAGAACATCCACTTCGACGATCATACAGTATCAGCTCGTTGTCGTACGCTATCAGCGATATTATTTATGTTTACAAATCAAAATTGTTTTTTATCAAACATATTCATCTAAATCTAAAGCTCCCAACGATGGCAGAAAGGTATTTTAAAACGCTGACTAAATTGAAGAAAATAATGTGAGAACGCTCAAATTGAAGAAAGAAAAGAAATTTTTATTAACTTGAAGGCGATTCCATCACTTATAAACATTCATTTTTGGACAAATCATCTAGGTTTGTTAGAAGATCATTCTTATAAATACTCATATTAATTATATTGAGAGGAAGAAGAAGAGATGATAGAAGAGCGATCAGTGAAATTTATTTAAAGAGTGGACATGATGACAACGTTAACTTAGAAATCGATAATGACGTAAAAGCAAGCGTTTAGGCTGTTAAATTATTTAATAATTTTGAAGAAAAAGATGTATGTTATATAAAGCTACTCTAAAATTGAAAGTTTGTGACCAGAAGCGATTGCTATTTGCCTTCCTTTGTAGTGCACCTTAAGTGAGATGGTTTACGGGAGAGGAGTCCGATCATGTGAGCTGCCACTACAAAAAGAGCTTATGTTGTTAGGTGTTTGATTTACATTGTGCTATTTATGATAACACTTTTTTCTACTAATTTCGAACATGTTTAAGCTTTTATCAAATAAAAATGAAAAAATAGACAGAAGATTATGTTGTTAAATATTATTAACAACATAGTTTGTAAAGGTGATGAAGAGATTATTTTCAACAACATTAATTTTAAATATAGGTTATAAACGTAATGGCAGATTATATCAAAACACACTTTAAACACAAATTGTAAAGATAATAAGAATACGTCAGCAATATTAATTTTAAAAAATGTCAACTGTTACTATAAGTTAATACATATTTTTATTGTTATACGCAAATACTTTTTTATTCTAATATCTGACACTGTATTTGTAACGAAATAGCTAATCACATGTAAAAAAAGCGTTGATTATGTCAACTGCCACTAGAAGCACCTACATATTAGCACAACATTTTGTTAACACTTGTTTCTGTATTCAATTGAGTTTTCTCTCACTTGATGCAAACTATATTAATATTATTAGTACAATTAAAAGTAGTAGATTAGGCTATGCCGGTCCGACAATCAAAACTGTCATTTTTACAATATGCAATTCCCACAAGAAAATTCAAGCTCTATTTTACAAAGTAGCCATTTAGGCGTATACTTTTAAAAACCTACAACAATTGTTTTGTTATGAATGAAAATTAGGTATTAAAAATCCTTGTTAGATCATTGTTGTTGCCTTTCAATATAGAAAAGGAAAAAAATGCAAACAAATTATTATATATATTTATATACTTACTTTTTTTTACAAAATTATTTGTTACCAGAATTTTCAAACACAAATTATAAAAATATTATCCTTTTTTAAAATTACAACAAAATGATGTCTAATTACATCTTTGAAGATTTGTACCAAATAGTAACATTTGAAAAGTATACAGGACAATTAAGTCACTATTATAGAACAAATCATTTTCATCATTCCATCTTAAAAACACATTTTAAAACAAAATGGGAACATGTATTTATTCATATGAATCATAATATTCGATTATTTCAAAACAATATTAAAACACTTTTTTTCTTCTACTCTCAGTTTTATTCAAATTTTTAAAAACAATCCCATTATTTTCTTTCCTGAACCAATGGTATATTTTCTTTCTTGAACCTGGTATACTCCTTATGCCAATTGTTCAAAGGAATGGACTGATTTTCTCCAACTGATTCACTCATTTTATTTTAAATATTATTAATAATAGACTATTCAACAGATTTTTCTTTAACAGTCACTCGTATCTTAACATACCAAAATGATCTGAGGCAATTCATTATGCAGACTTATGAATGCAAAATCAAATGTGGGAGAACAAAGAGAAAACTTAAAAAAATATGATGCGAATGAGAACAGTGGGAGGAAGCAGAATGAGGGGACATGAGAGAGAGGAAGAGGAGGAGGAGGAGGCGCCTATT